>JBAIZL010000002.1:122184386-122429386 GCA_036971475.1 Prosapia bicincta | reverse complement strand
AGGGAAAAAAGCGCACTGCGAAGAAAGCGCACAGCTAACCCCTACTAGTTGGAAAAGGAATCCAGCTCATTTTTTCTTAGAAATATTTATATATTATATATATATATATAATAAATATATAAAGATATGAAATATATTTAGTTTCTGATTCCCATTACACTTTATCCAGGCTTTGGACTGGCTAAATGATTAAATACTAAATAGGATTTAACCATTTAGGCGTGTTTAAAATCAGCATTTGTATAGCTTCGTCAATATTATCTTATTACTATTTACATCATTTTCTTGTCTTGCTTTTCTCCTTGATAGAAGGTCTAGCCAAGTTTTTGTAAATAGGAGACTGTCTTTAAACACGCTTTGATGTTGCCATTTTCTTCATACTTCTTCACAGTTTTTTTCAGTTTCTTATCTAACTCGACGTACGTTTTCTTCCTTTTTTTCCAGCTAAATTCAGTTCTAACCTCATGTGCATACAACAAGATTCCTCCGCTTCACTCTTCAAACAAAGTATGACATCTCTGATTTTGGGGTTGGGTCGTCCAAGAAGATTGTTGATTTTGTTGTGCCAACCTTCTACAGCGTTGGTAGTCCTGTGGCGCCTAGCATAGCAATTCCATAATTCAATAGGAATTTCGTCATTGTGCAGCCATTGTTCGACGAAGTAATCGAAGAAGAGAGTTAATTTCGGGGGTTGTCAGGAGCCTGTGAGTGAATTTCAACCCATCCGTCTTGGACATCTTCAATTTTCAAGAAGGCTAACGAAGCACACATTTGAGTGGACATTCGGATTTCTTCATTTTCTCTATAGAGCTATTCTACTGCGTGGTGACTCACCTCCAAGCGGCTCCAATTAGTCACTTCCTGGTAACGCAACCCCTAACCTAATCTGTCACATTAATTGGCCGCTGTGCGCTTTTTTCACAAATATCAGTATGTGCGCTTTTTTCGCACAATCGTTATAAAGACCCAAATAAAGAATATTATACTTTATTTAGTTTCGTTCAATAATTAGTTTTTAAATCTAATATATAAAATAAAGTCTAGTATAATTAAATATTGTTTACAATGTAATATAAATATAAATTCAGTTATTAACATATTAGTATTGATTGTTATCGTGCGGCACAGTAATCATTACATTTTTCCAATATAATGAAGAATTGACGAATCAGCGGGTTTATTAAGCTAAGCTACTGCCTTTTTTAACGAGATTATTCAAGTAGAGACGAAATTATGAAGTATGCTAATGTTGGCGTAGACCAGACATCCTCATTACGTGGCTCTAAGAACAATTTTCTTGGTCTTCAGACTTTTAACATTTTGAGAATTTTTGTTTCTTTCCAACCTACTATAGAGGCCATATTAGAGAGCTGTGAAAGATTTCGCCCGTCGGTTTCAAAGAATTTACGAATTCAGGTATTCCTGGAGTTGAGTAAAATACAATTGCCCACTTTTGTAAATGCTACACAGTAGATTTGTTTTAGTGATGTAATAAACTTTTGTTATAATCATATGTTTGTAAGTTATTTAATGCCACTTGTGCTTGCGGCCCTGAGGGAAACTTGATGCAAACTATTTGGCTCTATATGAAATCCTAGTGAAGATCCCGGCTTTAGACAGAATAGCTCACTAGTAAACACCTCTCTTAGACACGGTTTGCGTAGCTAGTAGACACCTCTGTAGAGAGCAGATCTTCTATGGGTAAACTACCCCCGCAATGAACACATTTCCCTCTAGTTTTATTACGGGGACCATTGTGCCTTACCTTAGTCCTACCAAGGTACACCCACTCTTGCATATAGCTTTTCTTGTAAGATGTGGCTGGTAGCCTACATATTTATGGCTCCGATAAGAGTGGGTATACTTCGGCTTTGTAAATTTGAGCACGTGATGCTAAATTGGCCTTTACAACCTGTAACAGAAGGTTTTATGACTCTCCCTTGACCTTTCTTATATTTACAATCTTTTCTGGGTGATAGTGTCGGATCGCCTTAATGCCATGAAAAATATTCAATTAAACAAGTAATATAGAAAAATCAATTCCAAGTCATCTCTTACTTAGCCAACACAAAAAAGTTTTATTTTATTTCCTTTTTATTTTATAATTACAATAGGGCCTGATATAAATATGTATATAAGTGTGTCAGAATAACAATATTAAGTGGCAAAGTAGAAAGCAAATTACCTTGCATTTTTCCATTTTTCTTTCTATGTATTGTGTTGGGACTATTTATTATTTTTCTTTGTTACTATTTATAAGCTATCTTTTGTTTTCGTCGCTTGCATTGTGTTGTAGTTTTTTCGCTTTCCTTTCGCATTGTCCGTTTGTGAAACAAGATTCGATAACGTTAATCCAGTTTGTTTATTTTATTCTTTTCATTCATTTTTATTCTATATTGTTTAAGATATTGTGTGGTAACCATGGCAACGAGTTAATGTTGTAGATTGGAGGTTTCGACGACAACCAGATGGTAGTAAAGGAAAAATTCGTACACATCTTTGAAAAACACATTTCTAGTTATGGAAAAGTTGGTTCAGTGACTTAGATGATGAAAATAGTCGTTCGAGTCCGACCTTGACTCCCCAACTTTTATAAATTATTTATTGAATAAATATTTGAAAAAACTATTAACATGAATTGTCATACACTATCGATTTAAAAAAATGTTTTTGAACTTGATTGGATGAATAAAATCGTATTTTTATTAGCGGTTGAAAATTTGTATATATACATATATATATATATATATATATATATATATGTGTGTGTGTGTGTGTGTGTGTGTGTGTGTGTGTGTGTGTGTGTGTGTGTGTGTGTGTGTTGAATAGTTATTATCTGGAGTACATCCGTTCATTCTGCAGTGCATAAAATCGCAGTTCCAACAACAGTTGGACTCGCTCTTCAACAGTTGTTGGGTTCACCTCGTCAATGTTAGATGAGATTCTAGCGAAACGTCAACTGCGATTTTATGCACTGCAGAATGAACGGATGTACTCCAGATAATAACTATTCTTCATATTTTTCCATCTGTGATGGAATAAGTATCAGCATATATATATATACATATACATACATATATATATATATATATATATATATATATATATATATATATATATATATATATATATATATATATATAGAATATCAAATGTGTTTTCCTGTTAGAATATTTTTAAGATCAAATAATACACACAAATACAGGAATATTTAATTTATTGAACAATAAACTTAAAGCTTTTCGTTGGTTTACATTACCAACATCTTCAGGAGTTACAATAGTAAGAATAATAAAAGAATTCAAATATTCCTGTATTTGTGTGTATTATTTGATCTTAAATATATATATATATATATATATATATATATATATATATATATATATATATGAAGTTAATATATTACTATTTTTGAGTAATTTTATCCACCGTTAAGTGCAATAATTTTACCTTGAGTGATGAGGCACCTTTCGGTCTTTGACCATTGTCGAATCACTGATTGTTCTCTGCTGTGGATGCTACGTCCGTGAAGCCGGTGTTTGTTGAAGTTACGCGCACTATTTCTTGATCTGTGTGTATGAGGTTTCTGTATAGTATGTCTTCTGTATATGTTGTTTGTAAATTCATTAAGTTGTTGTGTATGTTTTTATAAATGTGGTATTTTTCTAGTGAGTTTAGTTCTATTGGGTTGTTATTTATTTCCAGTATGGTTAGGTTATTTTCGTAATTTGTAATTTCGTGTTTATGGGAAATTAGGTGTGCTGCAACATTTGATACTTTAGAATTTTTATTTTTGAATGCTCTATAATGTTCTTCAAATCTTATTTTAAATGTTCTGGATGTTTTTCCTATGTAAAAAGCGTTACAGTTGTTGCATGTGATTTTGTAGATTCCTGATAGGTTATGTTTTTCTGAATTTGTTATGTGGTTTTTGTTACTAAGATATTTTATTATTTTGTTGTTTGGTTTGTAAGTTGGAATGTAGTATTCTTTGTTGTATATATTTGTTATTTTTTCTATTTTGTTATTGGTATATTTATATTTTAGGTAGATTTTTTTATTTTTATTGTTTTCGTGTTCCGGTTGTAGTGTTGTGTTGAGGTTAGGTTTTTTTGTGAATTTATTGTATATATTTTTTATAATGTGTTTGTTGTATCCATTTTCTATTGCTATTTTTGTAATGTTATCTAATTCTTCATTTAATTTTTGTTTGTTATCCTGTGTGTATTTTATTGCTTTATTTATCATGTTACTGTAAGTGTTAATTTTGTGTGTCCAGGGGTGGTTAGATTTGTAGTGTATTGTGGTGTTGTTGGAAGTAGGTTTCCTGTATACTGTAGTTTCTATTTTATTATCATTTATATTTAAAGTAATGTCGAGGAAGTTGATTGTTCTATTTGTTTCTGTTTCAACGGTGAATTGTATGTTTTCGTTGTATGTATTTAGTTTGTTTAATATTATGACGTGTTCGTTGTGAATGGTAGGTTGGTATATTACAAGTATATCGTCTACATATCTTGTCCATAGTGAGATATTGTGTGTGTTTATTATAGGTTTAATTATTATTTGTTCAAAGTGTTGTAAATATATTTCTGACATGACAGATGAGATGGGTGAACCCATGGGGAGTCCTGTTGTTTGTTTATAATATTTATTGTTAAATTGGAAGTAATTTTGGTTACATATGTGTTTGGTTAGTGTAATGATACTATCTATTATGTTTCTTTTTTCGTTATTGTGTATCAGTTTGTTTTTTATTATTTCTATGGTTTCTTCTATTGGGATACTAGGGTACATGTTAGTTATGTCATAACTTATTATTTTTGTGTTGCTGTTTGTTTTTATCGTTTTTATTTTATTAATTAATTCGTATCCATTTTTTATATTGTATGTGTTGTTGATGTGTATTTTAGACCTTAGGATTTTGTCTAGAATTTTTGCGATTATGTAAGATGGTGCTGTTGTGAAATTTATTAGTGGTCTAAATGGTGTATATATATATATATATATATATACATATATTACATATATTACATATATATACATATATATATATATATATATATGTACACATATATCAGGAGAGCGTGACGTAATAGAGGAAGTTTAAAAATACATACGCAGTTACTGTTTTAGAAAATAGTTTCACATTTCGGGGTTACAAGCCGAATTCAGTGTTCATTTTTCGTTGGCGCTTTTGTAAGTCAGTCCTTCTATGGATGACTGAATTGGGTAAAATTAATGGCCAAGTAATAGTTACTAAGATTTGGAGTTAGGAAAAATATTGTAAATTTTATTTAACAAGCTCGTCTTTTATTTGCCTTCGATTTTATGTCATTACATTATACCTATATTTAAGGTGTGTTGAATCGTCCAAATACCATCGCTAAAATGGCTCCACACGGCTTTCAGTCACGGCAGGTGAAGAAACACATGCTAAACATATCGCATTCTAGAACAGCCTTGCTAAACCTATCATTGTCCTTTGATCACCTTCTTCGCCGTCATTTTCTCGGGAGTCGTGTCGCGTCCGAAGTCGATTAATCTATCGCTGCGCATAAACTGGAGCTAAATCAGTAAATCAAAGCCTTCTTCTGATGAAATTTCCCTTCAGATCCGATCGCGGTCGATAGTGCATGGTACATAAACTCCACGGCGACTGTCATTAGGCTGTCAACGCAAGATGGAGGACCTTGAAGTCGGATTGATGTTATTGCGAAATTGTTAGATTGTGTCGAAGGAAATGGTTTAGATTGTGTCGGGGGAAAATGATGGGTTTACAAGAGTTCGAAGGGGAATTTATCTACTGTGATTACACTTTACATTTCCAGCCTGGATATTCCGCATGTTTGCCCAACAACGATCAGTGCTATCAACCGACGCTGGCATAAACATGACAATAGTTGGAACTGAGAGTAGTCACTTTATTTAGTACCGTATAACGCCTTTTGGCAGAGCTACTTGTCCTAGACGTATTATTAGCAAACATATTATAGCCTACCTAGTTATAAACGGAAAGTCTCCAGACTCTAGGAAAGAATAAAACTTAGAGCTGACGCCCCAAAAATTTTAAATTAAAATAAAAGACAAAAATAAAAATTGGTTATACTATATTACACAGTCGCATTAGAAAATGAGACCGTGTTTCATTTTTAATTTTCAATTGTTTATCTCGTGTATTAATAAACATTACGAAAATCAATTCTATTCAGATCGGAAAGTTGTAGCTATATTATTATTTAATATAACATAGTGCTCTGTTTTATAAAAAAATTTAAGTTTTAAACGTGTTGTGTGTATTTTGAAATTAAATTATTTTGTTTTTAAAATTTATACCAATAGCAAAATGCGAGAGCTCCTAAACGTCCTCACACATACAGTCCTCACTCGCACAAAGGCAGAGGATTAGAACGGGCCGTGTTCCTTCCGGGGCTTTATTAGTCGCCCAGTGGTGCTTCCTTGATTAAACTCTAATTTTTTAAATTTGTTAATACACCTCAGAAAGTTTAGCATAAATTAATTTTGTACATCATTACGAGAAATTGATACCAAATAATGTACAATTTATTGACACTATTCATGAGGGGATAACATGAAATAAAAATGTGTAACTGTATTGGCATTAGTGTTTATTTTCAATTATTAATATTATATATATATATATATATATATATATATATATATATATATATATATATATATATATATATATATATAAGAACAAAAGTCAAAATACAAATATAAGAATTATATTTGAATTTACAATTCAAAGCTTTTCGTTGGCTAACAGTGAATTGTTTAGAATTGTTTAATATTCCTGATGATGTTGGCACTGTTAGCCAACGAAAAGCTTTGAATTGTAAATTCAAATATAATTCTTGTATTTGTATTTTGACTTTTGTTCTTTATTAATACACAAGAAAACATATTGCGATATTTATATATATATATATATATATATATATATATATATATATATATATATATATATATTATAACTTAACTTTTGTTAAATTTATGTTTTAATGTTATTTATTTACCTTACGTTTTTAATGTCACAACTTCAGGTTTATAAAGAATTAACAATATGATAAATTTCAAAAATCACTTGCACTTATTCTCTTCAATTAACTCTACACATTATTCCAAATTTATATTAATATTTTGCAGTGACAGGATTGATATCTTAACTAATATTACAATGATAAAAGGTGGACTTCTGAGGCTTTAGATTTCTAATAAAATAACATAACAATAAAAAACAGTATTAAAATTTTATTCTTGCTCTCGGGTCGCTATTACGGGAACTTTACTTTTTAAATTAGAAATGGTGAAACTAGAATAATTTTTATAAATTTTGATGAAATTAGAATTGTTCTGAACTTTACTAAAATTTAGATGTCTGTTGGCTACACTTATATTCAAATAATACTTATTGTTCTGAAGAGTCCCTGGAATCTTGGCCTTTAGTTATCTTCTGCACTTACACTTGACACACAAAAAAAATTACTTTCATATTTCTAAAAAAAACTTTTACGTCGCACTTTTTAAAGTTTACTTATAAAAAAACTCTTTACTTAATTTAATCAATTTCTCCCTTTACAACACTTCCATCTTGGTCCCCACCAATCCGCCTGCCTTCCTCTGAGACTCTCCTCCAACTTCCTCCTAAAACTCCCGATCCTTTAGTTTTTATTGAAAATCTAATCTTTCCCACTACCACCAATACGTTCTTTGTAAGTTTCCCACAGTTCTACAATTAGCTTAACCAGCTGTACCCTTCTCTATTGTCTATGGTTGCCGCACTCAACTTATAGATTTCCTGGAAAAGGATAATGGATGGTACCTGCTTTGTCCGCACTATTTGTGTCTTTCCTGACTTAATCCTACAGAAAATTATTTTAGCAACTAACTGAAATTTTTCTAAAGCCTCATACTTTATGTTATAATATATATATATATATATATATATATATATATATATATATATATATATATATATATATATATAGAGAGAGAGAGAGAGAGAGAGAGAGAGAGAGAGAGAGAGAGATTTATTAATATAGTTGGTATCAAGATATAGGCATTTGATTACGTTGTATAAAAGAGAGACTATATTCATCTCGTGTACTGGTCGCGTACATTAAGTACAACTACCTTATCTACCGATTACATCTCCTAGTAAGAAAAAGTACGAGGAAAGTTCTGTAGTTCAGGGCCGTTTAACCGCTTCCAGGTACATTCTACCCATATGGTAATATTTCAGTATAGCTATGAAGTACTGTATTCATATAGGTTTAGTCAGGAGAATAAAAATAAGAATCGATTTGGTTAGAAACAAACACGAATCTGATTCTTCTAACGTGAATTAATCGATTACTGAAGCGAAAGACTTGTCTCAGTTTTCTTTGCCCCTACAAGATATGTTATTTTAATACGCTGTGAGGTGATTTTGTAACCTAATCTATTGCTTACATGGGAAAATTATGACTGACGAATAAAACAGAAAATTATGACTGACGAATACGACAGTAAATTATGACTGACGAATACAACAGAAAATTATGACTGACGAATACAACAGAAAATTATGACTGACGAATACGACAGAAAATTATGACTGACGAATACGACAGAAAATTATGACTGACGAATGCAACAGAAAATTATGACTGACGAATACAACAGAAAATTATGACTGACGAATACGACAGAAAATTGTTGTGGGATTGGGTACAAAGTTACTGGAATGAACGATGAACGAAATACAGATTTTGTGACAAATAATATCTTAGAAGAATAAACAGGATAAATGCACTATATTAAATTGGAATAGCTTTTAAAAACGTAATTTCAAGTATGTTTTCTAAAATAAAAACGAAAAACGTTTCTCATGAAAAAAGACCCCTAGTATAACACAATATTCTACCCGTCCCAAATAAACGCACTTCTACATGGAAAGGCACGTCTTCATCCATTTTATTGTTAAATCACTTTGACAAAAATCGCCTCGAGCAGGCATGTGGGGGTGAGGAGTGGGGTTTTGTCACGTGCGAGGGGAGGAGGAAGAGAAAGTTCTAAGTAGAAACGCTACTAGCCTGACAACGTACAATTCGGCTGAGTTTATTTATGGACGTCAAGAGGAAAAACCCGGGTACTATCCGATTGCACCATTTCTTAAAGAAACCAAAAACATGTGCACTATAAAACACAAAATATAACATAAATCAAAACATAACACCAGCAAATGTTTTTGGAAAGGTACGTATAGATCCACCACCGGCTACTTTCACGACTGAAGTGTCGCTCAGATCTGTCGCCCTAACGCGCATGCGTACTGGCGCCTCTAAGCACTGCGCATCCAACACCCCGATTTTTCACAAAGTGATTCGACTGTAATACCAACAGTCTAACAGCATCCACATGCACCCATTGATAATAGCACTGCAAAACCTCTTGGGCCACCAAACCTCTTCTTTTCTGTCCGACTGACTGAAAGTTCATGCAGAGGGGAGAGAAGTAGGGATTAGATTTGGTTTAAAAGATAAACCTGTTCTTTATAAAGAAGTTGAGCCCACGCGCAAACACACACACACACACACACTGCAACGTCCCCCCCCCACCTCTCCTCATGTAACCGTCCCTACAACCGCATGCCTCTACGCGGTCGTTGTGTTGCTTAAATCCTTTCTTGCAGAATACTAAAATTTAATTGTTTACAAGAAAACATATTTATAAACAACCAAAAATCTGCCTATCACCCTGCTGGTAAAACCGTGCTAAACTCCCTGAGTTAAGTGTATGTTTCCCGCTCGTAGGGCCAAACCCACAACAAGCCTATTCCCGCTGACTACTATTTAAAAACCGTATAAACACTCCTAAATAAGTTTATCAATGGTGTATGGTCTAAGTATAGTCACACATGTCAAATTAATAGTCAGCTGGAAAGAAACACATTTAGAATAATACACATAATAAACACAGAGTCTTACCACCTGATGATGATCTGCAGAGACAGCAAGGGAACGTGCAAAATATGATTGTGTTTAAAAATACCTATTTTAAAAGGCTCCTGTGTCCTCTTAAACACAATCTGCCAGTAGATAAATCTCTGGACTTTTACACAAAAAACCAACTAATCTTTAGACTAGCTCATGAAATTAGTAGAGCGAAACTCTTTAAAACATTAGGCTTTATCAATTGCCATTTAATTAAATTTGTTTACTGATTTGATAATCATTTTTATATTAGTTGGAAAAAGCTAAACAGTTTTTATTGGTTATTTGACACAGGATGGAATGCAAATAATGTTGATTTTTATGACATATTTAACTCTATTTATTGAAATAAAAAAGAAAATTTATCCTTCAAAGTAGTACACAATTATATTAGCAAAACAATTCACTGAGTTACTTCTTGTTTCTTATGCTTTAAAAAATTATACTTTGCATATAGATTGATTACATAGACATAAACATAAAATTGTTTTTCAAATTACACATAATATTTTATCTCCTATATGGAATTGGTAAATTCATATTTTATGACCTTTAATTTTTAAATTTATAATATTCGAAAATTTCTCATTTCCTTTAAATAAACGGTATATGGCCAAAAACCTTTTGTAATTTTAATATTCATTATTTTAAATATTCTGAACACATAAATTCATTTACTTAGCATACAATTTATTAAAATTTTATAAAGAGTGAAGTCATTGTTTTAAGCTTGCAGATTTGTTTGAATTTAATAAAATTAACTAACTAAATTAGACGTGACGGTATCGAATAAAGAAAATGACTTGCCAAAGATGTTCCTGCCGGTCCTCGGGGTCCCTCGTCTGGATTCCCTGGTCCTTGGACACCGGAAGTCGCCATCCCTGGTTCGTCGGTGGTGGTTTCCCTCTATTCGAGCGTCCTGGAGGCTGAGTCTGGAGCCTTCATCCTTGGTGGTCCTGGATGTCGAAAGCGCTGAGGTTATGGTCCATCTGGCCTGCTGACGGTTTCTACTCGCGGTCCAGCATAGCGTCCCGCGGCACCTCGTGTTAAAAAATTATTACAGACTGTCTCTAAAGGCTTAGAGACCAAGTATATATAGCGGTGAATTTAACCTACCGCACCCCGCCTGCAAAGTTTGCTATCGCTCGATTTATTCCTTGTACAGGCAAGTCGGGCAACGAATCTGTTTTAGCTTGCATAGTTTGATAATTAATTTTAGAACACTGAAAAATGTCTATTTTATTTAAACGGCTGTAACTTTTTTGTTTCTTAAGTTTTTTGAATTCTGTTTTCTCTAATGTTCATTCTAGGTTATTGTGGTTCTTTTAAAATGTCGATGAAAGTTCTACGTGGTTTGGTTCGAAAAATAGCTTTTTTAGGCACTTAGAATTTTTTCGCTTCACTCTCGATGTTCAAATTTAGTTAGTTATTACAAATTTATTTTATAACATTCTTTAATGTGGCTTAACTATTCTATTTACTGTTTTATTTAATTTCTCCCTCTTTATTAATTGTATAATTCCCTACTTGATTATTTTAAAAACAGCTTTATTTCTAAAAAACAGGAAATTACTTATTTCCCACTTGCGACGGTCCCCAGCCCGTTGCAACACACAGCTGACATGATCTACTTAGTCACTCAGGAGTTCAGAAAAATCTTTTTGAAGGTAGAAAATAGAATTATTGTTAATATGTTAAAACGAATGAAATGTCTAATACAAAATTAACTGAAATATTAGACGGTATTTCGTGAGTGTGTCTTTGTGTCTTTTTCTCTTGTATCTCCCTTAATTTGCAGGCGTCTGACATGATCAAGAGCCAAACTGAATCACGTCCGAAGGATAGATTGTTAAACGACCACTCAGATAGCCAGGCCTTCTTATTGTTCCTTGGATCGTGGCAAAGGTTATCCTAAACCAGTTGAAGCCGGAATCAATTTACTTTGTGCGGCCAGATTGCAACACCAAGCAAGTGGCCCGATTGCAAGCGCAACCTCGGCGATGGGGTTTTATTAATCGGTGTTGCAAGGCCGGTTTTTCTGACCTGATTTAGGGGGTTGGCAAGGCCGTTGAATGCCGACTTGTCCGCTCTTAAAGCTTGTTTTTGTAGACCTTTGTTTCGTTTATTAAACGTTTACTTTGCTGTTACTAAACGATCTGTGTCAAATATTAGAACCCATGGCATTGCATGATTTCAGTTCAACATCTATTACGATTTGTAAGTAGCGTATGCTGATAAATTTGAACACGTCGAATATCCGAAATGTGATGATAAAATGGGTTTTAAACTGAACTTTACCTCAAGTTTTTTATAAATAGTGTGTGTTTCGCCTCTATAATTTACTCCTTCATTCCTGATGCCTGAGTAGTGTATGAATAGGTTTTAACCACGGTTGAGAATATGTTTACTTCAGATAGACTACCCTGAACACCCAGTCCGAAATAATCCCTGTTCAATAAGAAGGGAGTTACAGTCTGAGTGGTATAAATCCCTTCCTACATTATATATATTCTTCTTACAAGTAGGAGAAACGCGTAAACATTTATTTATGACTCCGATAGAAAGTATATCTACTTCATAGAGTATACTTACTCCAGAGATTGTACCCACTTCAGAAAGTATATGTACTTCATAGAGTATACCTACTCCAGAGAGTGTACCCACTTCATAGAGTATACCTAATCCAGAGAGTGTACCCACTTCAGTAAGTATATCTACTTCATAGAGTATACCTGCTCCAGAGACTGTACCCACTTCAGAAAGTATATCTACTTCAAAGAGTATACCTACTCCAGATGGTATACCTACTCCAGAGAGTGTACCCACTTCAGAAAGTATATCTACTTCATAGGGTATACCTACTCCAGAGTGTACCCACTTCAGAAAGTTTATCTACTTCATAGAATATACCTGCTCCAGAGAGTGTACCCACTTCAGAAGGTATATCTACTTCATAGAGTATAGCTACTCTAGAGAGTGTACCCACTTCAGAAAGTATATCTACTTCATAGAGTATACCTATTCCAGAGAGTGGACACACTTCAGGAAGTATATCTACTTCAGAGAGTATACCTACTTCGGAGAGTATACCTACTTCATACAATATACCTATTTCAGAGAGTATACCTATTTCAGAGAGTATACCTACTTCACAGAATATACCTATTACAGACAGTATACCTACTTGAGAGAGTAGGCCTATACCTACTCCGGAGAGTATACCTACTTCATACAATATACCTATTTCAGAGGGTATACCTATTTCAAAGAGTGTACCTACTTCAGAGAGTATAACTATTTCAGAGAGTATACCTACTTCACATAATATACCTATTTCAGAGGTTATACCTATTTCAGAGAGTATACCTATTTCAGAGAGTATACCTACTTTGAAGTAGCCATGCAACCATGGATATACTTCTCCCTTTCCATGCTGCTAGAACCTTCGTGTGTACACAACCCGGGGTTTTTATCCAATCACTGTTCTCAATCCTGTTTTATGCCTTGTACGCGATAGCATCCATACCGATCACATTTAGAACACATAATAAGGTGTGACATTAAAGCTATGAGAATTTTATGTGAAAAGACGAAAAATTGAACAGACATTCGTAGTCTACCTATGACGAGCAATACGGAAAGGGACGAGTTATTTTTCCGTTATGCAATATCCTGGCATAAATACGATCCTCTGTAGCTCATAATTAGACCCCATTCATATCCGGCTGTCGTTTAACAATTTCTATAGAACCCTTGGTCTCCTCTTTAAATTACTTCTATTAGCTCACACTCTTCTGATATATGTCATGTAAAAATTTTCAGTTGTTAATCAAATACGTTTTTATTAATCCAATCAAGTTCAAATACAATTTTGTAACATATAGTGGATGACAATTGATGTTAATACTGTTTTTTTTAAAATATTTATTCAATAAAATTAAATTATAAAATTTGTGGGATCTAGCCGGATTTGAACTGTGAAAATTAATGTTCAAAGTCTAGCGAGCTTTGCACCGCGCCAATTTTCCAATACCTGACCTATAAATGAATTTCTCAAAGACGTATATGAATTATACCCCCTCCCATCTGGTTGTCGTCGAAACCTCCATTGTACAATCTTAATCTGTTGCCATGGTTACCACAAGATATCATAAAGAGTGATGTAGGGTTAAAAATGAATGAAACGAATAAAATAAACAAACAGGATTCACCTTATTAAACCTTGCTTCACAAACGTACAATGCGAAAGAAAAGTGGAAAAACTACAACACAATACAAGCGGCAAGAAAAAGAAAGCGCATAAATAGTTACAAACAAAAATAATAGTCCAACACCATACATAGTAAAATTGAAAATTACAAGGAAATTCGCTTTCTATTTTGCCACTTAATATTGTTATTCTGACATTTGCATATAGATTTTTATATTTATTGTAATTATAAAATAAAAAGAAACTAGAGCGAAATTTTTCTTTGTTGATTTAAATAGGAATTCACTTTCTTTTTAAATTTGTATGCTATTTGTTACAGGAAAACTTTCTGGTTTCTTATAACAATAAATTTTTAATTACAATTGAAACAAGTATGGAAAATTATGTTTTTTATAGACGAAAGTATAAAACTCGGTCCAAGGATTAGTGCAGTATTATTTATGATACTGTGTAATGTTTGAATTTTGTTTAGCGAAGGGCACGATGGCCGTGGAGTATTTTTATAGCCTATATATATTTACCCTCCCCTATCTTTTATGTGTGATTATAATTATACTGGCTCTTCGTCTTAAAACCAAACGTATTTGAGTTATTCTAGAGCACTAGTTATGATTTTTTGTGGTAACCATGGCAACAGGTTAATTTTATACCATGAAGGTTTCAACGACAACTATATGGAAAAAAATTCATATACGTCTTTTAGAAATTTAATTCTAGGTATCGGAAAGTTGACGCAGTGCCAAAGTGCGCTAGTCCTTGCACATGAAAATTCACAGTTCGAATCCGGCGGACCACACAAATTTGTATAATTTAATTATTGAATAAATATTTCCAAAAGTTTATTAACATCAATTGTCATCCACTATAGGTTAACACTGCAGTAGTCGCGTGGCGTCTATCAGGCGCCAATGTCACTTTTGCAGCCTGCTGTTTTTGTCTACACACCCACTTTTCGGTTTCCTTTTGAATACCTTCCTGGTACAGTATCATAAATCGCCAGTTAAGCATTCAATACCGAAAATCGACTATTTCTTGGAATATAGGCATTTGGAGCCTAATGGACGCCACGCGACTACTGCCGCTATAGACGCAGCTTTGTCTTCAGTCTGTTTCAAGTTGTTTTTGAACGCTTGTGCGTGTAGTAGTCTTGTGTGATATATTTTCTTTATTCAGAACCTTTATATATATATATATATATATATATATATATATATATATATATATAATCTTTTTATACAACTTTTGCTTTATATAGGTCTATATATCAGAACCTTTTTCAAATATTGTTGTTAGATTTACAATTTATAATATAACATACATATTAGGCGACATCAAGTTTATTCGACTTAATTTGTATAGTGCAGAAGACTGTGATAAAATTCAAAATTTGCTATTTAGTGAAGAATTACAGTTGAGTGATACAAGTGAAAATGAAGACTCAGTGGATAGCATTCAATCAAATCATCAACCGGACCATGTAAGTGATGCAGGCGACAACACCGATGGTGATGCTATTTCTGTACATCTGTCTGACAGTGATACAGAACAAGAGATAAGCGAAAACGACGAGGACCGTGAGTACCAAGACAATGAATCTTTTTATCTCGGTAGGGATAAAACTACACAATGGAAAGTAGATGTCCCTAGAAGAAATGTACGTACCCCAAGGCATAATATTATTACTCATTTGCCAGGAGTGAAATCTATTGCAAAAAACAAAAAGACAATTTTAGATTGTTGGGGTTGTTTTATAGATAGTGATATTTTAGACTGTATCGTTGAAAGCACAAATAAATACATATTGTCAAAACAAGCGAACTATAGTAGACAACGCGACTGTAATTTTACAAATATAATAGAAATGAAAGCATTATTTGGGTTGCTGTACTTAGCGGGTTATTTCAAGGGCAGTCGTTTGAATGCAGAGGATTTATGGGCTAACGACGGAGTTAGTCCAGAGAGATTTCGAATGGTTATGTCACTACATAGATTTAGATTTTTATTACAGGCCTTACGATTTGACGATTTAATTACTAGGGGTGAAAGAAAGAAGACTGATAAATTAGCACCCATAAGACATATTTTCGATAAATTTGTAAGTAATTGCCAAACTTGCTACAGCGTAGGAGAATATTTGACGTTAGATGAAAAGTTGGAAACGTTTCGCGGCCGATGTTCTTTCAAACAATACATTCCTAGTAAGCCAGGAAAATATGGTTTAAAAGTATTCTGCTTGGCCGATGCTAAAATGTATTATACAGTGAATCTAGAAATATATGCCGGAAAACAGCCTGATGGACCACACCGGATTAGTAACAGCCCTAAGGACGTTGTTTTGCGACTTACCGATTGCATTGCTAATTCGGGAAGAAATATAACCACCTTTGAAGTCGTCTAAATTCGGGTTCCATGAATCTATCACACTTGTTTCTTACAAGCCAAAAATTAATAAAAATGTAATTGTTCTGTCAACACTACATAGCGATAACAGTATTGATTCTCACACAGGCGATAATAAAAAACCAGAAATTGTAACGTTTTACAATTCAACGAAGTACGGCGTAGACATGGTAGACAAAATGAGTGCCCTATATAGTTGTGCAAGGAATACAAGGATTTGGCCAGTAGTCATTTTTTATAGCTTGTTGAATATTGCTGGTATAAATGGACAAATAATATATAATTCTATTAATATAAACAACAAAACTTTAAAAAGGAGGCATTTCCTACGGCAGTTAGCCTTATTATTGACAGAGGACTACCTAAAACTACGCTTGAATACTAATAATATACCAAGAAACTTGAAAAGAAAAGCCGTAGATATAGGAATAAATTGTGAAAGTTCAAGTACTACAATCAGTGAAAGTGTTAGTGAAGATCCTATTGCCGGTAAAAGGTGGCATATGTGTGCGCGAAAAGAAAACAGAATGACACGTAACTTTTGTCACAAGTGTAAAATGTTTATTTGCTTGAAACATGGAAAATTATTATGTGGGAATTGTGTTTGAAAACAGTGGTTGCATGACTTTTCTTTGTTTACTAGTTAATTTAATTAAATATTTATAACTCAACGTCACATATATTTAATCTATTTAATAACGAACATTATAAAACTTTAAGAATATACATGTAATGTAGGAAATAGATATGCAAAATTAGTTTTTTATATAGTGTCCATTGCGATTTTTTTACTTAAATTACATTTGTAAAAGTGTTGAAAATCTTATTAACTTATAACAAAATTATTATAACACAAGTTGCTAAAAATTACAACTATTTTATTTGTTTACCGGAGTGGCATTTAATGGGCGCCACGCGACTATGCACGTCCGTCTGTTACGCGCGACTACTGCAGTGTTAAAAATAGTGTATTTATACTTAATTGAATGAATAGAAATGTATTTTATTACCGATTGAAAATGTGTACAAGATATATATCAGGAGAGTGTGAGCTAATAGAAGGAATTAAAAAAATTAATGGAAACAATAATCGGGATAAAAGTAGAGAAATAAAGCTGCACAGGACTAGAAGTTCGCATCTTCTAGCTGGTCTAACTATCAGAGTTATAGATGGGAAGAAGTGAGCATATACAGCGTGGTTTAAAACTAGTATCAGCTTTGAAGAGAAGCCTAGGGGTGAATACGGGAAATATTAGTACTAGATTCAACTGCAAAAATGGTGTGGCAACTAGACAGTGAAATCATGTGGTATTTAGTCGCAAGTTGAGTTACTAGGGTGCGCATTCGTCTTGTATAGTCTGGCCGATCACCGTGTTTGCATCCGTTCCGAAGCGTCTTGTGAATGTGTTTGCTGTATCGGCGTATCTGATCATGAAGACCTCATTGCCTTTGGTTGACAAGTCACTATGACGCAACGTCAATATTTTGCACGCTGACTTCACTACAAAGTACGATTTAATGAGCTCCGCGTACACTTCAAGGAAATCCAGTTAACCAGTTGATTTCACGTTTCCATTTCAAGTTAAGTTGTCAATGACTCAACGCTGTATGAAAGCTTAGTGCGCATATTACGATGTTTTAACTGTAAAACTTAAGCTAATAATAAACAACCCGGAGATACTTTCAAACTTTTTTAAAAAATGTTGCTTTGTCATTGTCAAAATGCACTCAGTTTTTAAAAAAAAGTTTATAATACATTTTTCAAGCTTTTTAAAATTTCACCAATTTTATTATCAGGCCAGTAAATTTTAAAGTAATAAACAATAAATTGAAAAGTAAAATGTTTTTGTACAACATTGGACTAACTTTCTGCCTTTCGTAAAGTATTTAGTTACCACACTTTGTCGATATAACGTGGCTCGTGCACTGAATAGAAACTATAGTTCAAATATTATTTTACGAAAACTAAAATAAAATACTGGTTAATGAAAGAGTTTAATTTTTACATATGTGAGTTTGTGTGTGTAAACCATGTTACTGTGTTATACTTTTATCGTTGAAAATATTCTAGATTTATTAAACAATGACCACCTACTTAAAATTCATGTTTAAAAGTAATGTATTAAATAAATAACCTATTATCTATACAACGTAGAGAGTAACTGCATTTCCTCATAAAGCTCTTTTATTTTAAAAATAAAATAATAATTTTACAGATCTCTATGAAGCGAGATCCAATTAAGGCAAACAGTTCTTCCTATGCGAGAAATGATTATATCCTGTCTCATAATACCAGGGGAATAATCCCACTCCGTTATAACTAAATATACTACACCCTCAGCATTAATTTTCAACCCTGAGCGAACAGTGTTGCCTAGTTCGAGTGTCGGGCTGTCAGTTTATCGTCTGTCCGTGACTCGTCTCTAGCCCATGTGACAACGCTGTATTTTTGACCACCCGCCCGATTTCGTACAGGCTTGCTTATCTAAACAGCCCTACTCAGGCGCATAGAAGAGATGTGTCTCCCCGTTACCCGGACCTTACGTTATTAATCTTTTACAATAATTATAGACATTTTTTACATGGATTGAAATATCTAATACTGATTATAATATAAAAAGTGTTTTGAAGTTCAAAACCAATTAAATGTTGAAAAAAAGACTTTTTCAATAGCCTGGAAGTTGATTTTCAAATTCTTTTTCTATATTATGCGAACATAGGATGCCTCGTTATATTTCTCTTGCTGATGTCGACCTTGTACTGAGTAGATACGACCTTGTCCATGTGACCTACGATTATCTCTTGTTCCTAGCACAATGGGAGCTTCATGAATCTTTCCTTTTATAATTTCTACTGGTTGAAGCTGGTGGGCAACCTTTCTGTAACCTCCGGTAAAAAATGTTTGCCTCCAGAACATGCATTACAGAATTAATTTTTATATTAAAGTATAAACGCATCTAAAAAAGAAGGCTAAAATATGGAAGTTTTTTACAGTATGAAAGAGAAATGTCAGTGATGTAGCACCTCCACCCACTATAGAGTAGTCGAAATAGTGTCTGGTAATTCACTGTCTCCGGTAACGGCCTTATAGAAAAGGCCAATTAAAAACAAAAAAGATGAAATTAGTGGATTTAATAGATCTTTACTTTGTTTAAGATTTACACCAGAAAATGGAATAATTACTTGCATACACCCCATCTTCGTTTAAATCTAGATTACAAAAGTG
The DNA here is from genome assembly GCA_036971475.1 of Prosapia bicincta. Classification (NCBI taxonomy): domain Eukaryota; kingdom Metazoa; phylum Arthropoda; class Insecta; order Hemiptera; family Cercopidae; genus Prosapia; species Prosapia bicincta. The sequence goes on along the minus strand of JBAIZL010000002.1, from coordinate 122,409,552 downwards.
TAGATGGCATGTTGCAACTAGTAACCTATGACACTCTTGTCTCCCAAACTGTAGGTTAAGCATACTGGTAGGGTGGCTCCACTTACACGCACAACGCACGCGAGCCCACACACATACCGCACGCACGCGGGCACACACACACACACACACACTGCACGAGCGCACCCACACACATACACACTGCACGCGCGCGCACAAACACCGCACGCACACGCACACACACACACAAACACACACCGCACGCACACGCACACACATACAAACACACAAACACACACCGCACACACACACACACACACACACACACACACACACACACACACACACACAAACACAAACACATACACACACACACACACACACACACACACACACACACTAACACCGCACGCACAACACACACACACACACACACACACACACACACACTAACACCGCACGCACAACACACACACACACACACACACTCGACTTCAAGCAAATATGATCGATCGTACTCTCCATCCGGAGCTCCACCCGTTGACTTTAATTGTTAAACACGGACTACTTAAAATTGTGGTTATACTTCAGAATGTTTGGAGTTAATCAATTCTGCACGTTAATATGAAGAGAGGCATACCAAATAATGTACAATTTATTGATACTGTTCAAGAATGAATAAAAGAAGTTAAAAACGTGTAGTAAAATAGGTTATATTTCCGTAAGAAACATTAAACAAAACCATTAGTAGTTTGGTAGACTTAATCCTCTCGTAATTGTGAGTACAATATTTTGTTTATTTACCTTTTTTTGTAATTGTGAGATAAACAGGTATTTATCAACTATTTTTCTTGTAATTGTGAGATTAGTATGTATTTATTAACCTTTTTCGTGTAATTGTGAGTACAATATTTTGTTTATTTACCATTTTTTTGTAATTGTGAGATAAACAGGTATTTAACAACTATTTTTCTTGTAATTGTGAGATTAGTATGTATTTATTAACCTTTTTCGTGTAATTGTGAGTACAATATTTTGTTTATTTACCTTTTTTTTGTAATTGTGAGATAAACAGGTATTTAACAACTATTTTTCTTGTAATTGTGAGATTAGTATGTATTTATTAACCTTTTTCGTGTAATTGTGAGTACAATATTTTGTTTATTTACCATTTTTTTTGTAATTGTGAGATAAACAGGTATTTAACAACTATTTTTCTTGTAATTGTGAGATTAGTATGTATTTATTAACCTTTTTCGTGTAATTGTGAGTACAATATTTTGTTTATTTACCTTTTTTTTGTAATTGTGAGATAAACAGGTATTTATCAACTATTTTTCTTGTAATTGTGAGATTAGTATGTATTTATTAACCTTTTTCGTGTAATTGTGAGTACAATATTTTGTTTATTTACCCTTTTTTTTGTAATTGTGAGATAAACAGGCATTTAACAACTATTTTTCTTGTAATTGTGAGATTAGTATGTATTTATTAACCTTTTTCGTGTAATTGTGAGTACAATATTTTGTTTATTTACCTTTTTTTTGTAATTGTGAGATAAACAGGTATTTATCAACTATTTTTCTTGTAATTGTGAGATTAGTATGTATTTATTAACCTTTTTCGTGTAATTGTGAGTACAATATTTTGTTTATTTACCCTTTTTTTGTAATTGTGAGATAAACAGGTATTTATCAACTATTTTTCTTGTAATTGTGAGATTAGTATGTATTTATTAACCTTTTTCGTGTAATTGTGAGTACAATATTTTGTTTATTTACCATTTTTTTTGTAATTGTGAGATAAACAGGTATTTAACAACTATTGTTCTTGTAATTGTGAGATTAGTATGTATTTATTAACCTTTTTCGTGTAATTGTGAGTAAAATATTTATTTATTAACCACTTCCCTTGTAATTATGAGTAAAATTTTGTAATTTATTAATCCTTTCCCTCGTATTTGTCAGTAGAATATGTATTTATTAACCATTTACAGATAAAATTATGTTTTAAAGAATAAATCGATAGAGAACGCCTACAAAGAGAATAATACTAATCCACCACCGGATCATTCTTAATCCCTTGCGCTGTGAGTGTGCGTACGAGGTAGACTCAGCAGCCCCACACAACCTGACTCCTACTTATCTAAAATTTTAGTAGAGTTTATCCACTTCCCAGAGGGTCCAGGATATTTGTCCACGCGCTTTATACACTACAATAACCTTATTGTGGTTCAGTTATTTTTATTTTCTTAAATTAAGTCTCACATCCTATCTTGTGATGTGATTGGACACACAGCCCATATTGTGTGCTAAAATATACAAGATGCATAGTCCTTGGAAGTCACAAAGCGTAACGCAGTTCGTCTTATTTACGTTAATTCAGTTACGTTTGAAGGCTAAACCTTGCTCTTAGTTGCATTATTTGTGTTGTTCGCAGAAAGACGATTTTTGTGTGTTCTGTAGGCCTACGTGACCCTCATAATGTCTTCACAATGTTGTCTTTGTACAAATCCGCCAATTATATTCGTTTTGTAAAGTCAGCGAATAGATCACGATTTAATGAACATTGACATTTGACATTGCAGGCATTGGTTTTGTGAATGCATAAAAGTTCATATTATGTAATTCGAATAACCCGCTGTTTATTTAAACTTAAAATATGTTCTGTATAATAGTTACAGAACAATTTTTAATAAATGTTAGCAACGTAAATGGTAGAACAAAAATAATTTAGGAGAAGCAACATCTCTGTTTTTTAAATAGTCGTTACGCTGATAGTCTTAGACTCGTACTAGTAAAATTCAATATGATTATTCTTACAACTTGAAAATAATTTAGATTATAGATCCGTCGTGGACACTTGATACTTGTAATCAAAATGTAAAACCTATGCGTTTTTTACTAAATATTCTGAACAATATTATATATTATATTAAATTAACATGGGTAAAACAGTAGATAAATAAATAAAAACAATAATTATTAAAATTTATTTAGGCTATAAAAAAATCAGCGCCATAAGATAATTTTATGAGAGTTGAAACCTGGAAGTAGAATGTGGTTCAGCTCACAAAATTATAGACCTAGATTATTACATCCGAATCTAGGGCAATTAGATAAATTCTATTGTACAATTTCATTGCGTGCAAGACTAATAATTTTTAAATAATTAATTATAAACATTTCTGCTTCGAGACTAAATATTTTTGCAATATTGTAATTGCTTTCTCATTAATTAGGTAGAGATTTATTGCTTAGCTTTATTTTTAGGATTACGTTTGCAACTAAGTGTGGTTTACATGTTTATAATGGCGGAATATAATTTAAGAAATATATTTTTGTCGAGGTACATTTTAAAGATAATTTGATCGATAACACTGAGATGAGTAACCGATAAGGATTTGCCGTAATTAAACCACTTTCGCAACGTGTTGGGGTGTTAATTGCGGCTGGCTGCGTGGTTTTGCTCTGGCCTCGTACAGTGAGAATTTCTCCAACCTTTAGCTAAGCTGTAAGGCATTGTTTTCTATCACAGATTGTTGTGTACGGGTAAAAATCAGTTTTTGTGATGGATATTTAAAGAAATCTTCGGTCACTCAAAGTGGCGAGAGCTCTTGCCGGCACCCTAACACCCTGATTTACAGTTTTAGACCGTTTCACACATGTAGGCTACATAGCGTTTGTCAATATCTATGACTACTCGTTTATTTCGCTTTACCAACACCACAGGTTGTAAATAAATACACCGTATTAAACAGCTTGGGATAAATGCTTTTTGGGATAGTTTGGGACTTGGAAATAAAAGCTAGCGAAGACTATACGAGAAAACCCATCTTCGAGAAATGGAACCCCGAGGTCACAACTCCTCCCTGGGACGCGCATTGGACTGCTCGGATACTGCGCGTACATATTCATAAATATTTGTAACTCAATAGCCGTGGCTATTTTCATTCGAAGCAATAAGTAAATCCTGGATTGAAAAGATTGAATTTACTCTAACAATATATAAGGAATAAATACAAGCTCGCGCGCGTGTGAGTGTGCGCGCTTGTGAGTGTGTGCGCGCGTGTTTGTGTATTAGTTCATTCTCTTCAATAAATATTAATAAAGCTGAATGTAAAATATATTCAAATCTAAATACTGTATTCATGGTTATGAAACGTTCACGAAATAATGGTTTTCAAAATTGCATTTTATTCTAATTTTGAAGGGATAAGCTAATATGGCTATTATTGCCTCAAACGTTAGAAGCAGAAGATTATTAAAATAAATGGGATTAAGGCAGGGATATAGAATTTGTGAACCTAGACTAGGTTTCTGCTGCGAGGTGACACCTGAAGGTCGCCTACTCTCGAGCAGTGTCATTAAAAGGGGTTTACTCGTAATGGAATTAGCTAAGACAAAAGTAAGGATATAATTATCCTCTGGTACTGCGAGTAAGGGGACATATTGCATCCTGTGCAAAGGGTCGCTCACCTGAAGGTCACCTACTCTCTAGCAGTGTTATTAAAAGGGGTTTACTCGTAATGGAATTAGCTAAGACAAAAGTAAGGATATAATTATCCCCTGGTACTGCGAGTAAGGGGGACATATGGCATCGTGTGCAAAGAGTCGTTCACCTGAAGGTCACCTACTCTCGAGCAGTGTCATTAAAAGGGGTTTACTCGTAATGGAATTAGCTAAGACAAAAGTAAGGATATAATTATCCCCTGGCACTGCGAGTAAGGGGGATATATGGAATCGTGTGTAAAGGGTCGCTTACATGAAGGTCACCTACTCTCTAGCAGTGTCATTAAAAGGGGTTTACTCGTAATGGAATTAGCTAAGACAAAAGTAAGAATATAATTATCCCCTGGCACTGCGAGTAAGGGGGACATATTGCATCGTGTGCAAAGGGTCGTTCACCTGAAGATCACCTACTCTCTAGCAGTGTCATTAAAAGGGGTTTACTCGTAATGGAATTAGCTAAGACAAAAGTAAGAATATAATTATCCCCTGGCACTGCGAGTAAGGGGGACATATTGCATCGTGTGCAAAGGGTCGCTCACCTGCACGATGCCTACTGTCTATAGTGGTCAGAAGCATAATGTTACATTACCTTACAAGAAAAAAGTTAGGAAGTTATATGGATTAGGTAAGGAAAAGGAATGGAATGGGGAGGAATGGTGACATCACGGGGGAAGGGGGACGCAAATGAATTGGGTAGGATTACAAAAAGTATGTCCCCTGGTGTTGGAAATAGTGGCATTATGCCTTCGCTGGGACAGGGTCACCTACCTGAAGTAAGTATGCTTCAACCACGGTGAAGAACGGACATAATGGCTAGGATAACGTATGCATTTAAAACTTATTTTCAATCCATCTGTATGGGCTGGCCGTTATGCCCGTCTTTCCCTTACAAGTTACACGTCTATCTCTTAGGTAGAAATTGTGTATTCGTCGTCTAGAAAACATCAGGCACTGTCGTCATCCCACATCGGGGTTATACATCGTGGCCTATCCGTCCCAACCACAAAGCACTTTGTATTAAGTGCTCGGTGGTCTCAGAACTTAGACATCCTATTAACTTGCTTCCGTGAACGCCCTATTTACATTTGTCGTTATTTTACTATACATTCCAAAGTATTAATAAGTAATAAAATAATGAGTTAACGGAAATCCAAGAGTCGATGTTTTTGAAAATGACCTGCTACCACCTCCACCCTCCCTTCGTCCTCAATCTCTCACCAAGGCCCGCTGCCCCCAAGTACCAGCTTATAAAATTTGACCTCTGTGCCTAAAAATTTGTTGACCGGCCGCCTCAAAATTTTTGATACTTTGAGTTATTTTTCTTGAATTCGTAAAATTTTACACTATGAAAAAGCTTTTGTAAAAAAGTTCTTTATTTCAAAATGTATATAGGCTTATATCATTATTTGTTTTAAACAAACTGCCTCATACTATTGAAATTACAATGTGCTACTACGCCAGTTTCGCCAGTATTTTGTTATCAATAAAGGTTTTAATAATTCATTAATCTGCGTTTGGACTATTTGACTATTTTTGTTAAATATCTTTATTTGTATCTTTATTGTATCTTTATTTGGTTTTCTCATAAATAATTCATGAATGCGTAACCCTATTATCATTAATGTATTAGTGGTCGGATCTTACTACACTTGATCCTTTGGCAGCTCTGCTGAACCGGTCGAGTCCTGTTAAAACGTCTGCAGTTAGATATTTATCTCCGGAGGCGGCTTAAGGGATGATTGATCGGAGTGAGTGTCTGGGCCTGTCGGAAAGGAATCCTTACTTGAGGGGAAGTTTTGTCAGCGCCCGGTGAGTTGGGGCTGGGACGTCTCATTGCTCCGCGGCCGTCACTGTCCGACACGAGACAGAAATGTTCGTCCCGCTTGACAAATCCGATAACGTAACTGCTTTATAGACTTTGTGACCAGTGTTTCTGTTAATCAGTCGCTCTATGTTTTGTTCTTTTATAAATAATTCATGACCTAACATAACCACATCGCCACTAATGGCCCGAGATTAGGAACCGCTTGAGACTAGCTTTTCGGTCGCTCCACCTAACAAGTCGAGTCCTGTTACATCTTTTAAAGTTAGATTCGTATCTCCACGTCCGAGTTACAGACGTGATCTAATTTCTTCGTACAGTGGAAAGGCACAAAGGCCCGAAACCATTGCAAACAAACAAACGTATGCCAGCACGAAAGCTTACTGTTTAAAAAAAAAAAAAACATTCGAAAAGCGTTTTAATTCTCTATCACACTCGGACAATCGCTTGTTTGTGATTGCGCTGAATATTTTTTTTTTCTTATTAAAGACTCGGTGTTCTATACCGAGTCATGCATTATATATATCACCTATCAACTAATTTAACGCAATTCAAGAAACTTTTATTGAGTCCAGCACAATCTTTGATGTGTTATTTCTATTACAGTTCTTACATCCGGGAAACACTTTAATCCTGTTCTGGAATACACTTCCCTGGTGTGTCCAGTTTGATGTTAGAGACTTGTAGCATCCTGGGGTTGTGGGTGACTAAACGCTTTTCGAGGGATGTACTCATAGTAACAATGTTAGTGTGTAATTATTTCTAAAGGACGCCATTATAGTCTAAATGGTGTAACCTGTCTTGTGAACCCGGACGTGCCTTATCACTTGCAGGCCCCAGCAGCTGTTTTCTTAATGAGCATCCTCAATAAGTAAATTTAATTTCTTACACTGATAAAATTTCCAGATTTTCTTTGAATATTTAAAAAGTACGTAATTTTAAATTTCGTAATCTAAATAAGGCGAAATTTAAGAACACGGTATAATTTGGTAAAAAAATACTAACAATGTACGCGCAGCCTGGCTATTAGCAGTAACAATCATAAATTTAATATACAAAATTTCGTCGTGTTTGTAATTTTTCGTACTATTTAAATATTTGATAAAAATTTAGAAATTTTGATTAGGGTAAGACGGTTACTTAGTGAGGATGCTAGAAGTTAACTCATTAAGGAAACAGCTGCGAGAGATAAGCACATCCGTGCTAGCACATTTAACCAAGCTGCCTACAAAACAGGTTATATTACAGACTATATTATAGGCCTACTCAACTTCACTAGTTTCTGCAGCTAAGTTATGTTCCGTTACTGACAAAGTAACTTTAAAAATACGACAACCGCTCAAAAAAGACAATAACGAACTCCAACAAATGCATGACTGAACTTTTCAGAATATGAAAATTTACTGTTAATATTTACTCCTCAACATGGATATTTTAATACTTATACTTTATACTTACAAGTACGGTTAAAGGTGAAATCAAATTATCAAATCAATATTGTATTAGTTGCATTCAACTTGTAGTTTTTAGATTATTTTTTAACTTTTGTTGTGATGTAATTAGCTTTTAAACATGTTAATTTAACTTTGCTATACCTGAAAGAGGCTATCTCATACAATTTGGTATTTGTTTTGATTGTTGACATATTAAAAACAATGTGGTCACCGGTGTTTGAATAACTCTGGTCAGTTAAAACAGACTAGCTAATTGGCTACGTTTAACACAATGGTCGAAACTTTGTTGCCATGGCAACCGTCCGTCACCAGTACGTCCTACGTCACTAAGTACCCTCAGCTGATAACATCCTCTTGATGTTACCTTTCAGTCTAGATTTACAGTAGTAAACAATAATGTCAAGGTCAGGAATTTAGCTTTACCATCGCCTTTATGACCGCATGTGATGGTATCCAATGGCATATAAGGCTGGTTTTTCGTTCAAATTCATGTTAATGGTTATTTTTTAAAATATTGTTCTGAAGGTAAAAGTCAAAGAGGTGGCAGCGGTCTTTTGAGACGCACGCGGAATCATCTACATCGATTACATTGAAAAGGAAAAGTCATGAGCGAAAAATATGATGCGCCATTCTACCTGTTGAGTAGAGACGTCCTTATTCAAAGCAGAAAAAATCTACTATAAAGAAGTTTCATAAAAATCTTTTTCGATTGTGTGCACTGCCGCTCAGTTTCAATCGCCAAGACTGTAAGATCAAAGTTTTGAATTATTCCTAATTCCACCGTACTAACCGCCCCCGCCCAGTGACTTATTTTCGAACTTTGTAATAATTATTTCACTCAATCGGCGGACATTGATTCACGTTAACAATAAATTGGTCATAACCCTTACAAAAGTTTGTTTTAAACCTGTATGTATGTATGTATGTAACATATATATTAAACGACCATTAATTTTCCTTGCACATTTCCTACATTACATATAACTAAAGTTTACCCATTGGCACATAAGTTTTTGTCTTTACTAATCAAAACACCACAGTACACTATAGTTTGATTTAAAGCAGAATAGGATTCTGCGTAGGTGGAATCGACCGAAGAGAGTGGGGGATTACAGCCGTCTTAGCTAATAGGAAATTCACATCTTTTTGCGTGGGCGAGCCTTGCTGCCAATTCGATCTTAAACTTCCGTTCGTTGCTCAGTGACATCGTAACTGCGGTGGAGTGATTTACTAGTGGCGTAGCTTGCTTCGTTCTGCAATTTCAGTCGCTGGCAGGGGGGTTGACTGTCAATGCGTTCGAACTGACAACGTCTCTGCCCTGCCACAGACCCATTCCAATTCTACTTTAAATCAAAGTATAGCTCGAAGGGTTTAGCCCTCTTCAGTCTTTCACCGTCTGCGGATCATCGGGCCGATGGAGAAAGTCTATGTTCGGATGGAGAGAAAGTTTCTCTTCGTGTTTTTGAGCCATCTTCTTTATTTCTTCTGAAACTTCAAATATTGGGATATCGGTGAATAGGTTCTATAACATACCTTCACTGAATGCTTCTCTACAGGATATTTTGACTCTTAGGAAATTAAATTAATAATCCAGCTACTTGCTTTTATAATTACAGATTTATTTTATCCTGAAATCAATATTGCATTTACAGGTAGTTCATATAACTCGTTTTACTAACTCTAATATTTGCCGATAGGCATCAAGACCCTTATTTGACTATTGATTTTTTTTTACAATTCTAAATTTACTTTCTTTTAGCTATCTAAGGGTGTGTATAAGTTACTGCACTTAGTTTGATAAATTTTATATTTCAATTAACTATGACTTTTTTAGGAATTTCTAAAGTTTAAAAGATTCTTAATGTTTGTTGCTTTAAAGAGTTGGCTTTAAGTTAAAATAAATGTATTGCTTATTACTTGCGTGGTTCCTTGTTTCACTTCACTTGACACAAATTCACTTATTAATATTTTCCTATCAATTTCACTTTTCTTAATTTCTCGAAATGCTTCTACTCCGTAACTGACTTTATTAATCACTCCCTTATTTTAACCTCACTTGTTACCCTTTAATCTCCCTCTTTATACTTCACTTTCTATTTAATAATCTCCCTTACTTTAAATTGCCACGTTACTTTGTTTGAATTTGATATTTCTTACTAAAAACTGAACATTACTTCTCCCTCGAGTCCTGCATTATGACTCCTCGAGTCCTACCACTTGACCCTTCGAATACTGAAAATTGACTGTCCTTCCTGAACATCCTCTTGGATCATATCCGTTTGTGTTTCATCCCCTCTTCAAATTTGATTGGCTCCCTTATGGCGCTCAACTCTGGCTAGCCTATGAAATTTTGTCGCTTCCCCCACTTTCTTTTGGGCTTCGTGGGAATTTGTTGAACTTTTCCCAGGTGCAGGTGTTTTTCTGTATTCTCAGGGATTCCTAGTCATAAATCTCCCTGTTCCGTGGATGTCTAGGTAAAGCTTCTCTCCCATGAACGAGGCACGTCTTGGTTTACTTACAATTAAACTTTTCGACGTTTATTAATATTTATGGCTCACCAGATGCGTGCAGTAACCGTTTTTGGCCTAAAGATATAACAATAGACTACCCCTTGCTAGATAGCGACCGTGTACTACGATCTCACAAGTTCAAATATTTAACCAACAGTTTTCTTAACATAATGATTTTCGTTATAAGGGATATATTTATTTTTGAATTACCGAGGGTCATTAACCATATTTTATTACTTTGTTCTGAAACGTCTGATGAATTCCTACATTCGATTATCTTGCACTTCCCCTCATACCGATGGGGCTTTAGTATCTGTATACAGACTGTTAAATTACTATTTAATGATAGATTTTGAGTTTTTATTTTTCCAATAGCACTTACGATATTTTATTTCTAGCACCCCCTTCTTTTTGGTGTGGTGCTTCCTACTTAGTTCACACCTAATTACTTTGCATTATTTTCATTTCATTAATAACTAATAATGATGGGGCTTTTACTAATTTGTTGGTGAATTTGGGTGCACCGACTCCCTTTCATTTTGCTAATTTTCCATTTATCAGCCCATTCTAGTGCAGTATGCATTGCTCTCTGAAATTTGTCAGTTGTTAATAATGCAGTGCCGTCTAAACGTGAAACTAGTTTCTTGTGTGGTTAGAATATCGCCTGTGCGTAGTAAGAGTACAGTATTAGTCAATACGCTACACTAGGAAAGGCTGCTTTAATTTCGCTACGTTCAGATTATTCCCCTTCCTGTTTTACTCTGAATGTTCTGTCTGTCATGTATGATTTCATAAAAGTAACATTTTCTGTGGAACAGAGTAACGTTTTATTTTATTTGTAGATCAGACCTTCATAGCATAAGGCTTAAAACATTAAAAACAATGCAGTACAGATTCCTTTATATTCTAAGCTGTCTTCTATTATAACTGTTATTCTGTGAGCTTCATCTATAGTGAAATGTTTTCTGCCACGTGTATTTTTGCTATTATATATTTACACTTGTTATTAATAAATATGTGATGTTTTAATTTTATTAATACATTAAACCTTGCTGTTTCAGGTAAATCGGAAATTCAAAATTCTCATAACAAATTGTAAATTATCTCTGTCCTGTAAATAAAAATTTACTTTAAGGTTTTAGGAATTCCGCGAGCACGCGCTCGTGCACTCTCTTTTTTGAATGAAAACTGCATTAGTGCAGAGATTTGTGGTTTCATAGTAAAAATAAATTAGTTACAGAAAGAGTACATCAGTTAAATAACATGCGTCATTTCAATTTGCATTTCAAATTGTTTCTATGTTTCTTAAAACATGAAAAACCTGTTTTAGTTCCGTTATGAATTGCAACATAGATACTTTGCGATTTGTTTTAGCTCTTTTTTGTTTCTTTCGTGTTTTCCAAACACGTGACCCAAGAAACATCTTAGTCGCTTAGATTACCGCATTATTTATATTACACCGTACAACAATGTTCCCATATGACGTAACAATGCATGTCGAGCTTATCTAACTCGACTTAGTGATCGTGACTTGCCACCAGGAGCGCTACAGGTCACAGGGTCGCGTCTACAGCCCCTTGCCCTATTGCACAAGATCCTTGCCAATGTGTGATCCATCTGTTGGCGTTTTTTGAAAGTTTTCTGGTTATGTAAGTCCGGGTCAGAGTTAACTATAGGTTATTGCTAACCGCCAGACATGTGTGATACTGGAACGTGCATTGTTCTCTAGTAAAGGTTATGGCGCCAATTAACATTACGTTGTATTAATTAAGTTTCATTGTATTGCAGCTACCGCGTCGCCGGATTTTTAACAGACTAGAAGCATTTCTTTGCATACCGGTAAGCCTTGGCCAAAGAATTTGTTCGCTGTAAAACCGTTTCTTAAATACAATATTCTTCCTTGAAACGACACAGCTTCCAACAATAACTATTAATACGTAATGTTATATTAATCAAATGTATGTATAATTTAATAACATAACTAGTACGTTATTTTATATTATATAATAGTATTTAGTATTATAACTGCCTAGGTTATGTAGACGTTCAAAAAAGGGCATAATAACATCTAGTGTAACACTGACATTTTATCGTCACCGTATTGCAAAAACAAAACATAATTACTTGATGTAGAAAGTGCTCTAAATCACGAAAATAACAATACATTTTGTCTATGATGACCCAGAGATTAAAATTTAAAACATGCGTATTTTAATTGCATTTTATTTGCCACACTGAGCTTTATAGGTTATGTTTCCTTAACCATCAGAACACTGAATGGCAATTGCATCGCCGTCATTCAGCTAATTCATGGATCTAATCTTTCACTTCATAAGGATTTCGACTAAGATAATGAATATGTAGCGAGCGGAATAGATTATAATAATAAAAGGCCTTTTACCGCGTAAACCTGTACAAATGTAATATTTATAAATCCTTTACGTAGCCCAGTATTCTTCATCAAAGGTTTTGTAACTGATGTTATTAGAAAGGTTTTCTAGGTAGAGAGTTTTACGTACATTTCACTATGGTTGGACCGATTTTAATAAAATTATGTTAAATTGCCTACACAGCGCCGTGTGTTGTCTGTAGTCATGTACGTGTTCGGCCACAGTTCCACTGTTTGTTTTATGACAAGTACTTATTTTATGACAGTGAATATTTATTTCAAATACATTCAAAACACCCCTCACATGTATATAATATTATATTATATTTATATATTATATTTTATAGTATGTAATAGTATACATTTGTGATACAAAAAACAATTTTATTGCATTATTTATTGTCATGTGGTTTTTCACTTGTAAAACAGGAATGTAATAATTCACTTGTGTGCATATCGTAGAAACCAAGCTTTTATCATTTTAAAACTATTTTTGTTTTTGTCTCATTATTTTATCGTCACAATAAACTTGCTAGTAATAACTATTGATAATTAATACATTTTTTTAAACAGATTTATTTCTTTATCTTTTCACGTGACACTTCAAAATGAAATAAAGCAATAACTGTGTATCTAGGCCTATTTAGTTTTCTCTCAAAAACCATGCAGTTAAAGAACGCAAAGATGTGGTGATAATAATCAACTGATTTCTATTATCTTGAATAAGTCGTGAGACAGAGACAGCCAGCCAATGCGCACTGGGCTACTTGACATTTATAGTGGCGGGGGAGCCCGCAAACTCATTGCTTGTCTAAATCTTGTCGCAAACACTGTGTTTTGTTCACTGTAGACAGCTGACTGGCCTTCCACCTTCACAGGTTGGCTCTCCTCTTCTTCGTATCTTACGTCTCTTGCTATAGCTCGTGAGTTATAATTTACTAGTTACGATTAGTATGTACTGTAGCAACGAGGGCGTATTTGGCGGCATTACTATGGCGTTACAGTGACGTCACACCTCTAAGATGAAAGCTAATATCTGGCGATAAAAATTATTTTTTCACCACAATTGTCGATGAAAAATTAAAGATTGCTAATTTTTTACTTGTGTTTGCGGAAGTTTGTTTAACCTAACTTTTTCGAAATTTATCTTTCAGTTGCAATATTATTACATATTTAAATTTAGAATGCCAAATTCAACTGCAAGTGTAATGGTAATCATTCCGTTGGAATTTATATTAACGTTCAACAAAAATAGTCTGCCTTTGAGTTCATATTTATAGGAATGAATAATTCTATTTAAATAAACAGCATGCTACTTTGTCACTGTATCGATATCCGGTGTCGATACATCTATGTTGGTCGTCTTACGTTAAGTAATTAGCATTCTTGTCGAGTACTGGTGTACAAATAGTCACGTAGGTTGGACGAGACATTAAGGAATGACGACATTAATGCAGTGGGGTAACGCAGAGGCTCCCAAACGTTTTTAACCTTTGGTTCCTTTGAGGTAAAAATATTTTTTCACAGCTTCTTAAAAAAAAATTCGCCATTATTTTGTTTGAAGTAAAGTCCTAAGTCAGAGTTTTTCAGATAGTTCTTACTACTGTATATAATACAGTACAAACACTCACTAGTATGTTTTTTTAGAATAAACCTATAAAAATAGCCCATACGTGGAATACACGAAAGATGCGTAGGCCTACACCAGAAATATTGCGAAAGATGCGTAGAGGATCACGTTTTGACAGATGGTTAGGGTAAGCTAAGACGTCAGAACATTGTGACAGGCAAAAAATGCGTTCAATTTTTAGATGTATATGGATCATTTAAAGTCAATGAACTACATAAATGAGTTTATCTATGGGATAAACATAGATGTCGTTTAGTTTCTCGGAGATCCTTTAAAACTGTATCTATTATCCCTGACTTCCATTTCACTTTTTCCAGGCTTTGGATTGACAAAATGATAGAGATATGTTGCGCTAACATTTTGCCGAGTTGAAGTCAGTTTGTAGTCATTTTTCTTGGTTTTTATATTTTTAATTATTTTAAAAATTGTTTAGTGTTACACAAATTTTTAATCTTAATCTATTTTAAAATTTGGCCATTTTATTTGATTTTACCGTCTGATTTCTTTGCTTTAATCTAATCCGTTTTAGGAAAGAGATCTTAAACAAGACCTAATGTCTCCAGTTTCTGGGTATTTTTGTACTTTTTTTTTAAATTGTCTCCTTCGACTTAATATACTTTGTTTTTCTTCTCTTTCTTTCTAAATGTAACTCCCGTCTCATGTCCATAGGAGTCGAATATTGATGGCGCGTCCACAAATATGCTGGGTTATCCTAGTTCTCCAAACATTGATCCATGAAATAATCAAAATCCTTCTCCGACGTCTTCTTGCTTCACAAAGACTAGGGAAGCGCACATCTGCATAGCCGATGTAATGCACCATCGTATTCCCCTTAGTATTTGAAGACGTATCCATATTCTCTAAACACAAACTACACTGAAGTGATTATTAAATCTAACTTATCGCCACGACAGTTGAAAGCAAAGTGACCGATGGCAAGTTGGAAAATCTTTTTTTTTGCCTGATTTTGACACTAAAAATCCAAAACCTTGAAAGCTATTAGCAAATAGCTTAGGGGTAGATCACCTTGAGAACTAAAGTCTTGTTTGTACGCTTTTTTCGCTTGTTAAATTTACCACTTACCCTCGTCAACTTCTATTGTTTCCTCATTTTGTTGTACGCATTTTTTTTTTGCCACCGACCTAGCAAGTGAACAGAATCACCACAAGAATTTTACCTTGTGAAAAATCTATTTTTTTTGTAAACAGACAGAAAAGTATGTATTACTTTACATATCTTTACTACTACATAAAACAAGTTTTTATTAATTTTACTGCTAAACACTATGACAAATTTATATTTCATTGCAAATTATTTGAATTTAAACTTTCAATTCTTAGGCAGCTCCTGACAATGAAGTTTGTCGCCCAGGTAGCTGCAACCCCAACTTTGTTTAATCACTGGTGTGGCAGGTGAGTTGTTGAGGCTCAATGGAACAGTGCATCCAGCATTGCAAACATGTGTAATAATTCCTAAATGTATTTGCGTCCTGGAAGAACCAACAGCAGCAGCATCATGTGTTGCTATAAACCGATGCTCCTTCGGGATTTTTGAGCAAAGTCACGCCTTTCCAAACATTCGAGTAACTAATTTAAAACACAACATTTAATTAGTTTAAAGTCAATGTTTGTAGTCACTTGTAGTAAATCCAAATAGAAGGAAAAAATATAGAAAGACATATCACTAGCTTGAGACATCATTATCCTGTTTAGGTCTAACAAGAAATGTAAATACAGTGGACAGAAAATAATACTTTGCCGGAGATATAGTTGATTATATAACAACCAAATGGATACGATCCACTGAAACCCGAGTGATTGTGTAAGGTATTAATTTGTTGTTAAAACTGAGCTCACAGGTGGCCTTTAAAATTCGTTGCAACTTGCCTTAGGCGATCGTAAACTGTATAGATGGATTGAAATGCATACGAAATTAATAGCATTTTCTTATAAACACTATAGTCTGTATCTTTCTTGATTAAACATCTAAATTTAAATCTATCAGGCACATAGTATTCATAACATTCCAGGGGAATTCATCATGTTGGGTTTGGATGATTGTGTGGTTAAAGTTAAATTCTTTATGGCAAGTATTCTTGCCACTATAAATTAATGTCGTTGAAAATTCTGTCCGACTAAGTGTTACGCGGTTTAATCTCTTTTTTAGTAAATATAGTTGAATTAAAATTAAAAAGATACTTGAAAGATGTCATGGCTGCGGCAGAGCAGCGTTGCCATATCGTCAGTGCAAGCTGTCGATAACAACTCTCACTGGAGAACGGCTGACGAGGAAAATATAACCGACACTAGGAGGTGAAAAGTACACCAAACGAGGCAACCATGTGACAGAAACCACACATCTCTGGACAAATAGAACGACCAGAGCTTTTTTCATTTTAGCTGCCAAAATTCTACTAAAACAAACACGCCAATTGTGAAATCTAGCATATAATTTTAGAATAACCCATCGTTATTTAGACTCGTTCTTTTCTGATAAGTTTTCATGTGATCCCTGGATGACTGTTTAATACCTTTCTTCTCTTCTGGTACTTGAGGGGAGCAACATTGCTCTCATGAGGGGATCTTTATGCTATGGTCTTACCTTACTCCTACCTACAAGTACCAACCTTTACTTTACCTTACAAAGGGGTGTAATATAAGGGGCTACTTTAGAAGAAAGACTAGGAGATTTAAGAAGCCATAATCTGACTACTAAATTCTAAAGATTTAGAGATCTAACCGTTTGATAAGTCTTTATCATTCAGGTAAGCTATACACGTGATGCCATGATTTCACGTATTCTCTACCAGGTTGTAGTATGTACTAGGCAGGCAAAGCCTTATTCCTGCCCTTCGTAGGCCTTACATGCGTTGCTGACTGATCGCCATTCTGACTAAAGTTCCCTTTTTATAGCTATCTTGACAATATTTAAAAGGCAAACTATTAAATAGGTGTGGACATATCATTACGGTCGTTTTTAAATAAACTAAATGTGGTTCAGAAATCAGATTTAATAAAAGTCAGTAGCAGAAACATTCAGGAATTTTACAATGTTGCCATTTCGTTTGACTTTAACCAAACGCAAATAGGGTATTTATTTTGTATATTTTATTTTGTAGTTTTAAAGAGATTAGGAGCTATTATCATCTACGAAGGAGAAGAAAGTATTTTCGGATTACGGTAAAATTAAGTGAATAGTGAGGATTAAGTGAATATTATTAGGATTGAGTTAACATGAGCAGGATTAAGTGGATTTTGTTGGGTTAAGTTGTTATAGCTATGGCCAGGATAGGATTAAGTGGTTAGGGTTAGGATTAGGTGATTAAATTTATGATTAGGTTAGGATTAAGAGAATATAGCCAGGATTAAGTGAATTTTGTCAGAATTGAGTTAACATACAGTAGGTAGGATTAAGTGAATATTGTTGGATGAAGGTATGAATAAGTTGATATAGTTATGAGCAGGATAGGATTAAGTGGATAGTGTTAGGATTAAGTGGTTAAATTTATGATTAGGTTAGGATTAAGAGAATATAGTCAGGATTAAGTGAATTTTGTCAGAATTGAGTTAACATACAGTAGGTAGGATTAAGTGAATATTGTTGGATGAAGGTATGAATAAGTTGATATAGTTATGAGCAGGATAGGATTAAGTGGATAGTGTTAGGATTAAGTGATTATATTTATGATTGGGTTAGGATTAAAAGAATATATTTAGAATGGAGATATGATTAAGTGAATAGATGTAAAGTTAAATTAATATAGAGATAATTAGGGTAGAGAGATAAAAGCTACTGGTAAAATATAAAATGGGGGGCTTGACGTCTGAAGTGTGCATACTCTCTAGCATGGTCATAATAAGGTGCGAACCTGTATCACAGCTTTTAACAAAAACTGTAAAGAAGGCATAGAGATATTGGGTAGGACTAACGAAAGGGCATAGTGATATAGGATGCGGAACGTACTGAAGCCTGGCTAGGGGATAGTCGTCGGCGGAGTGGGGTCTGCGGCGGCTGGAGGTGTAACTTTTGACAGTAGTACAACAAGGCAACGGCTCGAGATAGTGACTTTTACCTGTGACAAGGGATACTGTGACAATAAAAGGCAGGCATACCACACTGGTGACGAAAGAGAGTACCGGGGACATTATTATTAGGAAGTTACTGCAACACATACACTGGGGTGATAAATTATATAATCTTATATGAAACTACAAAATAACAGTTTATTTACATCATAAGGTTTAATTACAAAATACTGTTTATTTACAGTATTTTATGTTTGTATCGACGTAAAGAATTTTCCAGACCTTATCAAGACTTGACCAGTATCTTCTGTCATTTAAAATGTAACCACGCTTAGAGAATAGTCTCTCACAAGGTACGGATGTGGCCATTCCAAAAAAAATGTTGTTTTACTAGTTTGCATAGTTAGGATAATTATATAAGTTCACACCTCACTTTTTTCTTTTTTGGAAAGCTCATTTTACTTGAAAATAAACTCATACGAAATTAAGAACAAACTATAGCGTCTACGGCACACAACACTGTCACTGTCCTGAAATCTGACACAAATCGCCCACTTACACACGACGCAAATGATTAGAACCAGTGACAGCGACAAATTAACCATTGACAGCCGCGATAAAATATCAGTAACTTTCTAGCCAATGACGACGACGTTTTGCCATCGTTTTGCGATCGATCCATTGTCTCTGGAAGTGGTATTTTCCATAATTTGTCACTGGTACCATCAACGACAAACGAATATCTGTGACAAAGTCACCGGGATAGAAATATTGACCATCCTTAGCTCGAGACAGTCTGAAAAAGACTGCCCCACACCCTCATCACTAAAAAATTAGTGGAGACAGCTTTTGCCCATGAAGGTCAGGTTTTACCAAGAAACACAAAACCTATATCCTGGTACTGAAATTAGAGGACTATTTTGGCATCTTATAGGCAGGGTCACTATCTGAAGTAGATCCCCTGTCAAACAGAACTAAAAGGGTATAGACACGCTTCTCGGGGTAGAATTAATAACATACAACCTAAACAAAAACAGACACCAAGGTTTTTCAAAGACATACTCTTAAACGTCAACGGCAAACTCTACAAACAGCAGTAACGTACTAACTTATACCTCTTTGCTCTGGAATAGACTTCGTCAATGCTTTCCTCACTCTTGAATCTTCCCAGAGGGATCGTATCACTAACTTATACGTCTTTGCTCCGGAACAGACTCCGTCAATGCTTTCCTCACTCTTGAATCTTCCTAGAGGGATCCTATCACTGCCTTATACCTCTTTGCTCCGGAATAGACTTCGTCAATGCTTTCCTCACTCGTGAATCTTCCCAGAGGGATCCTATCACTGCCTTATACCTCTTTGCTCCGGAACACACTCCGTCAATGCTTTCCTCAATCTTGAATCTTCCCAGAGGGATCCTATCACTGCCTTATACCTCTTTGCTCCGGAATAGACTTCGTCAATGCTTTCCTCACTCTTGAATCTTCCCAGAGGGATCGTATCACTAACTTATACCTCTTTGCTCCGGAACAGACTCCGTCAATGCTTTCCTCAATCTTGAATCTTCCCAGAGGGATCGTATCACTAACTTATACGTCTTTGCTCCGGAACAGACTCCGTCAATGCTTTCCTCACTCTTGAATCTTCCTAGAGGGATCCTATCACTGCCTTATACCTCTTTGCTCCGGAATAGACTTCGTCAATGCTTTCCTCACTCGTGAATCTTCCCAGAAGGATCCTATCACTGCCTTATACCTCTTTGCTCCGGAACACACTCCGTCAATGCTTTCCTCAATCTTGAATCTTCCCAGAGGGATCCTATCACTGCCTTATACCTCTTTGCTCCGGAATAGACTTCGTCAATGCTTTCCTCACTCTTGAATCTTCCCAGAGGGATCGTATCACTAACTTATACGTCTTTGCTCCAGAACAGACTCCGTCAATGCTTTCCTCACTCTTGAATCTTCCTAGACGGATCCTATCACTGCCTTATACCTCTTTGCTCCGGAATAGACTTCGTCAATGCTTTCCTCACTCGTGAATCTTCCCAGAGGGATCCTATCACTGCCTTATACCTCTTTGCTCCTGAACAGACTCCGTCAATGCTTTCCTCACTCTTGAATCTTCCCAGAGGGATTCTATCACTGCCTTATACCTCTTTGCTCCGGAATAGACTTCGTCAATGCTTTCCTCACTCTTGAATCTTTTCAGAGGGATCCTAACACTGCCTTATACCTCTTTGCTCCGAAATAGACTTCGTCAATGCTTTCCTCACTCTTGAATCTTCCCAGAGGGATCCTATCACTGCCTTATACCTCTTTGCTCCGGAACAGACTCCGTCAATGCTTTCCTCACTCTTGAATCTTCCCAGAGGGATCCTATCACTGCCTTATATTATACCTCTTTGCTCCGGAATAGACTTCTTCAATGCTTTCCTCACTCTTGAATCTTCCCAGAGGGATCCTATCACTGCCTTATACCTCTTTGCTCCGGAATATACTTCTTCAATGCTTTCCTCACTCTTGAATCTTCCCAGATGGATCCTATCACTGCCTTATACCTCTTTGCTCCGGAACAGACTCCGTCAATGATTTCCTCACTCTTGAATCTTCCCACAAGGATCCTATCACTGCCTTATACCTCTTTGCTCCGGAACAGACTCCGTCAATGCTTTCCTCACTCTTGAATCTTCCCAGAAGGATCCTATCACTGCCTTATACCTCTTTGCTCCGGAACAGACTCCGTCAATGCTTTCCTCACTCTTGAATCTTCCCAGAGGGATCCTATCACTGCCTTATACCTCTTTGCTCCGGAATAGACTTCTTCAATGCTTTCCTCACTCTTGAATCTTCCCAGATGGATCCTATCACTGCCTTATACCTCTTTGCTCCGGAACAGACTCCGTCAATGATTTCCTCACTCTTGAATCTTCCCACAAGGATCCTATCAATGCCTTATACCTCTTTGCTCCGGAAATGACTCCGTCAATGCTTTCCTCAATCTTGAATCTTCCCAGAGGGATCCTATCACTAACTTATACCTCTTTGCTCCGGAACAGACTCCGTCAATGCTTTCCTCACTCTTGAATCTTCCCAGAGGGATCCTATCACTGCCTTATAACTCTTTGCTCCGGAATAGACTTCTTCAATGCTTTCCTCACTCTTGAATCTTCCCAGAGGGATCCTATCACTGCCTTATACCTCTTTGCTCTGGAACAGACTCCGTCAATGCTTTCCTCACTCTTGAATCTTCCCAGAAGGATCCTATCACTGCCTTATACCTCTTTGCTCCGGAATAGACTCCGTCAATGCTTTCCTCAATCTTGAATCTTCCCTGAGGGATCCTATCACTGCCTTATACCTCTTTGCTCCGGAATAGAATTCGTCAATGCTTTCCTCACTCTTGAATCTTCCCAGAGGGATCCTATCACTGCCTTATACCTCTTTGCTCCGGAATAGACTTCGTCAATGCTTTCCTCACTCTTGAATCTTCCCAGAGGGATCGTATCACTAACTTATACGTCTTTGCTCCGGAACAGACTCCGTCAATGCTTTCCTCACTCTTGAATCTTCCTAGAGGGATCCTATCACTGCCTTATACCTCTTTGCTCCGGAATAGACTTCGTCAATGCTTTCCTCACTCGTGAATCTTCCCAGAGGGATCCTATCACTGCCTTATACCTCTTTGCTCCTGAACAGACTCCGTCAATGCTTTCCTCACTCTTGAATCTTCCCAGAGGGATTCTATCACTGCCTTATACCTCTTTGCTCCGGAATAGACTTCGTCAATGCTTTCCTCACTCTTGAATCTTTTCAGAGGGATCCTAACACTGCCTTATACCTCTTTGCTCCGAAATAGACTTCGTCAATGCTTTCCTCACTCTTGAATCTTCCCAGAGGGATCCTATCACTGCCTTATACCTCTTTGCTCCGGAATAGACTCCGTCAATGCTTTCCTCACTCTTGAATCTTCTCAGAGGGATCCTATCACTGCCTTATATTATACCTCTTTGCTCCGGAATAGACTTCGTCAATGCTTTCCTCACTCTTGAATCTTCCCAGAGGGATCCTATCACTGCCTTATACCTCTTTGCTCCGGAACAGACTCCGTCAATGCTTTCCTCACTCTTGAATCTTCCCAGAAGGATCCTATCACTGCCTTATACCTCTTTGCTCCGGAACAGACTCCGTCAATGCTTTCCTCACTCTTGAATCTTCCCAGAGGGATCCTATCACTGCCTTATATTATACCTCTTTGCTCCGGAATAGACATCTTCAATGCTTTCCTCACTCTTGAATCTTCCCAGAGGGATCCTATCACTGCCTTATACCTCTTTGCTCCGGAATAGACTTCTTCAATGCTTTCCTCACTCTTGAATCTTCCCAGATGGATCCTATCACTGCCTTATACCTCTTTGCTCCGGAACAGACTCCGTCAATGATTTCCTCACTCTTGAATCTTCCCAGAAGGATCCTATCACTGCCTTATACCTCTTTGCTCCGGAATAGACTCCGTCAATGCTTTCCTCAATCTTGAATCTTCCCAGAGGTATCCTATCACTAACTTATACCTCTTTGCTCCGGAACAGACTCCGTCAATGCTTTCCTCACTCTTGAATCTTCCCAGAAGGATTCTATCACTGCCTTATATTATACCTCTTTGCTCCGGAATAGACTTCGTCAATGCTTTCCTCACTCTTGAATCTTCCCAGAGGGATCCTATCACTGCCTTATACCTCTTTGCTCCGGAACAGACTCCGTCAATACTTTCCTCACTCTTGAATCTTCCCAGAAGGATCCTATCACTGCCTTATACCTCTTTGCTCCGCAATAGACTCCGTCAATGCATTCCTCACTCTTGAATCTTCCCAGAGGGATCCTATCACTGCCTTATATTATACCTCTTTGCTCCGGAATAGACTTCGTCAATGCTTTCCTCACTCTTGAATCTTCCCAGAGGGATCCTATCACTGCCTTATACCTCTTTGCTCCAGAATAGACTTCTTCAATGCTTTCCTCACTCTTGAATCTTCCCAGAGGGATCCTATCACTGCCTTATACCTCTTTGCTCCGGAACAGACTCCGTCAATGCTTTCCTCACTCTTGAATCTTCCCAGAAGCATCCTATCACTGCCTTATACCTCTTTGCTCCGGAATAGACTCCGTCAATGCTTTCCTCAATCTTGAATCTTCCCAGAGGGATCCTATCACTAACTTATACCTCTTTGCTCCGGAACAGACTCCGTCAATGCTTTCCTCACTCTTGAATCTTCCCAGAGGGATCCTATCACTGCCTTATAACTCTTTGCTCCGGAATAGATTTCTTCAGTGCTTTCCTCACTCTTGAATCTTCCCAGAGGGATCTTATCACTGCCTTATACCTCTTTGCTCCGGAATAGACTTCTTCAATGCTTTCCTCACTCTTGAATCTTCCCAGAGGGATCCTATCACTGCCTTATACCTCTTTGCTCCGGAACAGACTCCGTCAATGCTTTCCTCACTCTTGAATCTTCCCAGAAGGATCCTATCACTGCCTTATACCTCTTTGCTCCGGAATAGACTCCGTCAATGCTTTCCTCAATCTTGAATCTTCCCAGAGGGATCCTATCACTGCCTTATACCTCTTTGCTCCGGAATAGACTTCGTCAATGCTTTCCTCACTCTTGAATCTTCCCAGGAGGATCCTATCACTGCCTTATACCTCTTTGCTCCGGAATAGACTTCTTCAATGCTTTCCTCACTCTTGAATCTTCCCAGAGGGATCTTATCACTGCCTTATACCTCTTTGCTCCGGAACAGACTCTCTCAATGCTTTCCTCACTCTTGAATCTTCCCAGAAGGATCCTATCACTGCCTTTTATCTCTTTGCTCCGGAATAGACTCCGTCAATGCTTTCTTCAATCTTGAATCTTCCCAGAGGGATCCTATCACTAACTTATACCTCTTTGCTCCGGAACAGACTCCGTCAATGCTTTCCTCACTCTTGAATCTTCCCAGAGGGATCCTATCACTGCCTTATATCTCTTTGCTCCGGAATAGACTTCGTCAATGCTTTCCTCACTCTTGAATCTTCCCAGAGGGATCCTATCACTGCCTTATACCTCTTTGCTCCGAAACAGACTCCGTAAATGCTTTCCTCACTCTTGAATCTTCCCAGATGGATCCTATCACTGTCTTATACCTCTTTGCTCCGGAATAGACTTCTTCAATGCTTTCCTCACTCTTGAATCTTCCCAGAGGGATCCTATCACTAACTTATACCTCTTTGCTCCGGAACAGACTCCGTCAATGCTTTCCTCACTCTTGATTCTTCCCAGAGGGATCTTATCACTGCCTTATATTATACCTCTTTGCTCCGGAATAGACTTCGTCAATGCTTTCCTCACTCTTGAATCTTCCCAGAGGGATCCTATCACTGCCTTATACCTCTTTGCTCCGGAATAGACTCCGTCAATGCTTTCCTCACTCTTGAATCTTCCCAGAGGGATCTTATCACTGCCTTATACCTCTTTCCTCCGGAACAGACTCCCTCAATGCTTTCCTCACTCTTGAATCTTCCCAGATGGATCCTATCACTAACTTATACCTCTTTGCTCCGGAACAGACTCCGTCAATGCTTTCCTCACTCTTGAATCTTCCCAGAGGGATCCTATCACTGCCTTATAACTCTTTACTCCGGAATAGACTTCTTCAATGCTTTCCTCACTCTTGAATCTTCCCAGAGGGATCTTATCACTGCCTTATACCTCTTTGCTCCGGAATAGACTTCTTCAATACTTTCCTCACTCTTGAATCTTCCCAGAGGGATCCTATCACTGCCTTATACCTCTTTGCTCCGGAATAGACTTCGTCAATGCTTTCCTCACTCTTGAATCTTCCCAGAGGGATCCTATCACTGCCTTATACCTCTTTGCTCCGGAATAGACTTCTTCAATGCTTTCCTCACTCTTCAATCTTCCCAGAGGGATCCTATCACTGCCTTATACCTCTTTGCTCCGGAATAGACTTCTTCAATGCTTTCCTCACTCTTGAATCTTCCCAGAGGGATCCTATCACTGCCTTATATTATACCTCTTTGCTCCGGAATAGACTTCGTCAATGCTTTCCTCACTCTTGAATCTTCCCAGAGGGATCCTATCACTAACTTATACCTCTTTGCTCCGGAACAGACTCCGTCAATGCTTTCCTCACTCTTGAATCTTCCCAGAGGGATCCTATCACTGCCTTATATTATACCTCTTTGCTCCGGAATAGACTTCGTCAATGCTTTCCTCACTCTTGAATCTTCCCAGAGGGATCCTATCACTGCCTTATACCTCTTTGCTCCGGAATAGACTTCTTCAATGCTGAATCTTCCCAGAGGGATCTTATCACTGCCTTATACCTCTTTCCTCCGGAACAGACTCCCTCAATGCTTTCCTCACTCTTGAATCTTCCCAGATGGATCCTATCACTAACTTATACCTCTTTGCTCCGGAACAGACTCCGTCAATGCTTTCCTCACTCTTGAATCTTCCCAGAGGGATCCTATCACTGCCTTATAACTCTTTACTCCGGAATAGACTTCTTCAATGCTTTCCTCACTCTTGAATCTTCCCAGAGGGATCTTATCACTGCCTTATACCTCTTTGCTCCGGAATAGACTTCTTCAATGCTTTCCTCACTCTTGAATCTTCCCAGAGGGATCCTATCACTGCCTTATACCTCTTTGCTCCGGAACAGACTCCGTCAATGCTTTCCTCACTCTTGAATCTTCCCAGAAGGATCCTATCACTGCCTTATACCTCTTTGCTCCGGAATAGACTCCGTCAATGCTTCCCGCAATCTTGAATCTTCCCAGAGGGATCCTATCACTGCCTTATACCTCTTTGCTCCGGAATAGACTTCGTCAATGCTTTCCTCACTCTTGAATCTTCCCAGAGGGATCCTATCACTGCCTTATACCTCTTTGCTCCGGAATAGACTTCTTCAATGCTTTCCTCACTCTTCAATCTTCCCAGAGGGATTCTATCACTACCTTATACCTCTTTGCTCCGGAATAGACTTCGTCAATGCTTTCCTCACTCTTGAATCTTCCCAGAGGGATCCTATCACTGCCTTATACCTCTTTGCTCCGGAATAGACTTCTTCAATGCTTTCCTCACTCTTGAATCTTCCCAGAGGGATCCTATCACTGCCTTATACCTCTTTGCTCCGGAACACACTCCGTCAATGCTTTCCTCACTCTTGAATCTTCCCAGAGGGATTCTATCACTGCCTTATACCTCTTTGCACCGGAATAGACTCCGTCAATGCATTCCTCACTCTTGAATCTTTTAAGAGGGATCCTATCACTGCCTTATACCTCTTTGCTCCGGAACAGACTCCGTCAATGCTTTCCTCACTCTTTGAATCTTCCCAGAGGGATCCTATCACTGCCTTATATTATACCTCTTTGCTCCGGAATAGACTTCGTCAATGCTTTCCTCACTCTTGAATCT
The DNA here is from genome assembly GCA_036971475.1 of Prosapia bicincta. Taxonomy (NCBI): domain Eukaryota; kingdom Metazoa; phylum Arthropoda; class Insecta; order Hemiptera; family Cercopidae; genus Prosapia; species Prosapia bicincta. Next base: position 122,382,753 of record JBAIZL010000002.1, on the reverse strand, counting down.
TCCCAGAGGGATCCTATCACTGCCTTATACCTCTTTGCTCCGTAATAGACTTCTTCAATGCTTTCCTCACTCTTGAATCTTCCCAGAGGGATCTTATCACTGCCTTATACCTCTTTGCTCCGGAACAGACTCCCTCAATGCTTTCCTCACTCTTGAATCTTCCCAGAAGGATCCTATCACTGCCTTATATCTCTTTGCTCCGGAATAGACTCCGTCAATGCTTTCCTCAATCTTGAATCTTCCCAGAGGGATCCTATCACTAACTTATACCTCTTTGCTCCGGAACAGACTCCGTCAATGCTTTCCTCACTCTTGAATCTTCCCAGAGGGATCCTATCACTGCCTTATAACTCTTTACTCCGGAATAGACTTCTTCAATGCTTTCCTCACTCTTGAATCTTCCCAGAGGGATCTTATCACTGCCTTATACCTCTTTGCTCCGGAATAGACTTCTTCAATGCTTTCCTCACTCTTGAATCTTCCCAGAGGGATCCTATCACTGCCTTATACCTCTTTGCTCCGGAACAGACTCCGTCAATGCTTTCCTCACTCTTGAATCTTCCCAGAAGGATCCTATCACTGCCTTATACCTCTTTGCTCCGGAATAGACTCCGTCAATGCTTTCCTCAATCTTGAATCTTCCCAGAGGGATCCTATCACTGCCTTATACCTCTTTGCTCCGGAATAGACTTCGTCAATGCTTTCCTCACTCTTGAATCTTCCCAGAGGGATCCTATCACTGCCTTATACCTCTTTGCTCCGGAATAGACTTCTTCAATGCTTTCCTCACTCTTCAATCTTCCCAGAGGGATCCTATCACTGCCTTATACCTCTTTGCTCCGGAATAGACTTCTTCCATGCTTTCCTCACTCTTGAATCTTCCCAGAGGGATCCTATCACTGCCTTATACCTCTTTGCTCCGGAACACACTCCGTCAATGCTTTCCTCACTCTTGAATCTTCCCAGAGGGATTCTATCACTGCCTTATACCTCTTTGCACCGGAATAGACTCCATCAATGCATTCCTCAATCTTGAATCTTCCCAGAGGGATCCTATCACTAACTTATACCTCTTTGCTCCGGAACAGACTCCGTCAATGCTTTCCTCACTCTTGAATCTTCCCAGAGGGATCCTATCACTGCCTTATATTATACCTCTTTGCTCCGGAATAGACTTCGTCAATGCTTTCCTCACTCTTGAATCTTCCCAGAGGGATCCTATCACTGCCTTATACCTCTTTGCTCCGGAATAGACTTCTTCAATGCTGAATCTTCCCAGAGGGATCTTATCACTGCCTTATACCTCTTTCCTCCGGAACAGACTCCCTCAATGCTTTCCTCACTCTTGAATCTTCCCAGATGGATCCTATCACTAACTTATACCTCTTTGCTCCGGAACAGACTCCGTCAATGCTTTCCTCACTCTTGAATCTTCCCAGAGGGATCCTATCACTGCCTTATAACTCTTTACTCCGGAATAGACTTCTTCAATGCTTTCCTCACTCTTGAATCTTCCCAGAGGGATCTTATCACTGCCTTATACCTCTTTGCTCCGGAATAGACTTCTTCAATGCTTTCCTCACTCTTGAATCTTCCCAGAGGGATCCTATCACTGCCTTATACCTATTTGCTCCGGAACAGACTCCGTCAATGCTTTCCTCACTCTTGAATCTTCCCAGAAGGATCCTATCACTGCCTTATATTATACCTCTTTGCTCCGGAATAGACTTCGTCAATGCTTTCCTCACTCTTGAATCTTCCCAGAGGGATCCTATCACTGCCTTATACCTCTTTGCTCCGGAATAGACTTCTTCAATGCTGAATCTTCCCAGAGGGATCTTATCACTGCCTTATACCTCTTTCCTCCGGAACAGACTCCCTCAATGCTTTCCTCACTCTTGAATCTTCCCAGATGGATCCTATCACTAACTTATACCTCTTTGCTCCGGAACAGACTCCGTCAATGCTTTCCTCACTCTTGAATCTTCCCAGAGGGATCCTATCACTGCCTTATAACTCTTTACTCCGGAATAGACTTCTTCAATGCTTTCCTCACTCTTGAATCTTCCCAGAGGGATCTTATCACTGCCTTATACCTCTTTGCTCCGGAATAGACTTCTTCAATGCTTTCCTCACTCTTGAATCTTCCCAGAGGGATCCTATCACTGCCTTATACCTATTTGCTCCGGAACAGACTCCGTCAATGCTTTCCTCACTCTTGAATCTTCCCAGAAGGATCCTATCACTGCCTTATACCTCTTTGCTCCGGAATAGACTCCGTCAATGCTTCCCGCAATCTTGAATCTTCCCAGAGGGATCCTATCACTGCCTTATACCTCTTTGCTCCGGAATAGACTTCGTCAATGCTTTCCTCACTCTTGAATCTTCCCAGAGGGATCCTATCACTGCCTTATACCTCTTTGCTCCGTAATAGACTTCTTCAATGCTTTCCTCACTCTTCAATCTTCCCAGAGGGATTCTATCACTACCTTATACCTCTTTGCTCCGGAATAGACTTCGTCAATGCTTTCCTCACTCTTGAATCTTTTAAGAGGGATCCTATCACTGCCTTATACCTCTTTGCTCCGGAATAGACTTCGTCAATGCTTTCCTCACTCTTGAATCTTCCCAGAGGGATCCTATCACTGCCTTATACCTCTTTGCTCCGGAATAGACTTCTTCAATGCTTTCCTCACTCTTGAATCTTCCCAGAGGGATCCTATCACTGCCTTATACCTCTTTGCTCCGGAACACACTCCGTCAATGCTTTCCTCACTCTTGAATCTTCCCAGAGGGATTCTATCACTGCCTTATACCTCTTTGCACCGGAATAGACTCCGTCAATGCATTCCTCACTCTTGAATCTTTTAAGAGGGATCCTATCACTGCCTTATACCTCTTTGCTCCGGAACAGACTCCGTCAATGCTTTCCTCACTCTTTGAATCTTCCCAGAGGGATCCTATCACTGCCTTATATTATACCTCTTTGCTCCGGAATAGACTTCGTCAATGCTTTCCTCACTCTTGAATCTTCCCAGAGGGATCCTATCACTGCCTTATACCTCTTTGCTCCGGAACAGACTCCCTCAATGCTTTCCTCACTCTTGAATCTTCCCAGAAGGATCCTATCACTGCCTTATATCTCTTTGCTCCGGAATAGACTCCGTCAATGCTTTCCTCAATCTTGAATCTTCCCAGAGGGATCCTATCACTAACTTATACCTCTTTGCTCCGGAACAGACTCCGTCAATGCTTTCCTCACTCTTGAATCTTCCCAGAGGGATCCTATCACTGCCTTATATCTCTTTGCTCCGGAATAGACTTCGTCAATGCTTTCCTCACTCTTGAATCTTCCCAGAGGGATCCTATCACTGCCTTATACCTCTTTGCTCCGGAATAGACTCCGTCAATGCTTCCCGCAATCTTGAATCTTCCCAGAGGGATCCTATCACTGCCTTATACCTCTTTGCTCCGGAATAGACTTCGTCAATGCTTTCCTCACTCTTGAATCTTCCCAGAGGGATCCTATCACTGCCTTATACCTCTTTGCTCCGGAATAGACTTCTTCAATGCTTTCCTCACTCTTCAATCTTCCCAGAGGGATTCTATCACTACCTTATACCTCTTTGCTCCGGAATAGACTTCGTCAATGCTTTCCTCACTCTTGAATCTTCCCAGAGGGATCCTATCACTGCCTTATACCTCTTTGCTCCGGAATAGACTTCTTCAATGCTTTCCTCACTCTTGAATCTTCCCAGAGGGATCCTATCACTGCCTTATACCTCTTTGCTCCGGAACACACTCCGTCAATGCTTTCCTCACTCTTGAATCTTCCCAGAGGGATTCTATCACTGCCTTATACCTCTTTGCACCGGAAAAGACTCCGTCAATGCATTCCTCACTCTTGAATCTTTTAAGAGGGATCCTATCACTGCCTTATACCTCTTTGCTCCGGAACAGACTCCGTCAATGCTTTCCTCACTCTTTGAATCTTCCCAGAGGGATCCTATCACTGCCTTATATTATACCTCTTTGCTCCGGAATAGACTTCGTCAATGCTTTCCTCACTCTTGAATCTTCCCAGAGGGATCCTATCACTGCCTTATACCTCTTTGCTCCGTAATAGACTTCTTCAATGCTTTCCTCACTCTTGAATCTTCCCAGAGGGATCTTATCACTGCCTTATACCTCTTTGCTCCGGAACAGACTCCCTCAATGCTTTCCTCACTCTTGAATCTTCCCAGAAGGATCCTATCACTGCCTTATATCTCTTTGCTCCGGAATAGACTCCGTCAATGCTTTCCTCAATCTTGAATCTTCCCAGAGGGATCCTATCACTAACTTATACCTCTTTGCTCCGGAACAGACTCCGTCAATGCTTTCCTCACTCTTGAATCTTCCCAGAGGGATCCTATCACTGCCTTATAACTCTTTACTCCGGAATAGACTTCTTCAATGCTTTCCTCACTCTTGAATCTTCCCAGAGGGATCTTATCACTGCCTTATACCTCTTTGCTCCGGAATAGACTTCTTCAATGCTTTCCTCACTCTTGAATCTTCCCAGAGGGATCCTATCACTGCCTTATACCTCTTTGCTCCGGAACAGACTCCGTCAATGCTTTCCTCACTCTTGAATCTTCCCAGAAGGATCCTATCACTGCCTTATACCTCTTTGCTCCGGAATAGACTCCGTCAATGCTTTCCTCAATCTTGAATCTTCCCAGAGGGATCCTATCACTGCCTTATACCTCTTTGCTCCGGAATAGACTTCGTCAATGCTTTCCTCACTCTTGAATCTTCCCAGAGGGATCCTATCACTGCCTTATACCTCTTTGCTCCGGAATAGACTTCTTCAATGCTTTCCTCACTCTTCAATCTTCCCAGAGGGATCCTATCACTGCCTTATACCTCTTTGCTCCGGAATAGACTTCTTCCATGCTCTCCTCACTCTTGAATCTTCCCAGAGGGATCCTATCACTGCCTTATACCTCTTTGCTCCGGAACACACTCCGTCAATGCTTTCCTCACTCTTGAATCTTCCCAGAGGGATTCTATCACTGCCTTATACCTCTTTGCACCGGAATAGACTCCATCAATGCATTCCTCAATCTTGAATCTTCCCAGAGGGATCCTATCACTAACTTATACCTCTTTGCTCCGGAACAGACTCCGTCAATGCTTTCCTCACTCTTGAATCTTCCCAGAGGGATCCTATCACTGCCTTATATTATACCTCTTTGCTCCGGAATAGACTTCGTCAATGCTTTCCTCACTCTTGAATCTTCCCAGAGGGATCCTATCACTAACTTATACCTCTTTGCTCCGGAACAGACTCCGTCAATGCTTTCCTCACTCTTGAATCTTCCCAGAGGGATCCTATCACTGCCTTATATTATACCTCTTTGCTCCGGAATAGACTTCGTCAATGCTTTCCTCACTCTTGAATCTTCCCAGAGGGATCCTATCACTGCCTTATACCTCTTTGCTCCGGAATAGACTTCTTCAATGCTGAATCTTCCCAGAGGGATCTTATCACTGCCTTATACCTCTTTCCTCCGGAACAGACTCCCTCAATGCTTTCCTCACTCTTGAATCTTCCCAGATGGATCCTATCACTAACTTATACCTCTTTGCTCCGGAACAGACTCCGTCAATGCTTTCCTCACTCTTGAATCTTCCCAGAGGGATCCTATCACTGCCTTATAACTCTTTACTCCGGAATAGACTTCTTCAATGCTTTCCTCACTCTTGAATCTTCCCAGAGGGATCTTATCACTGCCTTATACCTCTTTGCTCCGGAATAGACTTCTTCAATGCTTTCCTCACTCTTGAATCTTCCCAGAGTGATCCTATCACTGCCTTATACCTATTTGCTCCGGAACAGACTCCGTCAATGCTTTCCTCACTCTTGAATCTTCCCAGAAGGATCCTATCACTGCCTTATATTATACCTCTTTGCTCCGGAATAGACTTCGTCAATGCTTTCCTCACTCTTGAATCTTCCCAGAGGGATCCTATCACTGCCTTATACCTCTTTGCTCCGGAATAGACTTCTTCAATGCTGAATCTTCCCAGAGGGATCTTATCACTGCCTTATACCTCTTTCCTCCGGAACAGACTCCCTCAATGCTTTCCTCACTCTTGAATCTTCCCAGATGGATCCTATCACTAACTTATACCTCTTTGCTCCGGAACAGACTCCGTCAATGCTTTCCTCACTCTTGAATCTTCCCAGAGGGATCCTATCACTGCCTTATAACTCTTTACTCCGGAATAGACTTCTTCAATGCTTTCCTCACTCTTGAATCTTCCCAGAGGGATCTTATCACTGCCTTATACCTCTTTGCTCCGGAATAGACTTCTTCAATGCTTTCCTCACTCTTGAATCTTCCCAGAGGGATCCTATCACTGCCTTATACCTATTTGCTCCGGAACAGACTCCGTCAATGCTTTCCTCACTCTTGAATCTTCCCAGAAGGATCCTATCACTGCCTTATACCTCTTTGCTCCGGAATAGACTCCGTCAATGCTTCCCGCAATCTTGAATCTTCCCAGAGGGATCCTATCACTGCCTTATACCTCTTTGCTCCGGAATAGACTTCGTCAATGCTTTCCTCACTCTTGAATCTTCCCAGAGGGATCCTATCACTGCCTTATACCTCTTTGCTCCGTAATAGACTTCTTCAATGCTTTCCTCACTCTTCAATCTTCCCAGAGGGATTCTATCACTACCTTATACCTCTTTGCTCCGGAATAGACTTCGTCAATGCTTTCCTCACTCTTGAATCTTTTAAGAGGGATCCTATCACTGCCTTATACCTCTTTGCTCCGGAATAGACTTCGTCAATGCTTTCCTCACTCTTGAATCTTCCCAGAGGGATCCTATCACTGCCTTATACCTCTTTGCTCCGGAATAGACTTCTTCAATGCTTTCCTCACTCTTGAATCTTCCCAGAGGGATCCTATCACTGCCTTATACCTCTTTGCTCCGGAACACACTCCGTCAATGCTTTCCTCACTCTTGAATCTTCCCAGAGGGATTCTATCACTGCCTTATACCTCTTTGCACCGGAATAGACTCCGTCAATGCATTCCTCACTCTTGAATCTTTTAAGAGGGATCCTATCACTGCCTTATACCTCTTTGCTCCGGAACAGACTCCGTCAATGCTTTCCTCACTCTTTGAATCTTCCCAGAGGGATCCTATCACTGCCTTATATTATACCTCTTTGCTCCGGAATAGACTTCGTCAATGCTTTCCTCACTCTTGAATCTTCCCAGAGGGATCCTATCACTGCCTTATACCTCTTTGCTCCGGAACAGACTCCCTCAATGCTTTCCTCACTCTTGAATCTTCCCAGAAGGATCCTATCACTGCCTTATATCTCTTTGCTCCGGAATAGACTCCGTCAATGCTTTCCTCAATCTTGAATCTTCCCAGAGGGATCCTATCACTAACTTATACCTCTTTGCTCCGGAACAGACTCCGTCAATGCTTTCCTCACTCTTGAATCTTCCCAGAGGGATCCTATCACTGCCTTATATCTCTTTGCTCCGGAATAGACTTCGTCAATGCTTTCCTCACTCTTGAATCTTCCCAGAGGGATCCTATCACTGCCTTATACCTCTTTGCTCCGGAACAGACTCCGTAAATGTTTTCCTCACTCTTGAATCTTCCCAGATGGATCCTATCACTGCCTTATACCTCTTTGCTCCGGAATAGACTTCTTCAATGCTTTCCTCACTCTTGAATCTTCCCAGAGGGATCCTATCACTGCCTTATACCTCTTTGCTCCGGAATAGACATCTTCAATGCTTTCCTCACTCTTGAATCTTCCCAGAGGGATCTTATCACTGCCTTATACCTCTTTGCTCCGGAATAGACTTCTTCAATGCTTTCCTCACTCTTGAATCTTCCCAGAGGGATCCTATCACTGCCTTATACCTCTTTGCTCCGGAACAGACTCCGTCAATGCTTTCCTCACTCTTGAATCTTCCCAGAAGGATCCTATCACTGCCTTATACCTCTTTGCTCCGGAACAGACTCCGTCAATGCTTTCCTCACTCTTGAATCTTCCCAGAGGGATCCTATCACTGCCTTATATTATACCTCTTTGCTCCGGAATAGACCTCTTCAATGCTTTCCTCACTCTTGAATCTTCCCAGAGGGATCCTATCACTGCCTTATACCTCTTTGCTCCGGAATAGACTTCTTCAATGCTTTCCTCACTCTTGAATCTTCCCAGAGGGATCCTATCACTGCCTTATACCTCTTTGCTCCGGAACAGACTCCGTCAATGATTTCCTCACTCTTGAATCTTCCCAGAAGGATCCTATCACTGCCTTATACCTCTTTGCTCCGGAATAGACTCCGTCAATGCTTTCCTCAATCTTGAATCTTCCCAGAGGGATCCTATCACTAACTTATACCTCTTTACTCCGGAACAGACTCCGTCAATGCTTTCCTTACTCTTGAATCTTCCCAGAAGGATCCTATCACTGCCTTATATTATACCTCTTTGCTCCGGAATAGACTTCGTCAATGCTTTCCTCACTCTTGAATCTTCCCAGAGGGATCCTATCACTGCCTTATACCTCTTTGCTCCGGAATAGACTTCTTCAATGCTTTCCTCACTCTTGAATCTTCCCAGAGGGATCCTATCACTGCCTTATACCTCTTTGCTCCGGAACAGACTCCGTCAATGCTTTCCTCACTCTTGAATCTTCCCAGAAGGATCCTATCACTGCCTTATACCTCTTTGCTCCGGAATAGACTCCGTCAATGCATTCCTCACTCTTGAATCTTCCCAGAGGGATCCTATCACTGCCTTATATTATACCTCTTTGCTCCGGAATAGACTTCGTCAATGCTTTCCTCACTCTTGAATCTTCCCAGAGGGATCCTATCACTGCCTTATACCTCTTTGCTCCGTAATAGACTTCTTCAATGCTTTCCTCACTCTTGAATCTTCCCAGAGGGATCTTATCACTGCCTTATACCTCTTTGCTCCGGAACAGACTCCCTCAATGCTTTCCTCACTCTTGAATCTTCCCAGAAGGATCCTATCACTGCCTTATATCTCTTTGCTCCGGAATAGACTCCGTCAATGCTTTCCTCAATCTTGAATCTTCCCAGAGGGATCCTATCACTAACTTATACCTCTTTGCTCCGGAACAGACTCCGTCAATGCTTTCCTCACTCTTGAATCTTCCCAGAGGGATCCTATCACTGCCTTATATCTCTTTGCTCCGGAATAGACTTCGTCAATGCTTTCCTCACTCTTGAATCTTCCCAGAGGGATCCTATCACTGCCTTATACCTCTTTGCTCCGGAACAGACTCCGTAAATGTTTTCCTCACTCTTGAATCTTCCCAGATGGATCCTATCACTGCCTTATACCTCTTTGCTCCGGAATAGACTTCTTCAATGCTTTCCTCACTCTTGAATCTTCCCAGAGGGATCCTATCACTGCCTTATACCTCTTTGCTCCGGAACAGACTCCGTCAATGCTTTCCTCACTCTTGAATCTTCCCAGAGGGATCCTATCACTGCCTTATACCTCTTTGCTCCGGAATAGACTTCTTCAATGCTTTCCTCACTCTTGAATCTTCCCAGAGGGATCTTATCACTGCCTTATACCTCTATGCTCCGGAATAGACTTCTTCAATGCTTTCCTCACTCTTGAATCTTCCCAGAGGGATCCTATCACTGCCTTATACCTCTTTGCTCCGGAACAGACTCCGTCAATGCTTTCCTCACTCTTGAATCTTCCCAGAAGGATCCTATCACTGCCTTATACCTCTTTGCTCCGGAACAGACTCCGTCAATGCTTTCCTCACTCTTGAATCTTCCCAGAGGGATCCTATCACTGCCTTATATTATACCTCTTTGCTCCGGAATAGACTTCTTCAATGCTTTCCTCACTCTTGAATCTTCCCAGAGGGATCCTATCACTGCCTTATACCTCTTTGCTCCGGAACAGACTCCGTCAATGATTTCCTCACTCTTGAATCTTCCCAGAAGGATCCTATCACTGCCTTATACCTCTTTGCTCCGGAATAGACTCCGTCAATGCTTTCCTCAATCTTGAATCTTCCCAGAGGGATCCTATCACTAACTTATACCCCTTTGCTCCGGAACATACTCCGTCAATGCTTTCCTCACTCTTGAATCTTCCCAGAAGGATCCTATCACTGCTTTATATTATACCTCTTTGCTCCGGAATAGACTTCGTCAATGCTTTCCTCACTCTTGAATCTTCCCAGAGGGATCCTATCACTGCCTTATACCTCTTTGCTCCGGAATAGACTTCTTCAATGCTTTCCTCACTCTTGAATCTTCCCAGAGGGATCCCATCACTGCCTTATACCTCTTTGCTCCGGAACAGACTCCGTCAATGCTTTCCTCACTCTTGAATCTTCCCAGAAGGATCCTATCACTGCCTTATACCTCTTTGCTCCGGAATAGACTCCGTCAATGCATTCCTCACTCTTGAATCTTCCCAGAGGGATCCTATCACTGCCTTATATTATACCTCTTTGCTCCGGAATAGACTTCGTCAATGCTTTCCTCACTCTTGAATCTTCCCAGAGGGATCCTATCACTGCCTTATACCTCTTTGCTCCGGAATAGACTTCTTCAATGCTTTCCTCACTCTTGAATCTTCCCAGAGGGATCCTATCACTGCCTTATACCTCTTTGCTCCGGAACAGACTCCGTCAATGCTTTCCTCACTCTTGAATCTTCCCAGAAAGATCCTATCACTGCCTTATACCTCTTTGCTCCGGAATAGACTCCGTCAATGCTTTCCTCAATCTTGAATCTTCCCAGAGGGATCCTATCACTGCCTTATACCTCTTTGCTCCGGAATAGACTTCTTCAATGCTTTCCTCACTCTTGAATCTTCCCAGAGGGATCCTATCACTGCCTTATACCTCTTTGCTCCGGAACAGACTCCGTCAATGCTTTCCTCACTCTTGAATCTTCCCAGAAAGATCCTATCACTGCCTTATACCTCTTTGCTCCGGAATAGACTCCGTCAATGCTTTCCTCAATCTTGAATCTTCCCAGAGGGATCCTATCACTGCCTTATACCTCTTTGCTCCGGAACAGACTCCGTCAATGCTTTCCTCACTCTTGAATCTTCCCAGAGGGATCCTATCACTGCCTTATAACTCTTTGCTCCGGAATAGACTTCTTCAATGCTTTCCTCACTCTTGAATCTTCCCAGATTGATCTTATCACTGCCTTATACCTCTTTGCTCCGGAATAGACTTCTTCAATGCTTTCCTCACTCTTGAATCTTCCCAGAGGGATCCTATCACTGCCTTATACCTCTTTGCTCCGGAACAGACTCCGTCAATGCTTTCCTCACTCTTGAATCTTCCCAGAAGGATCCTATCACTGCCTTATACCTCTTTGCTCCGGAATAGACTCCGACAATGCTTTCCTCAATCTTGAATCTTCCCAGAGGGATCCTATCACTGCCTTATACCTCTTTGCTCCGGAATAGACTTCGTCAATGCTTTCTTCACTCTTGAATCTTCCCAGAGGGATCCTATCACTGCCTTATACCTCTTTGCTCCGGAATAGACTTCTTCAATGCTTTCCTCACTCTTGAATCTTCCCAGAGGGATTCTATCACTACCTTATACCTCTTTGCTCCGGAATAGACTTCGTCAATGCTTTCCTCACTCTTGAATCTTTTCAGAGGGATCCTATCACTGCCTTATACCTCTTTGCTCCGGAATAGACTTCGTCAATGCTTTCCTCACTCTTGAATCTTCCCAGAGGGATCCTATCACTGCCTTATACCTCTTTGCTCCGGAATAGACTTCTTCAATGCTTTCCTCACTCTTGAATCTTCCCAGAGGGATCCTATCACTGCCTTATACCTCTTTGCTCCGGAACACACTCCGTCAATGCTTTCCTCACTCTTGAATCTTCCCAGAGGGATTCTATCACTGCCTTATACCTCTTTGCACCGGAATAGACTCCGTCAATGCATTCCTCACTCTTGAATCTTTTAAGAGGGATCCTATCACTGCCTTATACCTCTTTGCTCCGGAACAGACTCCGTCAATGCTTTCCTCACTCTTTGAATCTTCCCAGAGGGATCCTATCACTGCCTTATATTATACCTCTTTGCTCCGGAATAGACTTCGTCAATGCTTTCCTCACTCTTGAATCTTCCCAGAGGGATCCTATCACTGCCTTATACCTCTTTGCTCCGTAATAGACTTCTTCAATGCTTTCCTCACTCTTGAATCTTCCCAGAGGGATCTTATCACTGCCTTATACCTCTTTGCTCCGGAACAGACTCCCTCAATGCTTTCCTCACTCTTGAATCTTCCCAGAAGGATCCTATCACTGCCTTATATCTCTTTGCTCCGGAATAGACTCCGTCAATGCTTTCCTCAATCTTGAATCTTCCCAGAGGGATCCTATCACTAACTTATACCTCTTTGCTCCGGAACAGACTCCGTCAATGCTTTCCTCACTCTTGAATCTTCCCAGAGGGATCCTATCACTGCCTTATAACTCTTTACTCCGGAATAGACTTCTTCAATGCTTTCCTCACTCTTGAATCTTCCCAGAGGGATCTTATCACTGCCTTATACCTCTTTGCTCCGGAATAGACTTCTTCAATGCTTTCCTCACTCTTGAATCTTCCCAGAGGGATCCTATCACTGCCTTATACCTCTTTGCTCCGGAACAGACTCCGTCAATGCTTTCCTCACTCTTGAATCTTCCCAGAAGGATCCTATCACTGCCTTATACCTCTTTGCTCCGGAATAGACTCCGTCAATGCTTTCCTCAATCTTGAATCTTCCCAGAGGGATCCTATCACTGCCTTATACCTCTTTGCTCCGGAATAGACTTCGTCAATGCTTTCCTCACTCTTGAATCTTCCCAGAGGGATCCTATCACTGCCTTATACCTCTTTGCTCCGGAATAGACTTCTTCAATGCTTTCCTCACTCTTGAATCTTCCCAGAGGGATCTTATCACTGCCTTATACCTCTTTGCTCCGGAATAGACTTCTTCAATGCTTTCCTCACTCTTGAATCTTCCCAGAGGGATCCTATCACTGCCTTATACCTCTTTGCTCCGGAACAGACTCCGTCAATGCTTTCCTCACTCTTGAATCTTCCCAGAAGGATCCTATCACTGCCTTATACCTCTTTGCTCCGGAACAGACTCCGTCAATGCTTTCCTCACTCTTGAATCTTCCCAGAGGGATCCTATCACTGCCTTATATTATACCTCTTTGCTCCGGAATAGACTTCTTCAATGCTTTCCTCACTCTTGAATCTTCCCAGAGGGATCCTATCACTGCCTTATACCTCTTTGCTCCGGAACAGACTCCGTCAATGATTTCCTCACTCTTGAATCTTCCCAGAAGGATCCTATCACTGCCTTATACCTCTTTGCTCCGGAATAGACTCCGTCAATGCTTTCCTCAATCTTGAATCTTCCCAGAGGGATCCTATCACTAACTTATACCCCTTTGCTCCGGAACAGACTCCGTCAATGCTTTCCTCACTCTTGAATCTTCCCAGAAGGATCCTATCACTGCTTAATATTATACCTCTTTGCTCCGGAATAGACTTCGTCAATGCTTTCCTCACTCTTGAATCTTCCCAGAGGGATCCTATCACTGCCTTATACCTCTTTGCTCCGGAATAGACTTCTTCAATGCTTTCCTCACTCTTGAATCTTCCCAGAGGGATCCTATCACTGCCTTATACCTCTTTGCTCCGGAACAGACTCCGTCAATGCTTTCCTCACTCTTGAATCTTCCCAGAAGGATCCTATCACTGCCTTATACCTCTTTGCTCCGGAATAGACTCCGTCAATGCATTCCTCACTCTTGAATCTTCCCAGAGGGATCCTATCACTGCCTTATATTATACCTCTTTGCTCCGGAATAGACTTCGTCAATGCTTTCCTCACTCTTGAATCTTCCCAGAGGGATCCTATCACTGCCTTATACCTCTTTGCTCCGGAATAGACTTCTTCAATGCTTTCCTCACTCTTGAATCTTCCCAGAGGGATCCTATCACTGCCTTATACCTCTTTGCTCCGGAACAGACTCCGTCAATGCTTTCCTCACTCTTGAATCTTCCCAGAAAGATCCTATCACTGCCTTATACCTCTTTGCTCCGGAATAGACTCCGTCAATGCTTTCCTCAATCTTGAATCTTCCCAGAGGGATCCTATCACTGCCTTATACCTCTTTGCTCCGGAATAGACTTCTTCAATGCTTTCCTCACTCTTGAATCTTCCCAGAGGGATCCTATCACTGCCTTATACCTCTTTGCTCCGGAACAGACTCCGTCAATGCTTTCCTCACTCTTGAATCTTCCCAGAAAGATCCTATCACTGCCTTATACCTCTTTGCTCCGGAATAGACTCCGTCAATGCTTTCCTCAATCTTGAATCTTCCCAGAGGGATCCTATCACTGCCTTATACCTCTTTGCTCCGGAACAGACTCCGTCAATGCTTTCCTCACTCTTGAATCTTCCCAGAGGGATCCTATCACTGCCTTATAACTCTTTGCTCCGGAATAGACTTCTTCAATGCTTTCCTCACTCTTGAATCTTCCCAGATTGATCTTATCACTGCCTTATACCTCTTTGCTCCGGAATAGACTTCTTCAATGCTTTCCTCACTCTTGAATCTTCCCAGAGGGATCCTATCACTGCCTTATACCTCTTTGCTCCGGAACAGACTCCGTCAATGCTTTCCTCACTCTTGAATCTTCCCAGAAGGATCCTATCACTGCCTTATACCTCTTTGCTCCGGAATAGACTCCGACAATGCTTTCCTCAATCTTGAATCTTCCCAGAGGGATCCTATCACTGCCTTATACCTCTTTGCTCCGGAATAGACTTCGTCAATGCTTTCTTCACTCTTGAATCTTCCCAGAGGGATCCTATCACTGCCTTATACCTCTTTGCTCCGGAATAGACTTCTTCAATGCTTTCCTCACTCTTGAATCTTCCCAGAGGGATTCTATCACTACCTTATACCTCTTTGCTCCGGAATAGACTTCGTCAATGCTTTCCTCACTCTTGAATCTTTTCAGAGGGATCCTATCACTGCCTTATACCTCTTTGCTCCGGAATAGACTTCGTCAATGCTTTCCTCACTCTTGAATCTTCCCAGAGGGATCCTATCACTGCCTTATACCTCTTTGCTCCGGAATAGACTTCTTCAATGCTTTCCTCACTCTTGAATCTTCCCAGAGGGATCCTATCACTGCCTTATACCTCTTTGCTCCGGAACACACTCCGTCAATGCTTTCCTCACTCTTGAATCTTCCCAGAGGGATTCTATCACTGCCTTATACCTCTTTGCTCCGGAACAGACTCCGTCAATGCTTTCCTCACTCTTTGAATCTTCCCAGAGGGATCCTATCACTGCCTTATATTATACCTCTTTGCTCCGGAATAGACTTCGTCAATGCTTTCCTCACTCTTGAATCTTCCCAGAGGGATCCTATCACTGCCTTATACCTCTTTGCTCCGTAATAGACTTCTTCAATGCTTTCCTCACTCTTGAATCTTCCCAGAGGGATCTTATCACTGCCTTATACCTCTTTGCTCCGGAACAGACTCCCTCAATGCTTTCCTCACTCTTGAATCTTCCCAGAAGGATCCTATCACTGCCTTATATCTCTTTGCTCCGGAATAGACTCCGTCAATGCTTTCCTCAATCTTGAATCTTCCCAGAGGGATCCTATCACTAACTTATACCTCTTTGCTCCGGAACAGACTCCGTCAATGCTTTCCTCACTCTTGAATCTTCCCAGAGGGATCCTATCACTGCCTTATAACTCTTTACTCCGGAATAGACTTCTTCAATGCTTTCCTCACTCTTGAATCTTCCCAGAGGGATCTTATCACTGCCTTATACCTCTTTGCTCCGGAATAGACTTCTTCAATGCTTTCCTCACTCTTGAATCTTCCCAGAGGGATCCTATCACTGCCTTATACCTCTTTGCTCCGGAATAGACTTCGTCAATGCTTTCCTCACTCTTGAATCTTCCCAGAGGGATCCTATCACTGCCTTATACCTCTTTGCTCCGGAATAGACTTCGTCAATGCTTTCCTCACTCTTGAATCTTCCCAGAGGGATCCTATCACTGCCTTATACCTCTTTGCTCCGGAACAGACTCCGTCAATGCTTTCCTCACTCTTGAATCTTCCCAGAGGGATCCTATCACTGCCTTATAACTCTTTGCTCCGGAATAGACTTCTTCAATGCTTTCCTCACTCTTGAATCTTCCCAGATTGATCTTATCACTGCCTTATACCTCTTTGCTCCGGAATAGACTTCTTCAATGCTTTCCTCACTCTTGAATCTTCCCAGAGGGATCCTATCACTGCCTTATACCTCTTTGCTCCGGAACAGACTCCGTCAATGCTTTCCTCACTCTTGAATCTTCCCAGAAGGATCCTATCACTGCCTTATACCTCTTTGCTCCGGAATAGACTCCGACAATGCTTTCCTCAATCTTGAATCTTCCCAGAGGGATCCTATCACTGCCTTATACCTCTTTGCTCCGGAATAGACTTCGTCAATGCTTTCTTCACTCTTGAATCTTCCCAGAGGGATCCTATCACTGCCTTATACCTCTTTGCTCCGGAATAGACTTCTTCAATGCTTTCCTCACTCTTGAATCTTCCCAGAGGGATTCTATCACTACCTTATACCTCTTTGCTCCGGAATAGACTTCGTCAATGCTTTCCTCACTCTTGAATCTTTTCAGAGGGATCCTATCACTGCCTTATACCTCTTTGCTCCGGAATAGACTTCGTCAATGCTTTCCTCACTCTTGAATCTTCCCAGAGGGATCCTATCACTGCCTTATACCTCTTTGCTCCGGAATAGACTTCTTCAATGCTTTCCTCACTCTTGAATCTTCCCAGAGGGATCCTATCACTGCCTTATACCTCTTTGCTCCGGAACACACTCCGTCAATGCTTTCCTCACTCTTGAATCTTCCCAGAGGGATTCTATCACTGCCTTATACCTCTTTGCTCCGGAACAGACTCCGTCAATGCTTTCCTCACTCTTTGAATCTTCCCAGAGGGATCCTATCACTGCCTTATATTATACCTCTTTGCTCCGGAATAGACTTCGTCAATGCTTTCCTCACTCTTGAATCTTCCCAGAGGGATCCTATCACTGCCTTATACCTCTTTGCTCCGTAATAGACTTCTTCAATGCTTTCCTCACTCTTGAATCTTCCCAGAGGGATCTTATCACTGCCTTATACCTCTTTGCTCCGGAACAGACTCCCTCAATGCTTTCCTCACTCTTGAATCTTCCCAGAAGGATCCTATCACTGCCTTATATCTCTTTGCTCCGGAATAGACTCCGTCAATGCTTTCCTCAATCTTGAATCTTCCCAGAGGGATCCTATCACTAACTTATACCTCTTTGCTCCGGAACAGACTCCGTCAATGCTTTCCTCACTCTTGAATCTTCCCAGAGGGATCCTATCACTGCCTTATAACTCTTTACTCCGGAATAGACTTCTTCAATGCTTTCCTCACTCTTGAATCTTCCCAGAGGGATCTTATCACTGCCTTATACCTCTTTGCTCCGGAATAGACTTCTTCAATGCTTTCCTCACTCTTGAATCTTCCCAGAGGGATCCTATCACTGCCTTATACCTCTTTGCTCCGGAATAGACTTCGTCAATGCTTTCCTCACTCTTGAATCTTCCCAGAGGGATCCTATCACTGCCTTATACCTCTTTGCTCCGGAATAGACTTCGTCAATGCTTTCCTCACTCTTGAATCTTCCCAGAGGGATCCTATCACTGCCTTATACCTCTTTGCTCCGGAATAGACTTCTTCAATGCTTTCCTCACTCTTCAATCTTCCCAGAGGGATCCTATCACTGCCTTATACCTCTTTGCTCCGGAATAGACTTCTTCAATGCTTTCCTCACTCTTGAATCTTCCCAGAGGGATCCTATCACTGCCTTATACCTCTTTGCTCCGGAACACACTCCGTCAATGCTTTCCTCACTCTTGAATCTTCCCAGAGGGATTCTATCACTGCCTTATACCTCTTTGCACCGGAATAGACTCCATCAATGCATTCCTCAATCTTGAATCTTCCCAGAGGGATCCTATCACTAACTTATACCTCTTTGCTCCGGAACAGACTCCGTCAATGCTTTCCTCACTCTTGAATCTTCCCAGAGGGATCCTATCACTGCCTTATATTATACCTCTTTGCTCCGGAATAGACTTCGTCAATGCTTTCCTCACTCTTGAATCTTCCCAGAGGGATCCTATCACTAACTTATACCTCTTTGCTCCGGAACAGACTCCGTCAATGCTTTCCTCACTCTTGAATCTTCCCAGAGGGATCCTATCACTGCCTTATATTATACCTCTTTGCTCCGGAATAGACTTCGTCAATGCTTTCCTCACTCTTGAATCTTCCCAGAGGGATCCTATCACTGCCTTATACCTCTTTGCTCCGGAATAGACTTCTTCAATGCTGAATCTTCCCAGAGGGATCTTATCACTGCCTTATACCTCTTTCCTCCGGAACAGACTCCCTCAATGCTTTCCTCACTCTTGAATCTTCCCAGATGGATCCTATCACTAACTTATACCTCTTTGCTCCGGAACAGACTCCGTCAATGCTTTCCTCACTCTTGAATCTTCCCAGAGGGATCCTATCACTGCCTTATAACTCTTTACTCCGGAATAGACTTCTTCAATGCTTTCCTCACTCTTGAATCTTCCCAGAGGGATCTTATCACTGCCTTATACCTCTTTGCTCCGGAATAGACTTCTTCAATGCTTTCCTCACTCTTGAATCTTCCCAGAGGGATCCTATCACTGCCTTATACCTATTTGCTCCGGAACAGACTCCGTCAATGCTTTCCTCACTCTTGAATCTTCCCAGAAGGATCCTATCACTGCCTTATATTATACCTCTTTGCTCCGGAATAGACTTCGTCAATGCTTTCCTCACTCTTGAATCTTCCCAGAGGGATCCTATCACTGCCTTATACCTCTTTGCTCCGGAATAGACTTCTTCAATGCTGAATCTTCCCAGAGGGATCTTATCACTGCCTTATACCTCTTTCCTCCGGAACAGACTCCCTCAATGCTTTCCTCACTCTTGAATCTTCCCAGATGGATCCTATCACTAACTTATACCTCTTTGCTCCGGAACAGACTCCGTCAATGCTTTCCTCACTCTTGAATCTTCCCAGAGGGATCCTATCACTGCCTTATAACTCTTTACTCCGGAATAGACTTCTTCAATGCTTTCCTCACTCTTGAATCTTCCCAGAGGGATCTTATCACTGCCTTATACCTCTTTGCTCCGGAATAGACTTCTTCAATGCTTTCCTCACTCTTGAATCTTCCCAGAGGGATCCTATCACTGCCTTATACCTATTTGCTCCGGAACAGACTCCGTCAATGCTTTCCTCACTCTTGAATCTTCCCAGAAGGATCCTATCACTGCCTTATACCTCTTTGCTCCGGAATAGACTCCGTCAATGCTTCCCGCAATCTTGAATCTTCCCAGAGGGATCCTATCACTGCCTTATACCTCTTTGCTCCGGAATAGACTTCGTCAATGCTTTCCTCACTCTTGAATCTTCCCAGAGGGATCCTATCACTGCCTTATACCTCTTTGCTCCGTAATAGACTTCTTCAATGCTTTCCTCACTCTTCAATCTTCCCAGAGGGATTCTATCACTACCTTATACCTCTTTGCTCCGGAATAGACTTCGTCAATGCTTTCCTCACTCTTGAATCTTTTAAGAGGGATCCTATCACTGCCTTATACCTCTTTGCTCCGGAATAGACTTCGTCAATGCTTTCCTCACTCTTGAATCTTCCCAGAGGGATCCTATCACTGCCTTATACCTCTTTGCTCCGGAATAGACTTCTTTAATGCTTTCCTCACTCTTGAATCTTCCCAGAGGGATCCTATCACTGCCTTATACCTCTTTGCTCCGGAACACACTCCGTCAATGCTTTCCTCACTCTTGAATCTTCCCAGAGGGATTCTATCACTGCCTTATACCTCTTTGCACCGGAATAGACTCCGTCAATGCATTCCTCACTCTTGAATCTTTTAAGAGGGATCCTATCACTGCCTTATACCTCTTTGCTCCGGAACAGACTCCGTCAATGCTTTCCTCACTCTTTGAATCTTCCCAGAGGGATCCTATCACTGCCTTATATTATACCTCTTTGCTCCGGAATAGACTTCGTCAATGCTTTCCTCACTCTTGAATCTTCCCAGAGGGATCCTATCACTGCCTTATACCTCTTTGCTCCGGAACAGACTCCCTCAATGCTTTCCTCACTCTTGAATCTTCCCAGAAGGATCCTATCACTGCCTTATATCTCTTTGCTCCGGAATAGACTCCGTCAATGCTTTCCTCAATCTTGAATCTTCCCAGAGGGATCCTATCACTAACTTATACCTCTTTGCTCCGGAACAGACTCCGTCAATGCTTTCCTCACTCTTGAATCTTCCCAGAGGGATCCTATCACTGCCTTATATCTCTTTGCTCCGGAATAGACTTCGTCAATGCTTTCCTCACTCTTGAATCTTCCCAGAGGGATCCTATCACTGCCTTATACCTCTTTGCTCCGGAACAGACTCCGTAAATGTTTTCCTCACTCTTGAATCTTCCCAGATGGATCCTATCACTGCCTTATACCTCTTTGCTCCGGAATAGACTTCTTCAATGCTTTCCTCACTCTTGAATCTTCCCAGAGGGATCCTATCACTGCCTTATACCTCTTTGCTCCGGAACAGACTCCGTCAATGCTTTCCTCACTCTTGAATCTTCCCAGAGGGATCCTATCACTGCCTTATACCTCTTTGCTCCGGAATAGACATCTTCAATGCTTTCCTCACTCTTGAATCTTCCCAGAGGGATCTTATCACTGCCTTATACCTCTTTGCTCCGGAATAGACTTCTTCAATGCTTTCCTCACTCTTGAATCTTCCCAGAGGGATCCTATCACTGCCTTATACCTCTTTGCTCCGGAACAGACTCCGTCAATGCTTTCCTCACTCTTGAATCTTCCCAGAAGGATCCTATCACTGCCTTATACCTCTTTGCTCCGGAACAGACTCCGTCAATGCTTTCCTCACTCTTGAATCTTCCCAGAGGGATCCTATCACTGCCTTATATTATACCTCTTTGCTCCGGAATAGACCTCTTCAATGCTTTCCTCACTCTTGAATCTTCCCAGAGGGATCCTATCACTGCCTTATACCTCTTTGCTCCGGAATAGACTTCTTCAATGCTTTCCTCACTCTTGAATCTTCCCAGAGGGATCCTATCACTGCCTTATACCTCTTTGCTCCGGAACAGACTCCGTCAATGATTTCCTCACTCTTGAATCTTCCCAGAAGGATCCTATCACTGCCTTATACCTCTTTGCTCCGGAATAGACTCCGTCAATGCTTTCCTCAATCTTGAATCTTCCCAGAGGGATCCTATCACTAACTTATACCTCTTTACTCCGGAACAGACTCCGTCAATGCTTTCCTTACTCTTGAATCTTCCCAGAAGGATCCTATCACTGCCTTATATTATACCTCTTTGCTCCGGAATAGACTTCGTCAATGCTTTCCTCACTCTTGAATCTTCCCAGAGGGATCCTATCACTGCCTTATACCTCTTTGCTCCGGAATAGACTTCTTCAATGCTTTCCTCACTCTTGAATCTTCCCAGAGGGATCCTATCACTGCCTTATACCTCTTTGCTCCGGAACAGACTCCGTCAATGCTTTCCTCACTCTTGAATCTTCCCAGAAGGATCCTATCACTGCCTTATACCTCTTTGCTCCGGAATAGACTCCGTCAATGCATTCCTCACTCTTGAATCTTCCCAGAGGGATCCTATCACTGCCTTATATTATACCTCTTTGCTCCGGAATAGACTTCGTCAATGCTTTCCTCACTCTTGAATCTTCCCAGAGGGATCCTATCACTGCCTTATACCTCTTTGCTCCGTAATAGACTTCTTCAATGCTTTCCTCACTCTTGAATCTTCCCAGAGGGATCTTATCACTGCCTTATACCTCTTTGCTCCGGAACAGACTCCCTCAATGCTTTCCTCACTCTTGAATCTTCCCAGAAGGATCCTATCACTGCCTTATATCTCTTTGCTCCGGAATAGACTCCGTCAATGCTTTCCTCAATCTTGAATCTTCCCAGAGGGATCCTATCACTAACTTATACCTCTTTGCTCCGGAACAGACTCCGTCAATGCTTTCCTCACTCTTGAATCTTCCCAGAGGGATCCTATCACTGCCTTATATCTCTTTGCTCCGGAATAGACTTCGTCAATGCTTTCCTCACTCTTGAATCTTCCCAGAGGGATCCTATCACTGCCTTATACCTCTTTGCTCCGGAACAGACTCCGTAAATGTTTTCCTCACTCTTGAATCTTCCCAGATGGATCCTATCACTGCCTTATACCTCTTTGCTCCGGAATAGACTTCTTCAATGCTTTCCTCACTCTTGAATCTTCCCAGAGGGATCCTATCACTGCCTTATACCTCTTTGCTCCGGAACAGACTCCGTCAATGCTTTCCTCACTCTTGAATCTTCCCAGAGGGATCCTATCACTGCCTTATACCTCTTTGCTCCGGAATAGACTTCTTCAATGCTTTCCTCACTCTTGAATCTTCCCAGAGGGATCTTATCACTGCCTTATACCTCTATGCTCCGGAATAGACTTCTTCAATGCTTTCCTCACTCTTGAATCTTCCCAGAGGGATCCTATCACTGCCTTATACCTCTTTGCTCCGGAACAGACTCCGTCAATGCTTTCCTCACTCTTGAATCTTCCCAGAAGGATCCTATCACTGCCTTATACCTCTTTGCTCCGGAACAGACTCCGTCAATGCTTTCCTCACTCTTGAATCTTCCCAGAGGGATCCTATCACTGCCTTATATTATACCTCTTTGCTCCGGAATAGACTTCTTCAATGCTTTCCTCACTCTTGAATCTTCCCAGAGGGATCCTATCACTGCCTTATACCTCTTTGCTCCGGAACAGACTCCGTCAATGATTTCCTCACTCTTGAATCTTCCCAGAAGGATCCTATCACTGCCTTATACCTCTTTGCTCCGGAATAGACTCCGTCAATGCTTTCCTCAATCTTGAATCTTCCCAGAGGGATCCTATCACTAACTTATACCCCTTTGCTCCGGAACAGACTCCGTCAATGCTTTCCTCACTCTTGAATCTTCCCAGAAGGATCCTATCACTGCTTTATATTATACCTCTTTGCTCCGGAATAGACTTCGTCAATGCTTTCCTCACTCTTGAATCTTCCCAGAGGGATCCTATCACTGCCTTATACCTCTTTGCTCCGGAATAGACTTCTTCAATGCTTTCCTCACTCTTGAATCTTCCCAGAGGGATCCCATCACTGCCTTATACCTCTTTGCTCCGGAACAGACTCCGTCAATGCTTTCCTCACTCTTGAATCTTCCCAGAAGGATCCTATCACTGCCTTATACCTCTTTGCTCCGGAATAGACTCCGTCAATGCATTCCTCACTCTTGAATCTTCCCAGAGGGATCCTATCACTGCCTTATATTATACCTCTTTGCTCCGGAATAGACTTCGTCAATGCTTTCCTCACTCTTGAATCTTCCCAGAGGGATCCTATCACTGCCTTATACCTCTTTGCTCCGGAATAGACTTCTTCAATGCTTTCCTCACTCTTGAATCTTCCCAGAGGGATCCTATCACTGCCTTATACCTCTTTGCTCCGGAACAGACTCCGTCAATGCTTTCCTCACTCTTGAATCTTCCCAGAAAGATCCTATCACTGCCTTATACCTCTTTGCTCCGGAATAGACTCCGTCAATGCTTTCCTCAATCTTGAATCTTCCCAGAGGGATCCTATCACTGCCTTATACCTCTTTGCTCCGGAATAGACTTCTTCAATGCTTTCCTCACTCTTGAATCTTCCCAGAGGGATCCTATCACTGCCTTATACCTCTTTGCTCCGGAACAGACTCCGTCAATGCTTTCCTCACTCTTGAATCTTCCCAGAAAGATCCTATCACTGCCTTATACCTCTTTGCTCCGGAATAGACTCCGTCAATGCTTTCCTCAATCTTGAATCTTCCCAGAGGGATCCTATCACTGCCTTATACCTCTTTGCTCCGGAACAGACTCCGTCAATGCTTTCCTCACTCTTGAATCTTCCCAGAGGGATCCTATCACTGCCTTATAACTCTTTGCTCCGGAATAGACTTCTTCAATGCTTTCCTCACTCTTGAATCTTCCCAGATTGATCTTATCACTGCCTTATACCTCTTTGCTCCGGAATAGACTTCTTCAATGCTTTCCTCACTCTTGAATCTTCCCAGAGGGATCCTATCACTGCCTTATACCTCTTTGCTCCGGAACAGACTCCGTCAATGCTTTCCTCACTCTTGAATCTTCCCAGAAGGATCCTATCACTGCCTTATACCTCTTTGCTCCGGAATAGACTCCGACAATGCTTTCCTCAATCTTAAATCTTCCCAGAGGGATCCTATCACTGCCTTATACCTCTTTGCTCCGGAATAGACTTCGTCAATGCTTTCTTCACTCTTGAATCTTCCCAGAGGGATCCTATCACTGCCTTATACCTCTTTGCTCCGGAATAGACTTCTTCAATGCTTTCCTCACTCTTGAATCTTCCCAGAGGGATTCTATCACTACCTTATACCTCTTTGCTCCGGAATAGACTTCGTCAATGCTTTCCTCACTCTTGAATCTTTTCAGAGGGATCCTATCACTGCCTTATACCTCTTTGCTCCGGAATAGACTTCGTCAATGCTTTCCTCACTCTTGAATCTTCCCAGAGGGATCCTATCACTGCCTTATACCTCTTTGCTCCGGAATAGACTTCTTCAATGCTTTCCTCACTCTTGAATCTTCCCAGAGGGATCCTATCACTGCCTTATACCTCTTTGCTCCGGAACACACTCCGTCAATGCTTTCCTCACTCTTGAATCTTCCCAGAGGGATTCTATCACTGCCTTATACCTCTTTGCACCGGAATAGACTCCGTCAATGCATTCCTCACTCTTGAATCTTTTAAGAGGGATCCTATCACTGCCTTATACCTCTTTGCTCCGGAACAGACTCCGTCAATGCTTTCCTCACTCTTTGAATCTTCCCAGAGGGATCCTATCACTGCCTTATATTATACCTCTTTGCTCCGGAATAGACTTCGTCAATGCTTTCCTCACTCTTGAATCTTCCCAGAGGGATCCTATCACTGCCTTATACCTCTTTGCTCCGTAATAGACTTCTTCAATGCTTTCCTCACTCTTGAATCTTCCCAGAGGGATCTTATCACTGCCTTATACCTCTTTGCTCCGGAACAGACTCCCTCAATGCTTTCCTCACTCTTGAATCTTCCCAGAAGGATCCTATCACTGCCTTATATCTCTTTGCTCCGGAATAGACTCCGTCAATGCTTTCCTCAATCTTGAATCTTCCCAGAGGGATCCTATCACTAACTTATACCTCTTTGCTCCGGAACAGACTCCGTCAATGCTTTCCTCACTCTTGAATCTTCCCAGAGGGATCCTATCACTGCCTTATAACTCTTTACTCCGGAATAGACTTCTTCAATGCTTTCCTCACTCTTGAATCTTCCCAGAGGGATCTTATCACTGCCTTATACCTCTTTGCTCCGGAATAGACTTCTTCAATGCTTTCCTCACTCTTGAATCTTCCCAGAGGGATCCTATCACTGCCTTATACCTCTTTGCTCCGGAACAGACTCCGTCAATGCTTTCCTCACTCTTGAATCTTCCCAGAAGGATCCTATCACTGCCTTATACCTCTTTGCTCCGGAACAGACTCCGTCAATGCTTTCCTCACTCTTGAATCTTCCCAGAGGGATCCTATCACTGCCTTATATTATACCTCTTTGCTCCGGAATAGACCTCTTCAATGCTTTCCTCACTCTTGAATCTTCCCAGAGGGATCCTATCACTGCCTTATACCTCTTTGCTCCGGAATAGACTTCTTCAATGCTTTCCTCACTCTTGAATCTTCCCAGAGGGATCTTATCACTGCCTTATACCTCTTTGCTCCGGAATAGACTTCTTCAATGCTTTCCTCACTCTTGAATCTTCCCAGAGGGATCCTATCACTGCCTTATACCTCTTTGCTCCGGAACAGACTCCGTCAATGCTTTCCTCACTCTTGAATCTTCCCAGAAGGATCCTATCACTGCCTTATACCTCTTTGCTCCGGAACAGACTCCGTCAATGCTTTCCTCACTCTTGAATCTTCCCAGAGGGATCCTATCACTGCCTTATATTATACCTCTTTGCTCCGGAATAGACTTCTTCAATGCTTTCCTCACTCTTGAATCTTCCCAGAGGGATCCTATCACTGCCTTATACCTCTTTGCTCCGGAACAGACTCCGTCAATGATTTCCTCACTCTTGAATCTTCCCAGAAGGATCCTATCACTGCCTTATACCTCTTTGCTCCGGAATAGACTCCGTCAATGCTTTCCTCAATCTTGAATCTTCCCAGAGGGATCCTATCACTAACTTATACCCCTTTGCTCCGGAACAGACTCCGTCAATGCTTTCCTCACTCTTGAATCTTCCCAGAAGGATCCTATCACTGCTTTATATTATACCTCTTTGCTCCGGAATAGACTTCGTCAATGCTTTCCTCACTCTTGAATCTTCCCAGAGGGATCCTATCACTGCCTTATACCTCTTTGCTCCGGAATAGACTTCTTCAATGCTTTCCTCACTCTTGAATCTTCCCAGAGGGATCCTATCACTGCCTTATACCTCTTTGCTCCGGAACAGACTCCGTCAATGCTTTCCTCACTCTTGAATCTTCCCAGAAGGATCCTATCACTGCCTTATACCTCTTTGCTCCGGAATAGACTCCGTCAATGCATTCCTCACTCTTGAATCTTCCCAGAGGGATCCTATCACTGCCTTATATTATACCTCTTTGCTCCGGAATAGACTTCGTCAATGCTTTCCTCACTCTTGAATCTTCCCAGAGGGATCCTATCACTGCCTTATACCTCTTTGCTCCGGAATAGACTTCTTCAATGCTTTCCTCACTCTTGAATCTTCCCAGAGGGATCCTATCACTGCCTTATACCTCTTTGCTCCGGAACAGACTCCGTCAATGCTTTCCTCACTCTTGAATCTTCCCAGAAAGATCCTATCACTGCCTTATACCTCTTTGCTCCGGAATAGACTCCGTCAATGCTTTCCTCAATCTTGAATCTTCCCAGAGGGATCCTATCACTGCCTTATACCTCTTTGCTCCGGAATAGACTTCTTCAATGCTTTCCTCACTCTTGAATCTTCCCAGAGGGATCCTATCACTGCCTTATACCTCTTTGCTCCGGAACAGACTCCGTCAATGCTTTCCTCACTCTTGAATCTTCCCAGAAAGATCCTATCACTGCCTTATACCTCTTTGCTCCGGAATAGACTCCGTCAATGCTTTCCTCAATCTTGAATCTTCCCAGAGGGATCCTATCACTGCCTTATACCTCTTTGCTCCGGAACAGACTCCGTCAATGCTTTCCTCACTCTTGAATCTTCCCAGAGGGATCCTATCACTGCCTTATAACTCTTTGCTCCGGAATAGACTTCTTCAATGCTTTCCTCACTCTTGAATCTTCCCAGATTGATCTTATCACTGCCTTATACCTCTTTGCTCCGGAATAGACTTCTTCAATGCTTTCCTCACTCTTGAATCTTCCCAGAGGGATCCTATCACTGCCTTATACCTCTTTGCTCCGGAACAGACTCCGTCAATGCTTTCCTCACTCTTGAATCTTCCCAGAAGGATCCTATCACTGCCTTATACCTCTTTGCTCCGGAATAGACTCCGACAATGCTTTCCTCAATCTTGAATCTTCCCAGAGGGATCCTATCACTGCCTTATACCTCTTTGCTCCGGAATAGACTTCGTCAATGCTTTCTTCACTCTTGAATCTTCCCAGAGGGATCCTATCACTGCCTTATACCTCTTTGCTCCGGAATAGACTTCTTCAATGCTTTCTTCACTCTTGAATCTTCCCAGAGGGATTCTATCACTACCTTATACCTCTTTGCTCCGGAATAGACTTCGTCAA
This sequence comes from Prosapia bicincta, assembly GCA_036971475.1. Classification (NCBI taxonomy): domain Eukaryota; kingdom Metazoa; phylum Arthropoda; class Insecta; order Hemiptera; family Cercopidae; genus Prosapia; species Prosapia bicincta. Next base: position 122,354,584 of record JBAIZL010000002.1, on the reverse strand, counting down.
TGCTTTCCTCACTCTTGAATCTTTTCAGAGGGATCCTATCACTGCCTTATACCTCTTTGCTCCGGAATAGACTTCGTCAATGCTTTCCTCACTCTTGAATCTTCCCAGAGGGATCCTATCACTGCCTTATACCTCTTTGCTCCGGAATAGACTTCTTCAATGCTTTCCTCACTCTTGAATCTTCCCAGAGGGATCCTATCACTGCCTTATACCTCTTTGCTCCGGAACACACTCCGTCAATGCTTTCCTCACTCTTGAATCTTCCCAGAGGGATTCTATCACTGCCTTATACCTCTTTGCTCCGGAACAGACTCCGTCAATGCTTTCCTCACTCTTTGAATCTTCCCAGAGGGATCCTATCACTGCCTTATATTATACCTCTTTGCTCCGGAATAGACTTCGTCAATGCTTTCCTCACTCTTGAATCTTCCCAGAGGGATCCTATCACTGCCTTATACCTCTTTGCTCCGTAATAGACTTCTTCAATGCTTTCCTCACTCTTGAATCTTCCCAGAGGGATCTTATCACTGCCTTATACCTCTTTGCTCCGGAACAGACTCCCTCAATGCTTTCCTCACTCTTGAATCTTCCCAGAAGGATCCTATCACTGCCTTATATCTCTTTGCTCCGGAATAGACTCCGTCAATGCTTTCCTCAATCTTGAATCTTCCCAGAGGGATCCTATCACTAACTTATACCTCTTTGCTCCGGAACAGACTCCGTCAATGCTTTCCTCACTCTTGAATCTTCCCAGAGGGATCCTATCACTGCCTTATAACTCTTTACTCCGGAATAGACTTCTTCAATGCTTTCCTCACTCTTGAATCTTCCCAGAGGGATCTTATCACTGCCTTATACCTCTTTGCTCCGGAATAGACTTCTTCAATGCTTTCCTCACTCTTGAATCTTCCCAGAGGGATCCTATCACTGCCTTATACCTCTTTGCTCCGGAACAGACTCCGTCAATGCTTTCCTCACTCTTGAATCTTCCCAGAAGGATCCTATCACTGCCTTATACCTCTTTGCTCCGGAATAGACTCCGTCAATGCTTTCCTCAATCTTGAATCTTCCCAGAGGGATCCTATCACTGCCTTATACCTCTTTGCTCCGGAATAGACTTCGTCAATGCTTTCCTCACTCTTGAATCTTCCCAGAGGGATCCTATCACTGCCTTATACCTCTTTGCTCCGGAATAGACTTCTTCAATGCTTTCCTCACTCTTCAATCTTCCCAGAGGGATCCTATCACTGCCTTATACCTCTTTGCTCCGGAATAGACTTCTTCAATGCTTTCCTCACTCTTGAATCTTCCCAGAGGGATCCTATCACTGCCTTATACCTCTTTGCTCCGGAACACACTCCGTCAATGCTTTCCTCACTCTTGAATCTTCCCAGAGGGATTCTATCACTGCCTTATACCTCTTTGCACCGGAATAGACTCCATCAATGCATTCCTCAATCTTGAATCTTCCCAGAGGGATCCTATCACTAACTTATACCTCTTTGCTCCGGAACACACTCCGTCAATGCTTTCCTCACTCTTGAATCTTCCCAGAGGGATCCTATCACTGCCTTATATTATACCTCTTTGCTCCGGAATAGACTTCGTCAATGCTTTCCTCACTCTTGAATCTTCCCAGAGGGATCCTATCACTAACTTATACCTCTTTGCTCCGGAACAGACTCCGTCAATGCTTTCCTCACTCTTGAATCTTCCCAGAGGGATCCTATCACTGCCTTATATTATACCTCTTTGCTCCGGAATAGACTTCGTCAATGCTTTCCTCACTCTTGAATCTTCCCAGAGGGATCCTATCACTGCCTTATACCTCTTTGCTCCGGAATAGACTTCTTCAATGCTGAATCTTCCCAGAGGGATCTTATCACTGCCTTATACCTCTTTCCTCCGGAACAGACTCCCTCAATGCTTTCCTCACTCTTGAATCTTCCCAGATGGATCCTATCACTAACTTATACCTCTTTGCTCCGGAACAGACTCCGTCAATGCTTTCCTCACTCTTGAATCTTCCCAGAGGGATCCTATCACTGCCTTATAACTCTTTACTCCGGAATAGACTTCTTCAATGCTTTCCTCACTCTTGAATCTTCCCAGAGGGATCTTATCACTGCCTTATACCTCTTTGCTCCGGAATAGACTTCTTCAATGCTTTCCTCACTCTTGAATCTTCCCAGAGGGATCCTATCACTGCCTTATACCTATTTGCTCCGGAACAGACTCCGTCAATGCTTTCCTCACTCTTGAATCTTCCCAGAAGGACCCTATCACTGCCTTATACCTCTTTGCTCCGGAATAGACTCCGTCAATGCTTCCCGCAATCTTGAATCTTCCCAGAGGGATCCTATCACTGCCTTATACCTCTTTGCTCCGGAATAGACTTCGTCAATGCTTTCCTCACTCTTGAATCTTCCCAGAGGGATCCTATCACTGCCTTATACCTCTTTGCTCCGTAATAGACTTCTTCAATGCTTTCCTCACTCTTCAATCTTCCCAGAGGGATTCTATCACTACCTTATACCTCTTTGCTCCGGAATAGACTTCGTCAATGCTTTCCTCACTCTTGAATCTTTTAAGAGGGATCCTATCACTGCCTTATACCTCTTTGCTCCGGAATAGACTTCGTCAATGCTTTCCTCACTCTTGAATCTTCCCAGAGGGATCCTATCACTGCCTTATACCTCTTTGCTCCGGAATAGACTTCTTCAATGCTTTCCTCACTCTTGAATCTTCCCAGAGGGATCCTATCACTGCCTTATACCTCTTTGCTCCGGAACACACTCCGTCAATGCTTTCCTCACTCTTGAATCTTCCCAGAGGGATTCTATCACTGCCTTATACCTCTTTGCACCGGAATAGACTCCGTCAATGCATTCCTCACTCTTGAATCTTTTAAGAGGGATCCTATCACTGCCTTATACCTCTTTGCTCCGGAACAGACTCCGTCAATGCTTTCCTCACTCTTTGAATCTTCCCAGAGGGATCCTATCACTGCCTTATATTATACCTCTTTGCTCCGGAATAGACTTCGTCAATGCTTTCCTCACTCTTGAATCTTCCCAGAGGGATCCTATCACTGCCTTATACCTCTTTGCTCCGGAACAGACTCCCTCAATGCTTTCCTCACTCTTGAATCTTCCCAGAAGGATCCTATCACTGCCTTATATCTCTTTGCTCCGGAATAGACTCCGTCAATGCTTTCCTCAATCTTGAATCTTCCCAGAGGGATCCTATCACTAACTTATACCTCTTTGCTCCGGAACAGACTCCGTCAATGCTTTCCTCACTCTTGAATCTTCCCAGAGGGATCCTATCACTGCCTTATATCTCTTTGCTCCGGAATAGACTTCGTCAATGCTTTCCTCACTCTTGAATCTTCCCAGAGGGATCCTATCACTGCCTTATACCTCTTTGCTCCGGAACAGACTCCGTAAATGTTTTCCTCACTCTTGAATCTTCCCAGATGGATCCTATCACTGCCTTATACCTCTTTGCTCCGGAATAGACTTCTTCAATGCTTTCCTCACTCTTGAATCTTCCCAGAGGGATCCTATCACTGCCTTATACCTCTTTGCTCCGGAACAGACTCCGTCAATGCTTTCCTCACTCTTGAATCTTCCCAGAGGGATCCTATCACTGCCTTATACCTCTTTGCTCCGGAATAGACATCTTCAATGCTTTCCTCACTCTTGAATCTTCCCAGAGGGATCTTATCACTGCCTTATACCTCTTTGCTCCGGAATAGACTTCTTCAATGCTTTCCTCACTCTTGAATCTTCCCAGAGGGATCCTATCACTGCCTTATACCTCATTGCTCCGGAACAGACTCCGTCAATGCTTTCCTCACTCTTAAATCTTCCCAGAAGGATCCTATCACTGCCTTATACCTCTTTGCTCCGGAACAGACTCCGTCAATGCTTTCCTCACTCTTGAATCTTCCCAGAGGGATCCTATCACTGCCTTATATTATACCTCTTTGCTCCGGAATAGACCTCTTCAATGCTTTCCTCACTCTTGAATCTTCCCAGAGGGATCCTATCACTGCCTTATACCTCTTTGCTCCGGAATAGACTTCTTCAATGCTTTCCTCACTCTTGAATCTTCCCAGAGGGATCCTATCACTGCCTTATACCTCTTTGCTCCGGAACAGACTCCGTCAATGATTTCCTCACTCTTGAATCTTCCCAGAAGGATCCTATCACTGCCTTATACCTCTTTGCTCCGGAATAGACTCCGTCAATGCTTTCCTCAATCTTGAATCTTCCCAGAGGGATCCTATCACTAACTTATACCTCTTTACTCCGGATCAGACTCCGTCAATGCTTTCCTTACTCTTGAATCTTCCCAGAAGGATCCTATCACTGCCTTATATTATACCTCTTTGCTCCGGAATAGACTTCGTCAATGCTTTCCTCACTCTTGAATCTTCCCAGAGGGATCCTATCACTGCCTTATACCTCTTTGCTCCGGAATAGACTTCTTCAATGCTTTCCTCACTCTTGAATCTTCCCAGAGGGATCCTATCACTGCCTTATACCTCTTTGCTCCGGAACAGACTCCGTCAATGCTTTCCTCACTCTTGAATCTTCCCAGGAGGATCCTATCACTGCCTTATACCTCTTTGCTCCGGAATAGACTCCGTCAATGCATTCCTCACTCTTGAATCTTCCCAGAGGGATCCTATCACTGCCTTATATTATACCTCTTTGCTCCGGAATAGACTTCGTCAATGCTTTCCTCACTCTTGAATCTTCCCAGAGGGATCCTATCACTGCCTTATACCTCTTTGCTCCGTAATAGACTTCTTCAATGCTTTCCTCACTCTTGAATCTTCCCAGAGGGATCTTATCACTGCCTTATACCTCTTTGCTCCGGAACAGACTCCCTCAATGCTTTCCTCACTCTTGAATCTTCCCAGAAGGATCCTATCACTGCCTTATATCTCTTTGCTCCGGAATAGACTCCGTCAATGCTTTCCTCAATCTTGAATCTTCCCAGAGGGATCCTATCACTAACTTATACCTCTTTGCTCCGGAACAGACTCCGTCAATGCTTTCCTCACTCTTGAATCTTCCCAGAGGGATCCTATCACTGCCTTATATCTCTTTGCTCCGGAATAGACTTCGTCAATGCTTTCCTCACTCTTGAATCTTCCCAGAGGGATCCTATCACTGCCTTATACCTCTTTGCTCCGGAACAGACTCCGTAAATGTTTTCCTCACTCTTGAATCTTCCCAGATGGATCCTATCACTGCCTTATACCTCTTTGCTCCGGAATAGACTTCTTCAATGCTTTCCTCACTCTTGAATCTTCCCAGAGGGATCCTATCACTGCCTTATACCTCTTTGCTCCGGAACAGACTCCGTCAATGCTTTCCTCACTCTTGAATCTTCCCAGAGGGATCCTATCACTGCCTTATACCTCTTTGCTCCGGAATAGACTTCTTCAATGCTTTCCTCACTCTTGAATCTTCCCAGATGGATCTTATCACTGCCTTATACCTCTTTGCTCCGGAATAGACTTCTTCAATGCTTTCCTCACTCTTGAATCTTCCCAGAGGGATCCTATCACTGCCTTATACCTCTTTGCTCCGGAACAGACTCCGTCAATGCTTTCCTCACTCTTGAATCTTCCCAGAAGGATCCTATCACTGCCTTATACCTCTTTGCTCCGGAACAGACTCCGTCAATGCTTTCCTCACTCTTGAATCTTCCCAGAGGGATCCTATCACTGCCTTATATTATACCTCTTTGCTCCGGAATAGACTTCTTCAATGCTTTCCTCACTCTTGAATCTTCCCAGAGGGATCCTATCACTGCCTTATACCTCTTTGCTCCGGAACAGACTCCGTCAATGATTTCCTCACTCTTGAATCTTCCCAGAAGGATCCTATCACTGCCTTATACCTCTTTGCTCCGGAATAGACTCCGTCAATGCTTTCCTCAATCTTGAATCTTCCCAGAGGGATCCTATCACTAACTTATACCCCTTTGCTCCGGAACAGACTCCGTCAATGCTTTCCTCACTCTTGAATCTTCCCAGAAGGATCCTATCACTGCTTTATATTATACCTCTTTGCTCCGGAATAGACTTCGTCAATGCTTTCCTCACTCTTGAATCTTCCCAGAGGGATCCTATCACTGCCTTATACCTCTTTGCTCCGGAATAGACTTCTTCAATGCTTTCCTCACTCTTGAATCTTCCCAGAGGGATCCTATCACTGCCTTATACCTCTTTGCTCCGGAACAGACTCCGTCAATGCTTTCCTCACTCTTGAATCTTCCCAGAAGGATCCTATCACTGCCTTATACCTCTTTGCTCCGGAATAGACTCCGTCAATGCATTCCTCACTCTTGAATCTTCCCAGAGGGATCCTATCACTGCCTTATATTATACCTCTTTGCTCCGGAATAGACTTCGTCAATGCTTTCCTCACTCTTGAATCTTCCCAGAGGGATCCTATCACTGCCTTATACCTCTTTGCTCCGGAATAGACTTCTTCAATGCTTTCCTCACTCTTGAATCTTCCCAGAGGGATCCTATCACTGCCTTATACCTCTTTGCTCCGGAACAGACTCCGTCAATGCTTTCCTCACTCTTGAATCTTCCCAGAAAGATCCTATCACTGCCTTATACCTCTTTGCTCCGGAATAGACTCCGTCAATGCTTTCCTCAATCTTGAATCTTCCCAGAGGGATCCTATCACTGCCTTATACCTCTTTGCTCCGGAATAGACTTCTTCAATGCTTTCCTCACTCTTGAATCTTCCCAGAGGGATCCTATCACTGCCTTATACCTCTTTGCTCCGGAACAGACTCCGTCAATGCTTTCCTCACTCTTGAATCTTCCCAGAAAGATCCTATCACTGCCTTATACCTCTTTGCTCCGGAATAGACTCCGTCAATGCTTTCCTCAATCTTGAATCTTCCCAGAGGGATCCTATCACTGCCTTATAACTCTTTGCTCCGGAATAGACTTCTTCAATGCTTTCCTCACTCTTGAATCTTCCCAGATTGATCTTATCACTGCCTTATACCTCTTTGCTCCGGAATAGACTTCTTCAATGCTTTCCTCACTCTTGAATCTTCCCAGAGGGATCCTATCACTGCCTTATACCTCTTTGCTCCGGAACAGACTCCGTCAATGCTTTCCTCACTCTTGAATCTTCCCAGAAGGATCCTATCACTGCCTTATACCTCTTTGCTCCGGAATAGACTCCGACAATGCTTTCCTCAATCTTGAATCTTCCCAGAGGGATCCTATCACTGCCTTATACCTCTTTGCTCCGGAATAGACTTCGTCAATGCTTTCTTCACTCTTGAATCTTCCCAGAGGGATCCTATCACTGCCTTATACCTCTTTGCTCCGGAATAGACTTCTTCAATGCTTTCCTCACTCTTGAATCTTCCCAGAGGGATTCTATCACTACCTTATACCTCTTTGCTCCGGAATAGACTTCGTAAATGCTTTCCTCACTCTTGAATCTTTTCAGAGGGATCCTATCACTGCCTTATACCTCTTTGCTCCGGAATAGACTTCGTCAATGCTTCCCTCACTCTTGAATCTTCCCAGAGGGATCCTATCACTGCCTTATACCTCTTTGCTCCGGAATAGACTTCTTCAATGCTTTCCTCACTCTTGAATCTTCCCAGAGGGATCCTATCACTGCCTTATACCTCTTTGCTCCGGAACACACTCCGTCAATGCTTTCTTCACTTTTGAATCTTCCCAGAGGGATCCTATCACTGCCTTATACCTCTTTGCTCCGGAATAGACTCCGTCAATGCTTTCCTCAATCTTGAATCTTCCCAGAGGGATCCTATCACTAACTTATACCTCTTTGCTCCGGAACAAACTCCGTCAATGCTTTCCTCACTCTTGAATCTTCCCAGAGGGATCCTATCACTGCCTTATATTATACCTCTTTGCTAAGGAATAGACTTCGTCAATGCTTTCCTCACTCTTGAATCTTCCCAGAGGGATCCTATCACTGCCTTATACCTCTTTGCTCCGGAATAGACTTCTTCAATGCTTTCCTCACTCTTGAATCTTCCCAGAGGGATCTTATCACTGCCTCATACCTCTTTGCTCCGGAACAGACTCCCTCAATGCTTTCCTCACTCTTGAATCTTCCCAGAAGGATCCTATCACTGCCTTATATCTCTTTGCTCCGGAATAGACTTCTTCAATGCTTTCCTCACTCTTGAATCTTCCCAGAGGGATCCTATCACTAACTTATACCTCTTTGCTCCGGAACAGACTCCGTCAATGCTTTCCTCACTCTTGAATCTTCCCAGAGGGATCCTATCACTGCCTTATACCTCTTTGCTCCGGAATAGACTTCTTCAATGCTTTCCTCACTCTTGAATCTTCCCAGAGGGATCCTATCACTGCCTTATACCTCTTTGCTCCGGAACAGACTCCGTCAATGCTTTCCTCACTCTTGAATCTTCCCAGAAGGATCCTATCACTGCCTTATACCTCTTTGCTCCGGAATAGACTCTGTCAATGCATTCCTCACTCTTGAATCTTCCCAGAGGGATCCTATCACTGCCTTATATTATACCTCTTTGCTCCGGAATAGACTTCGTCAATGCTTTCCTCACTCTTGAATCTTCCCAGAGGGATCCTATCACTGCCTTATACCTCTTTGCTCCGGAATAGACTTCTTCAATGCTTTCCTCACTCTTGAATCTTCCCAGAGGGATCCTATCACTGCCTTATACCTCTTTGCTCCGGAACAGACTCCGTCAATGCTTTCCTCACTCTTGAATCTTCCCAGAAAGATCCTATCACTGCCTTATACCTCTTTGCTCCGGAATAGACTCCGTCAATGCTTTCCTCAATCTTGAATCTTCCCAGAGGGATCCTATCACTGCCTTATACCTCTTTGCTCCGGAATAGACTTCTTCAATGCTTTCCTCACTCTTGAATCTTCCCAGAGGGATCCTATCACTGCCTTATACCTCTTTGCTCCGGAACAGACTCCGTCAATGCTTTCCTCACTCTTGAATCTTCCCAGAAAGATCCTATCACTGCCTTATACCTCTTTGCTCCGGAATAGACTCCGTCAATGCTTTCCTCAATCTTGAATCTTCCCAGAGGGATCCTATCACTGCCTTATACCTCTTTGCTCCGGAACAGACTCCGTCAATGCTTTCCTCACTCTTGAATCTTCCCAGAGGGATCCTATCACTGCCTTATAACTCTTTGCTCCGGAATAGACTTCTTCAATGCTTTCCTCACTCTTGAATCTTCCCAGATTGATCTTATCACTGCCTTATACCTCTTTGCTCCGGAATAGACTTCTTCAATGCTTTCCTCACTCTTGAATCTTCCCAGAGGGATCCTATCACTGCCTTATACCTCTTTGCTCCGGAACAGACTCCGTCAATGCTTTCCTCACTCTTGAATCTTCCCAGAAGGATCCTATCACTGCCTTATACCTCTTTGCTCCGGAATAGACTCCGACAATGCTTTCCTCAATCTTGAATCTTCCCAGAGGGATCCTATCACTGCCTTATACCTCTTTGCTCCGGAATAGACTTCGTCAATGCTTTCCTCACTCTTGAATCTTCCCAGAGGGATCCTATCACTGCCTTATACCTCTTTGCTCCGGAATAGACTTCTTCAATGCTTTCCTCACTCTTGAATCTTCCCAGAGGGATTCTATCACTACCTTATACCTCTTTGCTCCGGAATAGACTTCGTCAATGCTTTCCTCACTCTTGAATCTTTTCAGAGGGATCCTATCACTGCCTTATACCTCTTTGCTCCGGAATAGACTTCGTCAATGCTTCCCTCACTCTTAATCTTCCCAGAGGGATCCTATCACTGCCTTATACCTCTTTGCTCCGGAATAGACTTCGTCAATGCTTTCCTCACTCTTGAATCTTCCCAGAGGGATCTTATCACTGCCTTATACCTCTTTGCTCCGGAATAGACTTCTTCAATGCTTTCCTCACTCTTGAATCTTCCCAGAGGGATCCTATCACTGCCTTATACCTCTTTGCTCCGGAATAGACTTCTTCAATGCTTTCCTCACTCTTGAATCTTCCCAGAGGGATCCTATCACTGCCTTATACCTCTTTGCTCCGGAACAGACTCCGTCAATGCTTTCCTCACTCTTGAATCTTCCCAGAAGGATCCTATCACTGCCTTATACCTCTTTGCTCCGGAACAGACTCCGTCAATGCTTTCCTCACTCTTGAATCTTCCCAGAGGGATCCTATCACTGCCTTATATTATACCTCTTTGCTCCGGAATAGACTTCTTCAATGCTTTCCTCACTCTTGAATCTTCCCAGAGGGATCCTATCACTGCCTTATACCTCTTTGCTCCGGAACAGACTCCGTCAATGATTTCCTCACTCTTGAATCTTCCCAGAAGGATCCTATCACTGCCTTATACCTCTTTGCTCCGGAATAGACTCCGTCAATGCTTTCCTCAATCTTGAATCTTCCCAGAGGGATCCTATCACTAACTTATACCCCTTTGCTCCGGAACAGACTCCGTCAATGCTTTCCTCACTCTTGAATCTTCCCAGAAGGATCCTATCACTGCTTTATATTATACCTCTTTGCTCCGGAATAGACTTCGTCAATGCTTTCCTCACTCTTGAATCTTCCCAGAGGGATCCTATCACTGCCTTATACCTCTTTGCTCCGGAATAGACTTCTTCAATGCTTTCCTCACTCTTGAATCTTCCCAGAGGGATCCTATCACTGCCTTATACCTCTTTGCTCCGGAACACACTCCGTCAATGCTTTCCTCACTCTTGAATCTTCCCAGAGGGATTCTATCACTGCCTTATACCTCTTTGCACCGGAATAGACTCCGTCAATGCATTCCTCACTCTTGAATCTTTTAAGAGGGATCCTATCACTGCCTTATACCTCTTTGCTCCGGAACAGACTCCGTCAATGCTTTCCTCACTCTTTGAATCTTCCCAGAGGGATCCTATCACTGCCTTATATTATACCTCTTTGCTCCGGAATAGACTTCGTCAATGCTTTCCTCACTCTTGAATCTTCCCAGAGGGATCCTATCACTGCCTTATACCTCTTTGCTCCGTAATAGACTTCTTCAATGCTTTCCTCACTCTTGAATCTTCCCAGAGGGATCCTATCACTGCCTTATAACTCTTTACTCCGGAATAGACTTCTTCAATGCTTTCCTCACTCTTGAATCTTCCCAGAGGGATCTTATCACTGCCTTATACCTCTTTGCTCCGGAATAGACTTCTTCAATGCTTTCCTCACTCTTGAATCTTCCCAGAGGGATCCTATCACTGCCTTATACCTCTTTGCTCCGGAACAGACTCCGTCAATGCTTTCCTCACTCTTGAATCTTCCCAGAAGGATCCTATCACTGCCTTATACCTCTTTGCTCCGGAATAGACTCCGTCAATGCTTTCCTCAATCTTGAATCTTCCCAGAGGGATCCTATCACTGCCTTATACCTCTTTGCTCCGGAATAGACTTCGTCAATGCTTTCCTCACTCTTGAATCTTCCCAGAGGGATCCTATCACTGCCTTATACCTCTTTGCTCCGGAATAGACTTCTTCAATGCTTTCCTCACTCTTCAATCTTCCCAGAGGGATCCTATCACTGCCTTATACCTCTTTGCTCCGGAATAGACTTCTTCAATGCTTTCCTCACTCTTGAATCTTCCCAGAGGGATCCTATCACTGCCTTATACCTCTTTGCTCCGGAACACACTCCGTCAATGCTTTCCTCACTCTTGAATCTTCCCAGAGGGATTCTATCACTGCCTTATACCTCTTTGCACCGGAATAGACTCCATCAATGCATTCCTCAATCTTGAATCTTCCCAGAGGGATCCTATCACTAACTTATACCTCTTTGCTCCGGAACAGACTCCGTCAATGCTTTCCTCACTCTTGAATCTTCCCAGAGGGATCCTATCACTGCCTTATATTATACCTCTTTGCTCCGGAATAGACTTCGTCAATGCTTTCCTCACTCTTGAATCTTCCCAGAGGGATCCTATCACTAACTTATACCTCTTTGCTCCGGAACAGACTCCGTCAATGCTTTCCTCACTCTTGAATCTTCCCAGAGGGATCCTATCACTGCCTTATATTATACCTCTTTGCTCCGGAATAGACTTCGTCAATGCTTTCCTCACTCTTGAATCTTCCCAGAGGGATCCTATCACTGCCTTATACCTCTTTGCTCCGGAATAGACTTCTTCAATGCTGAATCTTCCCAGAGGGATCTTATCACTGCCTTATACCTCTTTCCTCCGGAACAGACTCCCTCAATGCTTTCCTCACTCTTGAATCTTCCCAGATGGATCCTATCACTAACTTATACCTCTTTGCTCCGGAACAGACTCCGTCAATGCTTTCCTCACTCTTGAATCTTCCCAGAGGGATCCTATCACTGCCTTATAACTCTTTACTCCGGAATAGACTTCTTCAATGCTTTCCTCACTCTTGAATCTTCCCAGAGGGATCTTATCACTGCCTTATACCTCTTTGCTCCGGAATAGACTTCTTCAATGCTTTCCTCACTCTTGAATCTTCCCAGAGGGATCCTATCACTGCCTTATACCTATTTGCTCCGGAACAGACTCCGTCAATGCTTTCCTCACTCTTGAATCTTCCCAGAAGGATCCTATCACTGCCTTATACCTCTTTGCTCCGGAATAGACTCCGTCAATGCTTCCCGCAATCTTGAATCTTCCCAGAGGGATCCTATCACTGCCTTATACCTCTTTGCTCCGGAATAGACTTCGTCAATGCTTTCCTCACTCTTGAATCTTCCCAGAGGGATCCTATCACTGCCTTATACCTCTTTGCTCCGTAATAGACTTCTTCAATGCTTTCCTCACTCTTCAATCTTCCCAGAGGGATTCTATCACTACCTTATACCTCTTTGCTCCGGAATAGACTTCGTCAATGCTTTCCTCACTCTTGAATCTTTTAAGAGGGATCCTATCACTGCCTTATACCTCTTTGCTCCGGAATAGACTTCGTCAATGCTTTCCTCACTCTTGAATCTTCCCAGAGGGATCCTATCACTGCCTTATACCTCTTTGCTCCGGAATAGACTTCTTCAATGCTTTCCTCACTCTTGAATCTTCCCAGAGGGATCCTATCACTGCCTTATACCTCTTTGCTCCGGAACACACTCCGTCAATGCTTTCCTCACTCTTGAATCTTCCCAGAGGGATTCTATCACTGCCTTATACCTCTTTGCACCGGAATAGACTCCGTCAATGCATTCCTCACTCTTGAATCTTTTAAGAGGGATCCTATCACTGCCTTATACCTCTTTGCTCCGGAACAGACTCCGTCAATGCTTTCCTCACTCTTTGAATCTTCCCAGAGGGATCCTATCACTGCCTTATATTATACCTCTTTGCTCCGGAATAGACTTCGTCAATGCTTTCCTCACTCTTGAATCTTCCCAGAGGGATCCTATCACTGCCTTATACCTCTTTGCTCCGGAACAGACTCCCTCAATGCTTTCCTCACTCTTGAATCTTCCCAGAAGGATCCTATCACTGCCTTATATCTCTTTGCTCCGGAATAGACTCCGTCAATGCTTTCCTCAATCTTGAATCTTCCCAGAGGGATCCTATCACTAACTTATACATCTTTGCTCCGGAACAGACTCCGTCAATGCTTTCCTCACTCTTGAATCTTCCCAGAGGGATCCTATCACTGCCTTATATCTCTTTGCTCCGGAATAGACTTCGTCAATGCTTTCCTCACTCTTGAATCTTCCCAGAGGGATCCTATCACTGCCTTATACCTCTTTGCTCCGGAACAGACTCCGTAAATGTTTTCCTCACTCTTGAATCTTCCCAGATGGATCCTATCACTGCCTTATACCTCTTTGCTCCGGAATAGACTTCTTCAATGCTTTCCTCACTCTTGAATCTTCCCAGAGGGATCCTATCACTGCCTTATACCTCTTTGCTCCGGAACAGACTCCGTCAATGCTTTCCTCACTCTTGAATCTTCCCAGAGGGATCCTATCACTGCCTTATACCTCTTTGCTCCGGAATAGACATCTTCAATGCTTTCCTCACTCTTGAATCTTCCCAGAGGGATCTTATCACTGCCTTATACCTCTTTGCTCCGGAATAGACTTCTTCAATGCTTTCCTCACTCTTGAATCTTCCCAGAGGGATCCTATCACTGCCTTATACCTCATTGCTCCGGAACAGACTCCGTCAATGCTTTCCTCACTCTTAAATCTTCCCAGAAGGATCCTATCACTGCCTTATACCTCTTTGCTCCGGAACAGACTCCGTCAATGCTTTCCTCACTCTTGAATCTTCCCAGAGGGATCCTATCACTGCCTTATATTATACCTCTTTGCTCCGGAATAGACCTCTTCAATGCTTTCCTCACTCTTGAATCTTCCCAGAGGGATCCTATCACTGCCTTATACCTCTTTGCTCCGGAACAGACTCCGTCAATGATTTCCTCACTCTTGAATCTTCCCAGAAGGATCCTATCACTGCCTTATACCTCTTTGCTCCGGAATAGACTCCGTCAATGCTTTCCTCAATCTTGAATCTTCCCAGAGGGATCCTATCACTAACTTATACCTCTTTACTCCGGATCAGACTCCGTCAATGCTTTCCTTACTCTTGAATCTTCCCAGAAGGATCCTATCACTGCCTTATATTATACCTCTTTGCTCCGGAATAGACTTCGTCAATGCTTTCCTCACTCTTGAATCTTCCCAGAGGGATCCTATCACTGCCTTATACCTCTTTGCTCCGGAATAGACTTCTTCAATGCTTTCCTCACTCTTGAATCTTCCCAGAGGGATCCTATCACTGCCTTATACCTCTTTGCTCCGGAACAGACTCCGTCAATGCTTTCCTCACTCTTGAATCTTCCCAGGAGGATCCTATCACTGCCTTATACCTCTTTGCTCCGGAATAGACTCCGTCAATGCATTCCTCACTCTTGAATCTTCCCAGAGGGATCCTATCACTGCCTTATATTATACCTCTTTGCTCCGGAATAGACTTCGTCAATGCTTTCCTCACTCTTGAATCTTCCCAGAGGGATCCTATCACTGCCTTATACCTCTTTGCTCCGTAATAGACTTCTTCAATGCTTTCCTCACTCTTGAATCTTCCCAGAGGGATCTTATCACTGCCTTATACCTCTTTGCTCCGGAACAGACTCCCTCAATGCTTTCCTCACTCTTGAATCTTCCCAGAAGGATCCTATCACTGCCTTATATCTCTTTGCTCCGGAATAGACTCCGTCAATGCTTTCCTCAATCTTGAATCTTCCCAGAGGGATCCTATCACTAACTTATACCTCTTTGCTCCGGAACAGACTCCGTCAATGCTTTCCTCACTCTTGAATCTTCCCAGAGGGATCCTATCACTGCCTTATATCTCTTTGCTCCGGAATAGACTTCGTCAATGCTTTCCTCACTCTTGAATCTTCCCAGAGGGATCCTATCACTGCCTTATACCTCTTTGCTCCGGAACAGACTCCGTAAATGTTTTCCTCACTCTTGAATCTTCCCAGATGGATCCTATCACTGCCTTATACCTCTTTGCTCCGGAATAGACTTCTTCAATGCTTTCCTCACTCTTGAATCTTCCCAGAGGGATCCTATCACTGCCTTATACCTCTTTGCTCCGGAACAGACTCCGTCAATGCTTTCCTCACTCTTGAATCTTCCCAGAGGGATCCTATCACTGCCTTATACCTCTTTGCTCCGGAATAGACTTCTTCAATGCTTTCCTCACTCTTGAATCTTCCCAGATGGATCTTATCACTGCCTTATACCTCTTTGCTCCGGAATAGACTTCTTCAATGCTTTCCTCACTCTTGAATCTTCCCAGAGGGATCCTATCACTGCCTTATACCTCTTTGCTCCGGAACAGACTCCGTCAATGCTTTCCTCACTCTTGAATCTTCCCAGAAGGATCCTATCACTGCCTTATACCTCTTTGCTCCGGAACAGACTCCGTCAATGCTTTCCTCACTCTTGAATCTTCCCAGAGGGATCCTATCACTGCCTTATATTATACCTCTTTGCTCCGGAATAGACTTCTTCAATGCTTTCCTCACTCTTGAATCTTCCCAGAGGGATCCTATCACTGCCTTATACCTCTTTGCTCCGGAACAGACTCCGTCAATGATTTCCTCACTCTTGAATCTTCCCAGAAGGATCCTATCACTGCCTTATACCTCTTTGCTCCGGAATAGACTCCGTCAATGCTTTCCTCAATCTTGAATCTTCCCAGAGGGATCCTATCACTAACTTATACCCCTTTGCTCCGGAACAGACTCCGTCAATGCTTTCCTCACTCTTGAATCTTCCCAGAAGGATCCTATCACTGCTTTATATTATACCTCTTTGCTCCGGAATAGACTTCGTCAATGCTTTCCTCACTCTTGAATCTTCCCAGAGGGATCCTATCACTGCCTTATACCTCTTTGCTCCGGAATAGACTTCTTCAATGCTTTCCTCACTCTTGAATCTTCCCAGAGGGATCCTATCACTGCCTTATACCTCTTTGCTCCGGAACAGACTCCGTCAATGCTTTCCTCACTCTTGAATCTTCCCAGAAGGATCCTATCACTGCCTTATACCTCTTTGCTCCGGAATAGACTCCGTCAATGCATTCCTCACTCTTGAATCTTCCCAGAGGGATCCTATCACTGCCTTATATTATACCTCTTTGCTCCGGAATAGACTTCGTCAATGCTTTCCTCACTCTTGAATCTTCCCAGAGGGATCCTATCACTGCCTTATACCTCTTTGCTCCGGAATAGACTTCTTCAATGCTTTCCTCACTCTTGAATCTTCCCAGAGGGATCCTATCACTGCCTTATACCTCTTTGCTCCGGAACAGACTCCGTCAATGCTTTCCTCACTCTTGAATCTTCCCAGAAAGATCCTATCACTGCCTTATACCTCTTTGCTCCGGAATAGACTCCGTCAATGCTTTCCTCAATCTTGAATCTTCCCAGAGGGATCCTATCACTGCCTTATACCTCTTTGCTCCGGAATAGACTTCTTCAATGCTTTCCTCACTCTTGAATCTTCCCAGAGGGATCCTATCACTGCCTTATACCTCTTTGCTCCGGAACAGACTCCGTCAATGCTTTCCTCACTCTTGAATCTTCCCAGAAAGATCCTATCACTGCCTTATACCTCTTTGCTCCGGAATAGACTCCGTCAATGCTTTCCTCAATCTTGAATCTTCCCAGAGGGATCCTATCACTGCCTTATACCTCTTTGCTCCGGAACAGACTCCGTCAATGCTTTCCTCACTCTTGAATCTTCCCAGAGGGATCCTATCACTGCCTTATAACTCTTTGCTCCGGAATAGACTTCTTCAATGCTTTCCTCACTCTTGAATCTTCCCAGATTGATCTTATCACTGCCTTATACCTCTTTGCTCCGGAATAGACTTCTTCAATGCTTTCCTCACTCTTGAATCTTCCCAGAGGGATCCTATCACTGCCTTATACCTCTTTGCTCCGGAACAGACTCCGTCAATGCTTTCCTCACTCTTGAATCTTCCCAGAAGGATCCTATCACTGCCTTATACCTCTTTGCTCCGGAATAGACTCCGACAATGCTTTCCTCAATCTTGAATCTTCCCAGAGGGATCCTATCACTGCCTTATACCTCTTTGCTCCGGAATAGACTTCGTCAATGCTTTCTTCACTCTTGAATCTTCCCAGAGGGATCCTATCACTGCCTTATACCTCTTTGCTCCGGAATAGACTTCTTCAATGCTTTCCTCACTCTTGAATCTTCCCAGAGGGATTCTATCACTACCTTATACCTCTTTGCTCCGGAATAGACTTCGTCAATGCTTTCCTCACTCTTGAATCTTTTCAGAGGGATCCTATCACTGCCTTATACCTCTTTGCTCCGGAATAGACTTCGTCAATGCTTCCCTCACTCTTGAATCTTCCCAGAGGGATCCTATCACTGCCTTATACCTCTTTGCTCCGGAATAGACTTCTTCAATGCTTTCCTCACTCTTGAATCTTCCCAGAGGGATCCTATCACTGCCTTATACCTCTTTGCTCCGGAACACACTCCGTCAATGCTTTCTTCACTTTTGAATCTTCCCAGAGGGATCCTATCACTGCCTTATACCTCTTTGCTCCGGAATAGACTCCGTCAATGCTTTCCTCAATCTTGAATCTTCCCAGAGGGATCCTATCACTAACTTATACCTCTTTGCTCCGGAACAAACTCCGTCAATGCTTTCCTCACTCTTGAATCTTCCCAGAGGGATCCTATCACTGCCTTATATTATACCTCTTTGCTAAGGAATAGACTTCGTCAATGCTTTCCTCACTCTTGAATCTTCCCAGAGGGATCCTATCACTGCCTTATACCTCTTTGCTCCGGAATAGACTTCTTCAATGCTTTCCTCACTCTTGAATCTTCCCAGAGGGATCTTATCACTGCCTCATACCTCTTTGCTCCGGAACAGACTCCCTCAATGCTTTCCTCACTCTTGAATCTTCCCAGAAGGATCCTATCACTGCCTTATATCTCTTTGCTCCGGAATAGACTTCTTCAATGCTTTCCTCACTCTTGAATCTTCCCAGAGGGATCCTATCACTAACTTATACCTCTTTGCTCCGGAACAGACTCCGTCAATGCTTTCCTCACTCTTGAATCTTCCCAGAGGGATCCTATCACTGCCTTATACCTCTTTGCTCCGGAATAGACTTCTTCAATGCTTTCCTCACTCTTGAATCTTCCCAGAGGGATCCTATCACTGCCTTATACCTCTTTGCTCCGGAACAGACTCCGTCAATGCTTTCCTCACTCTTGAATCTTCCCAGAAGGATCCTATCACTGCCTTATACCTCTTTGCTCCGGAATAGACTCTGTCAATGCATTCCTCACTCTTGAATCTTCCCAGAGGGATCCTATCACTGCCTTATATTATACCTCTTTGCTCCGGAATAGACTTCGTCAATGCTTTCCTCACTCTTGAATCTTCCCAGAGGGATCCTATCACTGCCTTATACCTCTTTGCTCCGGAATAGACTTCTTCAATGCTTTCCTCACTCTTGAATCTTCCCAGAGGGATCCTATCACTGCCTTATACCTCTTTGCTCCGGAACAGACTCCGTCAATGCTTTCCTCACTCTTGAATCTTCCCAGAAAGATCCTATCACTGCCTTATACCTCTTTGCTCCGGAATAGACTCCGTCAATGCTTTCCTCAATCTTGAATCTTCCCAGAGGGATCCTATCACTGCCTTATACCTCTTTGCTCCGGAACAGACTCCGTCAATGCTTTCCTCACTCTTGAATCTTCCCAGAGGGATCCTATCACTGCCTTATAACTCTTTGCTCCGGAATAGACTTCTTCAATGCTTTCCTCACTCTTGAATCTTCCCAGATTGATCTTATCACTGCCTTATACCTCTTTGCTCCGGAATAGACTTCTTCAATGCTTTCCTCACTCTTGAATCTTCCCAGAGGGATCCTATCACTGCCTTATACCTCTTTGCTCCGGAACAGACTCCGTCAATGCTTTCCTCACTCTTGAATCTTCCCAGAAGGATCCTATCACTGCCTTATACCTCTTTGCTCCGGAATAGACTCCGACAATGCTTTCCTCAATCTTGAATCTTCCCAGAGGGATCCTATCACTGCCTTATACCTCTTTGCTCCGGAATAGACTTCGTCAATGCTTTCCTCACTCTTGAATCTTCCCAGAGGGATCCTATCACTGCCTTATACCTCTTTGCTCCGGAATAGACTTCTTCAATGCTTTCCTCACTCTTGAATCTTCCCAGAGGGATTCTATCACTACCTTATACCTCTTTGCTCCGGAATAGACTTCGTCAATGCTTTCCTCACTCTTGAATCTTTTCAGAGGGATCCTATCACTGCCTTATACCTCTTTGCTCCGGAATAGACTTCGTCAATGCTTCCCTCACTCTTAATCTTCCCAGAGGGATCCTATCACTGCCTTATACCTCTTTGCTCCGGAATATACTTCTTCAATGCTTTCCTCACTCTTGAATCTTCCCAGAGGGATCCTATCACTGCCTTATACCTCTTTGCTCCGGAACACACTCCGTCAATGCTTTCCTCACTCTTGAATCTTCCCAGAGGGATCCTATCACTGCCTTATACCTCTTTGCTCCGGAATAGACTCCGTCAATGCTTTCCTCAATCTTGAATCTTCCCAGAGGGATCCTATCACTAACTTATACCTCTTTGCTCCGGAACAAACTCCGTCAATGCTTTCCTCACTCTTGAATCTTCCCAGAGGGATCCTATCACTGCCTTATATTATACCTCTTTGCTCCGGAATAGACTTCGTCAATGCTTTCCTCACTCTTGAATCTTCCCAGAGGGATCCTATCACTGCCTTATACCTCTTTGCTCCGGAATAGACTTCTTCAATGCTTTCCTCACTCTTAAATCTTCCCAGAGGGATCTTATCACTGCCTCATACCTCTTTGCTCCGGAACAGACTCCCTCAATGCTTTCCTCACTCTTGAATCTTCCCAGAAGGATCCTATCACTGCCTTATATCTCTTTGCTCCGGAATAGACTTCTTCAATGCTTTCCTCACTCTTGAATCTTCCCAGAGGGATCCTATCACTAACTTATACCTCTTTGCTCCGGAACAGACTCCGTCAATGCTTTCCTCACTCTTGAATCTTCCCAGAGGGATCCTATCACTGCCTTATATCTCTTTGCTCCGGAATAGACTTCGTCAAAGCTTTCCTCACTCTTGAATCTTCCCAGAGGGATCCTATCACTGCCTTATACCTCTTTGCTCCGGAACAGACTCCGTAAATGCTTTCCTCACTCTTGAATCTTCCCAGATGGATCCTATCACTGCCTTATACCTCTTTGCTCCGGAATAGACTTCTTCAATGCTTTCCTCACTCTTGAATCTTCCCAGAGGGATCCTATCACTGCCTTATACCTCTTTGCTCCGGAACAGACTCCGTCAATGCTTTCCTCACTCTTGAATCTTCCCAGAGGGATCCTATCACTGCCTTATACCTCTTTGCTCCGGAATAGACTTCGTCAATGCTTTCCTCACTCTTGAATCTTCCCAGAGGGATCCTATCACTGCCTTATACCTCTTTGCTCCGGAACAGACTCCTTCAATGCTTTCCTCACTCTTGAATCTTCCCAGAGGGATCCTATCACTGCCTTATACCTCTTTGCTCCGGAATAGACTCCGTCAATGCTTTCCTCAATCTTGAATCTTCCCAGAGGGATCCTATCACTAACTTATACCTCTTTGCTCCGGAACAGACTCCGTCAATGCTTTCCTCACTCTTGAATCTTCCCAGAGGAATCCTATCACTGCCTTATATCTCTTTGCTCCGGAATAGACTTCGTCAAAGCTTTCCTCACTCTTGAATCTTCCCAGAGGGATCCTATCACTGCCTTATACCTCTTTGCTCCGGAACAGACTCCGTCAATGCTTTCCTCACTCTTGAATCTTCCCAGAGGGATCCTATCACTGCCTTATACCTCTTTGCTCCGGAATAGACTTCGTCAATGCTTTCCTCACTCTTGAATCTTCCCAGAGGGATCCTATCACTGCCTTATACCTCTTTGCTCCGGAACAGACTCCTTCAATGCTTTCCTCACTCTTGAATCTTCCCAGAGGGATCCTATCACTGCCTTATACCTCTTTGCTCCGGAATAGACTCCGTCAATGCTTTCCTCAATCTTGAATCTTCCCAGAGGGATCCTATCACTAACTTATACCTCTTTGCTTCGGAACAGACTCCGTCAATGCTTTCCTCACTCTTGAATCTTCCCAGAGGGATCCTATCACTGCCTTATACCTCTTTGCTCCGGAATAGACTCGTCAATGCTTTCCTCACTCTTGAATCTTCCCAGAGAGATCCTATCATTAACTTATAAGATGTAAAAGATTTTATCACTACAATACTTCTATCTAGTACAGAAAAACAGTAAATTAATAAGTAGCTCCTAGTTTAACTTTATTTAATCTCTGTTAATAAATATTTATTGTGTTTAAGGTATGTTCTGATGGAGAATATATTTGTATTAGCATGAATTTGTGATCTGTCATTAACCATAAACACATTAAGAACTTCCTTATTAGTACAACATTTTGAAAGTTTAGTGTAAAATACAAGACATTAAAACGCTAATATAAAAGAACTCTCCGTTAAACATGTATAAAATGCTAATGACAGTTCCACGTCTGACGCTTGCGTGCATAATAGTGTTCAACAAAAGAAATCAGCGACAGATAAAAGACGACAAGCCGACACAAGATTCGATTCCGGAGACAACCTGTTTCATATAATATTAACACCCTAATGGCGCTCGGAAAAGGTGTTGGCCGATACAATCTGTGCACGACTTGGACAATTACAAGTGAATGGAACTGTGTGTATTCACGCATCCTTAATCTTTCATCACCGCCTCAGCGCCAATACGTAACTTTCGCAACCCGTCCGGTGGTAATTTCTTAATTTGAATTACGTGTGACGTAATGATGCACGACGTTTCGGAAACTCGGATTACTCGCGCAGCTTTGTGTCGCAACTGCAACGTAAACTGTGTGAAACTATCGTCAATAGATGCAAGAAACTAGTTCTCGGGAACGCTCGCAAACCTTCCAAAGATGTAAATTTTGTTTTCTCGTGTCTGTCATTTGTTCTGTTGTAGGCTACTTGCACCAGCGAACACGACTTACACAGTTATAAAATATTTGTAGTATAATAGTTCTATGCGAAGGGAACGAAGATGATATATTTTAGCATCCATGATATATATAGCTAAATTAAATAAAATCTGCTTTTCCAATATTGTACTCTTCTACCGTTCCTATCTCAGTCGCTTACACATACTCGATCCCCAAGTTCTCATACGTCTATGTACACGTTCTCAACAGTACTATATTACACAAATGTACAATAGTAGTTCGAGAACAGAGAGTTGATACGAAATTCGTCAGCAACTACAAAGAGCGTAAATTTGTATTTGACCTCTTTAAAAAAAATGTTTACATTTAAAATTATAGACGTTGGTAGTTGATTTAAAGTTTACCTTGGATAAGTTGTAAGCGTTCTAAACGGGCAACTATTGCTAGCTTGACTAGCCTAGGCTTAGCAGATTTTATTTCATGCTTGAGAGAAGAATGCTTTGTCCTTGCAACCAGAAAAGGAGGAAGAAGAGATCAATAGTTTGTAAGCTTCACGTTTCTTAAAACATTAATAAGTAAATAATGGTTTTAAGCATAATATTGTAAGTTATTTGTTGTTAGGATTATAACATGTATTCATGTTTTTCCAGGGTCGGTTAGTAGGGAGATCATTGATCGCCTGTTCATGAGTTGCACTGCCGTCTTTATATATATCAGAAGTAATCCTAAACCGTCTCAATATAAACCGCCATATAATAGTTCACGGCACTTCAGTGATGATGACAACTTTGTGATATACCATATTTTCTCTTTGATCATAGTGACTTCTATTCGTCATTCGTGTGATATGGGTAATATGTATTTAGGTAACTACAGATAGGCAGATAAACTCCTGGAGTTTTCAAGGAGATTCCAGACTAGGGCTCGCGTGGTCATGGCTTCCTTACATCATATTTTTGTTGCAACCGTCTTGGCTTTTCAATTTGAAACAACAGCCCTCATAGGCTCGCTTTTACAGATGTGGCTTGGGGCTTCTTTCTCTACGAATCTTGCAACTGGCATCTAAAGGTTACCGAGTGAAAATTTTTAATTTTATATTGGGTACCTCAAAAATTAACCAAAGCCAAATAGTTGACGATGATAGTTCTTCTTCACGTAATCGATCTGCTGACGTTAAAACCACAATTTTCTCACGACTTTTCCTCAACCCTGCGGATAAATATAGATTTATCCTTCTTACAAGAGGGTGTAACGGGCGGAGACACCTCTTTATCGGCTTGATAGAGAGTACCCATAGACTACTTCAGATACGCAACCTTCCGACGCGATAACATATTTTTCCTTTCTCCATTATTATGACTCCATAATCCATACAAAATATCCTCTCCTAAGGGGTTTTTATATCCTATGTGACTCCATAATTCATACAAAATATCTTCTCCTAAGGGGTTTTTATACCCTATGTGACTCCATAACCCATACAAAATATCCTCTCCTAAGGTGTTTTTATATCCTATGTGGCTCCATAATCCATACAAAATATCCCCTCCTATGGGCTTTTTATATCCCATGTTACTCCATAATAAATACAAAATATCCTCTCATAAGGGGTTCTTATATCCTATGTGACTCCATAATCCATACAAAATATCCTCTCCTAAGGGTTTTTATAGCCTACGTGACTTCATAATCCATACAAAATATCCCCTCCTAAAGGGTTTTTATAGCCTACGTGACTTCATAATCCATACAAAATATTCCCTCCTATGGGTTTTTTTATATCCTATGTGACTCCATAATCCATACAAAATATCCTCTCCTAAAGGGTTTCTATATATTTTATGTGACTCCATAATCCATACAAAATATCCCCTCCTAATCTGTTTTTATATCCTATGTGATTCCGTAAGCCATACAAAATATCCTCTCCTAATGGGTTTTTTTATACTATGTGACTCCATTATCCATACAAAATATCCTCTCCTAAGGGGTTTTTATAGCCTACTTGACTTCATAATCCATACAAAATATCCCCT
This sequence comes from Prosapia bicincta, assembly GCA_036971475.1. Taxonomy (NCBI): domain Eukaryota; kingdom Metazoa; phylum Arthropoda; class Insecta; order Hemiptera; family Cercopidae; genus Prosapia; species Prosapia bicincta. The sequence goes on along the minus strand of JBAIZL010000002.1, from coordinate 122,329,870 downwards.
CCTATGGGTTTTTTAAATATCCTATGTGACTCCATAATCCATACAAAATATCCTCTCCTAATGGGTTTTTATATCCTATGTGACTCCGTAAGCCATACAAAATATCCTGTCCTAAGGTGTTTTTATATCCTATGTGGCTCCATAATCCATACAAATTATCCTCTCCTAAGGGGTTTTTATATCCTATGTGACTCCATAACCCATACAAAATATTCTCTCCTAAGGGGTTTTTATATCCTATGTGACTCCATAATTCATACAAAATATCCTCTCTTAAGGGGTTTTTATATCCTATGTGACTCCATAATCCATACAAAATATACTCTCCTAAAGGGTTTTTTCATCCTATGTTAATCCTGCCGCTATTTACGATCCATTCCTACCCTTCCTAGGTGAATCTAATAACCTTAAAAACAGACAATTTTTACAATGAATATGACATGTATTTAACTCCTTTAAATGTAATTAAACTGTTTTTAAAGCCAAAAATGAACAAGTAAGAAAGGAAAGCTGTTGATTGATGATGGATAATTCAATTTAAATAGTATAATTATTTACAATGAAAGTTAATCATATGTTTTCAAATTATGTTCACTTTTAATAAGTATTATTTTAAAAATCTTTGGTCACATGTGAGGATCCTGGCAATTTAATTAATTCCAATAGAACGTGTCTATAATATATTTTTTTTTAAATTAAGTTTCTACTCTTCATACAGAACGGCTTGTAAGCTTCTTAAAACGGCAAAGAAACGTTTTCAATTCAATGCAGGAGATGCCAGCTAATTTATAAACGTCTAAAACCCGTTGAATCAAGTCCGCCATATGATGATATTTATCAACAGCTGTCCAAGACTTAGAAGAAGTAGTGCACTTTCGCGACTTGTTGTTCTGGTTTTCGCTTCCCTCGCTTATAAAGATCTACTCGTCGTGAATAATATATATATATATATCACAGTAATTTAATTTAAAAGCCATTTTAAGCAGTTTCGCAGAAAGGTCTTCCATGATGTATTTTATTACTCGTCACTTTTTATTCGTTAAGAGAATGTCCGGTTAGTTGGTGTTAGAAATATTTAAATATCTTGGCTGTGCAAGGATGTAAATTAATTTAGTTGTGGAGATGTTTTCTTTACTCTCTCAACCTGTGGATGTTGTAGGGCCCCAAGACCCAGCTCTTCTCTTTCAATTACCTGCAGATTTGCTCAATTCTCTGCATTCGTGTTTCACTCAGAGTTTGATGGGCGTCAAAAGACTGAATTGTTGTAAATTTCCTTTCTTAATTTGGGCATTACATTCTCGTCAAGAAGTAATCTGTCTGCATTCGATTATTCCTGTTTCCCGTATCTGCTCAATCGGTTTCCGTATTCTTGTTTTTTCGAGTTAATCCAAGGTCTTTAAAAATATGATTGTTATATGTCTTGCACACTCCGTCCCCCATACTCCAGAATCTGCAAAACCGGTTAGTCCTCATACGTATTCATTCCTGTTTTTCATAGCGAGCCCTAGATCGTCAGAGGACAGAGTTGAACTTTTCCTTTTCCACCTTTCTAATGTTTGAGTTCATCAAGGACCTCCCTGCGTTGAAATAATCCTGTCTTTCGGTACCTCCAGACCCAATCAATCCTTCATGCATTCGTTCCTCTTCTTCCCAGCGAGCCTATGGTCTTTAAAAAGCGGAGATTTAAGTTCCCCATGTAGTCATTAACCTTGTCAAGAACCTCCCTGAGTTGAAATAATCCTGTCTTTCGGTACCTCCAGACCCAATCAATCCTTCATGCATTCGTTCCTTTTCTTCTTAGCGAGCCTATGGTCTTTAAGAAGGGGAGATGTAAGTTCCCCATGTAGTCATTAACCTTGTCAAGAACCTCCCTGAGTTGAAATAATCCTGTCTTTCGGTACCTCCAGACCCAATCAATCCTTCATGCATTCGTTCCTCTTCTTCTTAGCGAGCCTATGGTCTTTAAGAAGGGGAGATGTAAGTTCCCCATGTAGTCATTAACCTTGTCAAGAACCTCCCTGAGTTGAAATAATCCTGTCTTTCGGTACCTCCAGACCCAATCAATCCTTCATGCATTCGTTCCTCTTCTTCTTAGCGAGCCTATGGTCTTTAAGAAGGGGAGATGTAAGTTCCCCATGTAGTCATTAACCTTGTCAAGAACCTCCCTGAGTTGAAATAATCCTGTCTTTCGGTACCTCCAGACCCAATCAATCCTTCATGCATTCGTTCCTCTTCTTCTTAGCGAGCCTATGGTCTTTAAGAAGGGGAGATGTAAGTTCCCCATGTAGTCATTAACCTTGTCAAGAACCTCCCTGAGTTGAAATAATCCTGTCTTTCGGTACCTCCAGACCCAATCAATCCTTCATGCATTCGTTCCTTTTCTTCTTAGCGAGCCTATGGTCTTTAAAAAGGGGAGATGTAAGTTCCCTATGTAGTTATTAACCTTGTCAAGGACCATTTATGTTCAGAGTGTTCAAGGCCTTCAGAAAGGTGAATTTTTATTTGTCGCCTTTTTCTTTCTCTCGCACGACACAGTTTTAACCTCGTCAAGGTCCGTCTCGTACGTTTTATTTCGTTCGTTAGTCCTCTTGTGTATTTGTTCCTATTTCTCACAGTGAGTCTAAGCTCTTCACAAAGCCTAACTGTTGTTCCAAATGTGTGGGAGTGTAATTTTACCCTCATCAAGGACTCATCTGCATTTGGATGTGCCTGTTTGTGTTACTAGCATATCCTATCAGTCCTCTTATGTAGACATTCGTGTTCCTCCCAGAATTGGAACTTCTTTATAAAGCTGGATTTTAAATCTTCTTTTCTCTCTCCTGAGTACGGTTATTTTTATTTTCGTCTAGGACGAACATGCGTTCAGATGTTCGTGTCATTACCTGCAAATCCACTCATTGTTCTTTTGTAGACACTCGTGTCCCTCCCAGAATTAGAACTTCTTTATAAAGCTCTATTTTAAATCTTCCTTTCCCTCTCCTGAGTACGGTTATTTTTATTTTCGTCTAGGACGAACATGCGTTCAAATGTTCAAGTATCATTACCTGCAGATCCACTCATTGTTCTTATGTATTTTTCCTGTTCCTCCCAAGGTTATTCAAATAACGCGTGAAGGGCAACAATTATTTCTCTCTCCAAATATGTTAAACCAAATTATAGCCAAGCCTTTTGGGCAAGAAAGACATTTGAAACGCTTTCAAAATATACAAAAGTATAACTAGAAAAATTAACTGGCAGAATTAAAATTAGAAAGAATTTTACCAGCCTAGATCGAACGAGCTTTTTTTTTCAGCCACCTTCTTCCGTAAGATGTGTGAGCAGCCCACCTTGGCATGGTGACGAACCGACAACGCCACCTTCAGCCCAGAATGGCTAGTAGTAAAAATTTTGTTGATTCAGATAGCATATAAAATGGTTAATTACAGGCGGATAGAAAGATCTCTAAATGGTAAATAGGGTTGACGTGCTTGTAGTTTTAGGTAAAAAATAAATGTTACCGAGACAAATATTTTCTTTTGATGTGTCGTAACTGTCTAAAACAAGAATCTCAAGTAGTTTCTTTTTATATTTCAACGTAAAACAACAACATTTACATTTTCTATAAAATCTTTTACTTTTAAAATAGCTGCAATAAAGTTATTTCTGATTAATAGACCTGCTCACTCCATGCCATAATATCTTTAATTACCAATACTAGGTTGATAGTTATGACTTGTTCTCCTGGATGCCGTAATTCCACTTGCTTTTATTTTTATAAGAGAATGGCCCTGGCGACCTTATAGAGAGTATCTCTATTCCAGGTACGCAGCCTTATGCCATGATCCATGCTCTGTTCTTCATCATACCTTCCTAAATCCTATTTGTATTCGGAAGTTGTGTTTCTTAGAAGATATAGTCATGTTGGTCGCTGCCATGAAACTATAAACACACTGAAATGGAGTAGGAGCTATTGTACTTCGCAGAGATCCTGCCATAATGTAACAAATGTTTATATTTAAAGAAGGCTTCTCACTTTTCCGATAATCCGTGAACATCCACTTCACTGGTAAACCGAGTTCAAAGTCCTACGTGCGGTACCTTCGTTGAAAAGATCGCCTCCTTTGTCACCTCTATTCCTTCCCAATATATTACTTCATTTACAGTTACAGGCTTTATACTGCAAATTCTGCGCCATTCATTACAGTTGTTACATTAATTAAACACCTTCAAGTTATAGACAAAGCATGTAATTGAATTTGGGTTAGATTATATTTACAGTATAAACTGTCGCGACACACTTGCTGCCCTTAAAACTCAACTCTTGGCCCGTCTCCGTGAGTCATGCTTTAGGTCAGTGAATCTGCTTTTATCTCCTTTCGGACTATTTCCTTCAGTCTGGAGTACTAAGTCAATGGCGCTTATCTTGACGACGTTTCTAGCACGACGCTCTCAATTTCACCTAGAAGTAATCCATTTACAAGTGCACCGCCTAATAACAGAGGAAATGTGAGATTACGCGTAATATATAGAGCGGCCAATAGAAGAGTCGTAGACACGAGTCTGTCGAGAGAAAAACAAGTCTATTACCGTATCGAAGCATACTTGGTGCAAAAACGCGATAAATTGCTAGATTAGAATCCAATTAATTCTGTGCGAAGCAGAGGTGTTGCGTCCGAACGAATTGCGTCTAATGAGTTTTAACGGAGATGCGGTATTATTGGAGCGTTACCGGCGTATCGCAGCCAATCTTACCGATGCGGGTTGCATAGCCGATGAAAACCCACAGGTGCAAAGTCACGATGCTATTGTACAGGTTTCATAAGTGAATTTGTAGTGAATTATGATTATTTTTATTTATATCTGAACCCTCAAATCACGCTTACAATAGCCAAGCTTACACGAGAAAACTGTAGTCTGTATGATGTAACCTGTCTTGTGGGCCCGGACGTGCCCTATCACTTGCTTTATTGAGTAGGGAGTCTCTAATTGTATATATTTTTTTAAAGTAATTTAAGCAAAAACCAAAGAATATTTCACGTTCCACCAATAAAAGGTTTTCAGAGGTTTCAGTCTTTTCTCTGTTTACTTAGTAAAATAAAGTCAAATAAGCAATTGTTTCGAAACATTTTATTTTGACAGGTCTTTCATTTATAAACCTGGAATTAGTCTACCACATCTATCCATGCCACTGGTTTTAAGTAGGTCTACTTTAGTAGCGGATCAGCTGTGTTTGGTTTTTATTTCTCCTTTAGTTCTACCGTCCTTGTACATCCCTCTTACAATAATGATAGGGTTATTGTCTCTCTACATTAATTTCCCATAGTACATGGGAAATACATTGTACAACCTTTTTTTCCTTATGTTAAATATTATCTATGGTCTTACAATTACAGAGGTTTTAATTAATTTTATGTCAATTTGAAACGCCACTTAAAGTAATTGAAACAAGTTATAAAACGCATAGAAGCATGGACAGAAAACATTTATGTACATTTTTTTAACGAGACCTGTGTCGGCCCAGCTGGTTGTTAAATTGGAGACATCGTTACGACGCCTACAACGTCGGCGGCAAAGCTCAACGTTTCCAGCTGTTCAAGCCTTCCTACTCACACTCAATTGTCAAAGTACCGTTACATAGCAAACACTTGTTTTAATCGCTAACGGTGTTTTCATTTCTGAATTTTAAAAATATATTTTTTTTCATGCTAAAATTCATCAGAGTTAAATATTTAATACTCTATGAAAAACAAAAACTTATGAATACTTTCTACAAGAAAAAAGTTTCATATTTTGTGTAATTTTGTATGTTTTTTAAATGATAATTTTCAAAATGCTTAATTGTTTTAAAACGTGTTAAGTCCCATCTAGTGATTCTTTATGGATTCAGTGGGAAGACGTTTAAAAACTACATAATAAATTAATCTTGCTATTAAAATACAACAAAATGTTGGCTTAAAGTAAATCAGCTTTTGCTCACAACACGTAATAATGTATAAATCATCGTCTACATTCCTTCTTTACTATCATTTATAAAAAATATTTACTCAAATATTTTATTTAAATATTATATCCTATATCTTAATACAGAAATAAATTATTGAATTTTGTAGTTCATTACGTTCGATGAATCTTATTAATCACTTGAACAATAGTTTATGACTATCCGAACTTTAAATTTAGTATATTTGTTACTAAAACTTACTGAGACAGAACGTTTTCGATCGCTATGTGTCGATCTTCATCAGTGTCTTCTGCTTGGAGATGTTGGGTCAAGCGGTGACGGTTCGCAAAAGGTTGGTAACGAACAAATACAATACAAATCACACGTACTCTTTGATACTATCGAAAACCTACCTTTAAAACCGATCACCGCTTGACCCAACATCTCCAAGCAGAAGACGCTGATGAAGATCGGCACATAGCGATCGAAAACGTTCTGTCTCAGTAAGTTTTAACAAATATACTAAATTTAAAGTTCGGATAGTCATAAACTATTGTTTAAGTGATTAACAGAAATAAAATTCCGTTTGATGTAAGAATCAGCTACCAAAGTCTTTGTGAGGTTTAGTCTTTGTTAAAATTAAACGGGAATTTACACTGGATTTACATTGGAAAATTTAAACGGGAATGATGGTTAGCTAGAAATGAGGAATCATCGCCCAGGTTGAGAGCAAGTCTATTCAAGGCAGCGACCTTTCCCACGCTGTGCCATAATGTGTCCCTATCAAGAGTACTAAAGTATAGCGTAAGCTGGCGCGTGACCTCGAAGGACGAGCACTGGCGGGGGGAAGGGTAGAGGAGGCAAGAGACCGTTCCACAGACATTATAATACGAGGTATAGTATTTATATTATAATAATGTAGATTTGACAAGACCGCTTTAAATATTATTTGATTTGATTAGTCAATTTACATAAAGGTTTGAAAAAAATTACTTATATCAGTTTTCTAAACTACAGCAACGCTTGCAATGTCATAGCGGTGGCGTTTGATGCAACACGCACTACAAAAACAAATGTTTTTGTACAAGGCTAGTACAGGTTTTCTATCGATTGATCGCCCGCTAGCTTACGAGTGACCAGCTATATAATTATGTCCTTTCTATAGTTTTACCTAATTCCATCCTAGTTGCGATGTTCTTTTTCATACAATGGTGTGTAACTGGTATAACCTCTGAGTAACCCCGATAGAAAGTATCCCCACACGTGATATAATACCTCCGCTAAAACTGTACCAAAGTATTTTAGGTCCCTACCGTAACCCTAGCTACATCCACAGCCCCTTCCTGTCTTGCATAGGTGCTATTAAGCGTACTTTATGTTAGCTTTGAAACCGCATCTGGTTTTTTTTTTAAATAAAAGCGCATGACTAGTTACTAATCTGTCTTAGAACTTGGATATAATGATATCGTTTTGACTCTACTTCAACGAGAAATGTTTTAAATTATTTACGTTTATAAACAAAAGAATAAATAGGCCACGACTCACAATTGTAAAAACTTTATTATCAAGCGCGTTTCAATGACGTTATGCCATCATCTTCAGTGATGCTACACAATTAAAACTTAATTTAAAAAACTATTAATGTTTTTTTAATTTTATTTTTTTTTTTCAAGTTTTAATTGTGTAGCATCACTGAAGATGATGACATAATGCCATTGAAACGCGTCCGATAATAAAGTTTTTATAATTGTGAGTCGTAGCCTATTTATTATTTTATTTGTATCCACGAATATTGTTTATATTTACATTTAATTACAATGAACCTCTTTGTAACTATTTATTTACTTTAGTGCCTGATGCCTCTGTTTTATTTGAAAAGTGATCGACTGGTATAACTATCACTTAGTAAGATATGAAAGGAATGTATAGATAAGAGCCAAATCTTCGGGTAGAGGATATAAGTAGGAGGATGCGCCCTAGGAACTTATGTGGGGTGTGCAGGGCTACGTATCTGAAGTAGACCGACTCTCTGTCGTGGTTATATAGAAGGATAACCTTGTTTATAAGAAGGATAAGGATGGATCCAGGTACGAAAAGGGAAAGACAGTCTAATGATCCCCTATAACAGGGCGAAATTATCCTATTTGCGTGAACAGAGTAACTACGTGAATTAGACGCTCCACCGACATGCCTCTTTAACTACATTTCTTAGTAGGCCACTATTCAATGTACCTCGAAAACATTTAATTTGCTACTGAGAGGTAAAGCAGGAGCGGACGTGGTAATATCACCATCAGATTTCCGTGTTATTACTCGCCACTGTTACTATGACAATGGCAGCCTTGTGGCATTGTTAGTGACGTCACACAGTACCCAGCCTGAGGAAATGGTTTAGCTGTAAGTATTACATGGAGAAGAGGTAGAACTGGAAACAGAAAGGGTCGAGCCAAAGGAAAAGTATACACTGTATGAGAGGACGTTTGTAGTGGAGCCAAATCTGCACATTGGACACATTGAAGAACGTTTGTAGAATTTACCTCATAGTAAGAAATCTATAAAGCCAATAGAATTGAGTGTTAAGAAAACCCAAGTAATATTAAAAAATGTTTAATTCCTACTTGAGTTAACAATGAAAATTGTTATTGTAGTTACTTTGTATTAAATAATTACAATTCATATAAACTAGGGTTTTATAGGAACAAATACCCCTATTCATATTTAATCAAATTTTAAAATTTTCTATCGTTATTTTATTTTTTAATACAAATTTAATTTAATATAATTCTAGTTTTTCATAAAATATCGTTGTAAACTATAATTTTGTGAATGCATTTTCAATATGTATCTTTAATTCATCTTGAGATTTTACTCAACTTAGTGCAGCATAAACTTGACCATAAGTAAAAACAGCTTCGGTCAATTGAAGCCCTGCCCTTAAGAATGTTTGACCCTGAGCCTTAGTTATAATTATAGAAAATCCAAGTCTTTAAGGAAATTGGTTCGAAAAAATAATCACTCTAGCTTGTAACTTCTTTTTTGCTATAATGTAATTTTGTAATAAGACCTGATGATGATGACATGGTCATCGAAATGTACATAAGGGTTTAATCTTAAGTAACTTGTTTTATTTGTTATTTTATTATTATTTTTTGTGGTATTGGTATTCTTTCCAATATTTTCATTGTAATATATTGTACCACTGTCCTCTTGATATTGTATATGCTATAAATGTTGTAAATTGAGAAAAACCTATATCCCCCCCGCTCCTTCATGTCAATACCTTTAATTTGAGCCATCTCTCAACTCTGTACGACCTTCCAAGCTCCTACAATGTTTCTCTCAAAATTCGGCTTACGAAATTATATATATATATATATATATATATGGATATGCACAGTATATAGGCCCTACATATGACAGTATCAAGTGGCAAAATAGAAAGCGAAGTTAATTATTAAAATTCATTAATTAAATTTATCAATGAATAAAAAATTTAAAAATTAAAAAATTGAAAATTATTTTAAAATTAAAATCATTAAGTATCATCCACTACAAGTTCAACAACTTGAGTGGATGAAAAAAAAAGTATTTTAATAACGATTAAAAATTTGAACAAGATATATAAATAAATATATATAGGGAGTGTGTGAACTAATAGTAGGCATTGAATAAAGGGACATTTTAATGGCAATAGTTGGAAGTATGTAGCCTTATCAGAGAAAAACTACAGACCTTATTGAACGGAGTTTATGCATATTATAGAAATAAATATATAAAGAAAATAGAAGGACGTTCTATAGGAAATCTATATAGAGACAATAAAAAGGCGTATGACAGCATCATAAATGGAAATGTAAAGCAAACAGAGATTAATATTTTAGACGGTGTAGGAAAAATACAAAGATGTTTGTATAAACTATAGACGGAAAGCTATAAAGGCAATATAAACGCAGGATGTTTGTTATCTTATCAGAGACATTCTACAGAACATATCGAACGCAGTTTGTAGAAATGATAGAAAGACATATAAAAAAACAATAAAAGGTAGTTTTTAAAAAAATACATAAAACCTATAGAGACAGTAAAGAGGCGTGTGTAAACATTATAAATGGAAATGTAAAGCAAACCTTTAAGCAAACAGGTGTTTTAGATGGGGTAGGGAAAATAAAAAATGTTTGTAAAACTATAGACGGAAATCTGTAAATGCAATAGCAGGATGTTTGTCATCTTATCAGAGAAAGTCTACAGAACATATCGAACGCAGTTTGTAAAAGTTATAGAAATAAATATTTAAAGAAAATAGAAAGACGTTGTATAGAAAATCAATAAAGACAGTAAAAAGGCCTATGTAAACGTTATAATTGAAAATGTAAAACAAACCTTTAAGCAAAAAAAGATTAATGTTTTAGACGGTGTAGGGAAAATAAAAAGATGTTTGTATAAACTAGAAAGGCATTTAAAAAAAGCTTTAAATAAAAGCCCATAAATAAAATCTTTAGAGACAGTAAAGATGCGTATGTAAACATCACGATGGAAAGATTAATCAGACAAAGAAGTATGTTTGTAACTGAAATCTATAGAAAAATATTGGTAGTTGTATGTAGAAACTAATAGGAAAATGTATGTAAAATATAATTATATGTCTGCGCTTGTAGAAATTGTAGAACACTTCTGTAGTGTGTTTAAAAGTATATTTAAAGAAATTATAGGAGTAGATTTTTAGAAATATTTTATATAATGAAATATATTTTGGTTCTGACTTAACCCTAAATACTTCCTGGTCTCTTAAACAGTAACAAAAAATCTCGCTTTGGGCCAGCGCAAGAGCGCCGAATACACATAAGAACTTGTTTGCATCCAGCTCTTAGAGTTATTAATAGAAAGCGGGCTCTTGAGGAACCTGATCACCGGCTAGATAATGCCTTTTATATGATTGTAGAAGAGAAAAAACACGAAAACGTGTATTCCAGCGGCGGCCAGTTCATTCACTCCGCGCTCGTCGGGCAGACTTGCGTACATCATTCACTCGCCACGAGCTTTATAAGAGGCATCTGTATGCTTTATTAATTCCGTATCCATCTAATGTGCTGCCAAATTTCTAACAACTTGTGAACAGAAATAATAATTAAATAGTAACGAACACCTACTTACAGCCAATTTCTAACTGAACTTGTGAGCAGAAATAATAATTAAATAGTAACGAACACCTACTCACAGTCAATTTCTAACTGAACTTGTGAGCAGAAATAATAATTAAATAGTAACGAACACCTACTCACAGTCAATTTCTAACTGAACTTGTGAGCAGAAATAATAATTAAATAGTAACGAACACCTACTCACAGTCAATTTCTAACTGAACTTGTGAGCAGAAATAATAATTAAATAGTAACGAACACCTACTCACAGTCAATTTCTAACTGAACTTGTGAGCAGAAATAATAATTAAATAGTAACGAACACCTACTTACAGTCAATTTCTAACTGAACTTGTGAGCAGAAATAATAATTAAATAGTAACGAACACCTACTCACAGTCAATTTCTAACTGAACTTGTGAGCAGAAATAATAATTAAATAGTAACGAACACCTACTCACAGTCAATTTCTAACTGAACTTGTGAGCAGAAATAATAATTAAATAGTAACGAACACCTACTCACAGTCAATTTCTAACTGAACTTGTGAGCAGAAATAATAATTAAATAGTAACGAACACCTACTCACAGTCAATTTCTAACTGAACTTGTGAGCTGAAATAATAATTAAATAGTAACGAACACCTACTCACGATCAATTTCTAACTGAACTTGTGAGCAGAGATAATAATTAAATAGTAAAAAATACCCACTCACGGTCAATTTCTAAGCCAATGACGTAAGGTAAAAAGTAAAATATCAGTAACTTTCCAACCAATGACGACGACGTTTAGCCTCCGATCGATCCATTGTCACTAGAACTGGCATTTTCCACATTTTGACCGTCCTTAGGTAGGAGTACAACAGTGCTAGGAATGTATTCCTATAAAACTGTGAGTTACGTAAGCCTCAAACCACTTCGGTTTAACTATTCGGTTCAACAAATTTAAAAAACCAGAAATGTCACTTCTAAGAATATGCTACACATTTTATAATTTTACATAAGTAAAGCGTGTGTAAATTCGTATAAAACAATTACTTTACATAAAGTTCAAACATACTTTGCCGTTAATCCGGCTCTCTAAAGAAAAGTTTTACAATCTAAATTTAACTGTTTAAGTAAAAAAACATTCTACAAGTTTGTAATTTAATTTTAAGTGAAAGAAAATTAAAACGTTTTGTCGTAGTTTTTGTAGGCACCATGTTCAATTTATTACTGTCAATGTATCTTAAAACATTTTTATCGCATTTCTGTGGCAAAAACCGGTTGGTTTCTTCATTAAAGTATTTGTCTGTGTTCGAGCTGGTAAAAAACTTAATTGTTCTGTGTTTTTATTATTTCTCAACTGCAACTAGAAGTTATTGATGGTAATAATGTTTTTTTAACTATTGTATATTTATTTTTAACTTTGTTCATGGAGCCGCTTTAATTTCTATTGCCATCGAAAATTCATCTAAGAAACCAACGTAGAATTTCACAGTGAAATAAAATATGTTCCGTGCGGTGACAATTTTTTGAATGTTAATTTCAAACAAATGTATTTGAGAGTTGAAATGTTTCTTTGGTTCGCTGTAATCTGCAGAGCCTCTCGAAGGATGTGTGGAACGATGCTAGGAATTGTATTAACTTCAAACTTATCTTACTCACCATGGACTGCATAGAAACTGTGCCAACTGAAACTCTATGCGGCTAGAGCTCTCATACGTACTTACAAAGGTTAACGCTTTAATTTGGACAAAACAAAATATTATTTACAGTACGCGAGAGAGACTTGTTGAAAGTTCTGGTTGAGAGTCAGTCATATGTGACTAGCCAATTTCATCTCGAGACATCCTTAGCGGGGATTTTTTTTTACTCGGGTCTGAGCCCCCAAAACCCTACCAACCTCTAGCGAGCTACCTCCGTCTCACATGCGCATGCTGTTAGTATCCCTACTGCGAGTGAAGGAAACTAGATCGATTGCCCATGTACCAAGCTCATAAGCTCTTTCCATGGAGGATCAGGAGATAGTGAAATGAAACAGTACGGTAAGTGTCGCGCTAAGAGCGGGATGAAAAAAACCTGGCAAGAAAGAAAATCTACCAGGAAAAATCCCGCGACAGATCATGCAGGAACCCTGGGGGCTTGGATCACCTTATGCTAAGGAATAAGAAGAGGTATTACCTTGCAAATACCTTGTAAGTGAGTCTATGGCAGGAATGACATGCACCTCTTCTTCTGCTGTCTACTCGAAACTGAAAAGGCTCGCAATCAAATTAGTACTTCCGTTGGGGCTAAGCTGTGGCCCTGGAGATATGCCCCTGGGTCGCCTGGAACATAACTTTGAAGCAGAATTTATTAGTATGTATATTTTTATTTTTGGTGTTTTGTTTGGAACTAGGCGGTAAGTAAGGATAGCGGCCGTCTTTGTTTGTCGTGGGTGCGGTCATATCTACCCAGTGAGGAAATGAGTGTGGACGTTGTATGTGTTTTTTTCGTGAGCCTAGAATTAGGTGCTGACATCTGGTGGCGGTGAAAGCGTACTACACACAATTATCCTACAGGCTGTTTTTACACGAAGTACGTGTTCAAAAGTTTAAAAAGAAAGATCCACCTTAATTGTTTGATTAAAAGCTTCTTAATATTAGGAAATATTTGTTTTCACATCGTTAGTTCTTAGCTTGGGCTGATCATTGAAGAAGCCTGCCTTTACATTCGTGTTTCTAACGTAATCTTTAGATTCTTAGGTAAGGGCAACTTGGAGTAAATAAAGGTCTGTTATGCATAGGACGGGCATAAAGACCTGGACCTAAATACGCAAACCAGGCAGTTCGGAAGGTTCTGTTGTGGTTGGAGCTTCATTTAGCCATAGTGGTAGACCGGCGACCGAAGGTTTTCTGGTCGCTTATTAAAAGATTGTAACTCCAGGTTCTCTTTTTGAACCTGACGCTAACTATCAAACTTAAGAGACACCTTAGTAAAAACCTTATCATTTGTTTAATATTTTCTTCAAGCGGTTATTTTGAAATGGTGTAGACTATCCTAATTTTGTTAACATTCATTGACTTGGTAGTGGATTAGAATCTTCACTTCACTCGAGCGCTGGTATACTTGAAGTACGCAACCCTAACAAAACCTTACCATAGCCATGAACTGTATAGAAACTGTGCCATCTAGAACCCCTTTGCTGCTAGAGTTCGTACCGTACATAACCTATACAAAGGTTAATTCTCTAATTTTGCTGTATCTTAAAATCATTACGTACTGTTTATTAAAGCTAAATTGTTAGTGAAGAAGTCAACGATTATTTTTCCTCGCGAAAAAACCAATGTTGGTTATCGTCGCCAAACAAAATAACTGCTAATAAACTAAACTTAATTAACAACAATAAAATTAATAACAAAGAACTATATTAACGCAAACAAAAAATAACCAAAAATAAAAACGTAGCAATAAATAATAAAATAACAATAACGAACAATATAACAGTAAACAAATATTTACAATAAACAAATAGTAATAACAACAAGACAATAAATAAGCATGGATACACAAAACAAACAACAGATCAACGAACCGCAAAGAACACTAAAACTATGTTTTCTTTTGTATAAGATTATCTCTGTAGGCGTTATTTCCTTTAATCCTTTATCACAGTTTCTAGTATTTCCCTTTTTTGAAAGTCCGTAACTTGAAGATCTTTAGCGTGAAGGGTATATATACATTTATTGAGAGGAATCTGATGATTTATGTTTAAAAGTAATTCTTTCATGAATGTTTTTAAACTATAAACACCTTTATTTTGCTCTCTACAATGAAATAGTTCTTATTGCAACAATTTTTCATCGTAGCATCAGATAAAAATCAATTTATTTTACATCGGTATCCCTGGCCGGTTGATTCGTCGCACAGGTTATGATGGATTTAACTGTTTCCTTTAAGGTGAATAATTTGGCTCATTTGTTTGAGCCGCGACACGGCGGCACGAAAGTTTTTGTGTTGGAAGACTCGAGGCAGTGGAGAATGATAATGACGCCCGGCTATTGTTAACGCTGGAGTCATTGTCCAGCAGCGAGCTAAATTCACTTTACCACAACATGTAGCGTACATCTACAAAATACCGGCTGACGCTAGGTTTGTATGCATTTTTATTACACCGTAGACGTTGCGTTATTGTTATTTTAAAAAGCTAAAGAGTCAAGAGGTTATTGAAGAGTTAATATTCCTAGTAATTCGTGTTATTATTTTATTTAAATGGGAAAGTAATAGTAACATAATTAATTTTTTAAGGTTGATGACAGATTATGGACCGATTAATGCTACTACAAATGCACTCTACGCTTCGATTTTCTATCCGAAAATCCGTATTTGTAGTAGCATGAATTGGCCTGTGTCTGACATTAACCTTAAACACATTAAATAGTTGATAACAGACATTAAATAAAGTTTAAGTAAATTATTATTTTTATTAAAGAGGAAGTGTTATTATTTCATTTAATGTACTCATCTATGGTATTATTCTATTCAAAGGGGACGTACTAGTAATATTATTTCATTAAAGATGAACAATTTGTTTATTTTGTTATTTCCTTAAAGAGGAAGTCTTATTCGTGCAATTTCTTTTAATTTACTCATTTACGGTATTATTTTATTTAAAAGGAAACTTATTATTTTAATAATTATTTTATTAAAGAGGAGGTATTCATTCATATTGTTATTTCATTAAAAAGAAAGCCTTTTGTGTTGTTATTTTCTTAAAGAGGAAGTCTTATTCGTGTCATTTATTTTAGTGTACTCATTTACGGTATTATTTTATTTAAAGGAGGACATGTTATTAATATTACTTCATTAAAGAGGAATTACTCATTCTTGTTACTAATCGATTTAAAGTACTCATTCTTGTTAACTTAATTTAAAAGTAATGTAAAGTATTAGTAATATTATTTTTATTAAGGAGTATTCATTAAATTCATGTTTCTAATTTATTTCAAATACTCTTTCCTGTTATTATTTTACATAAAAGAGTACATATGAGTATTACATTAAAGAGGAACTAGTCATTCGTGTCTACTTCATCCATAGTAATCATTATTATTATTATTTATTTAATGAAGACGTCATTCGTTTTGTTATTTTATTTAAAGGAAAAATTCTGTTATTCATTTCGTTATATTACTTATAGAATAACTCACTCTTGGTATAGTGTATTATTATTATTCTCAGTAATAATAATTATTGTTATTGCTTTATTTGTTTCGTACTATATATTATTAAGGATGAACTCAGTAGTTTCATCATTATGTTTAAGGGAGAACTCAGTAGTTTCATCATTATGTTTAAGGGAGAACTCAGTAGTTTCATCATTATGTTTAAGGGAGAACTCAGTAGTTTCATCATTACGTTTAAGGGAGAACTTAGTAGTTTCATCATTACGTTTAAGGGAGAACTCAGTAGTTTCATCATTATGTTTAAGGGAGAACTCAGTAGTTTCATCATTATGTTTAAGGGAGAACTCAGTAGTTTCATCATTATGTTTAAGGGAGAACTCAATAGGATTATTATTTTATGCAAAGGAAAACTCAACCATTCGCTTGCTATTATTATATTTATATATCCGTATGCCCTTTAAAATGAGCGCATACACATTACTCTTCCGTTTACAATTTGTTTTGTTTTTCCTTTTCTACTGTAAGCAATTAAAGGCTTTCAAGACAATATTATAGCTTTTAAGCAAAAAGCATTTGCCTTACAGAGATGGCTGTGTAAAGGAGATAAACATGTAGTTCCTATCGGCATTGCTTGGGTTTTTAATTTAGAACATAAAGTGACCAGGCCAACTTGTAGAAAGCAGTATTAAAGCTTGTCAATTTAAATAGAGGTGGTAGAAGTTTGGGACAGACGTACCTACCCGAAATACACTTGATGGAGTTTTACAGAAAGAAATATTCCTTATACAAACGAATTGATCCTCTTTCAACTAATAAAACAAAGTTCCTATTCGAAAGGCGTTTAATGCGTGAGATTGTACTGTTGTAAATAATCGTTATTTGTAATTTTCTTGAATTAATTATATTTTTTTTTCCAGGCGAGTAGACCACTTCGCGAGCTGCCTTGGCAAACAACACTGGACATTGATGTAAGTACGAACATTTTGTGTTTACAGTTCAGTGATTAGTGATGTATGATATTTCAGTAATACATTTATCTTAATTCAATTTAAAGCTAGATGTTTTGATAGGTCGATGAAAATAGCAAGCACCAGTACAATCAGTAGTCATTGTGCTGTGTACCTATACATATCGCAATACCTGCGAATTTAAAACGTTTTCTATACATACATATTCAAATATCACTTTTGTTGGTACAGTTTTTTTTTTTGTTTGTTAAAATGAAGACGCCAGTTTCGACAGATGTGTCCCATTATCAACCTAAACTGTAACTGACTACTTATAAAAAATGTAACTGTTCTTATGTGAAAAATCATATAAATTGAACTGATATGAAAGTAAGTATCGAGGTTAAATGTTTATTACGGCGAGTTAGTATGCGACAAGGTTAAACAACAGAAGTGAAAAGAAAGTGCAGTATGGACCAGAATACTTCAAATGTAGTCAACGCCGTAACAGACCTTGATGCCGTGTAAGGGAAGGTAGTTTAACCATATATTATGAAAGTTGCTTGATGTAATCATCTTGAATTCACTGATTAAATTAATTTTAAAAATACTTAACTAAGTGAATACGTAATTGCTTACTTGCTGACGCGTTTCAAAACATTCGTTCCTTTTAAGTAGAAGGTTAGCTTCGTAAAAGGAACGAATGTTTTGAAACGCGTCATCAAGTAAGCAATTACTTCGTATTAACGACTAATACTTAGTAAGTAATTACTATGTATTCACTTAGTTAAGTATTTTTTAAATTAATATATTATGTGTTTTTTAAGAACGTTTTGGGTATAATGATGTTGACACGCGTGTGCGAATTGTAGTTCAATTGAATAATTGAAAGGTGTAAACAATTAATGAATAAAAAGTGTTTGTTTGTGAAACTCGGAACCAGTAAAGGGTAAATTTGAAAACATCTGGTAACAACACAGTTCGAAACAGGAAGTAAAGAGTTTTATCAGTGGGCTATTAACATAGTATATATAAAGTACGTTTAAACATATAAATTTGTGGCCTCTTCAGAGTCAACTTGGATTTGGTTCATTGGTGTAGAAAATATTTAAAGGTAAGGCGGTAGGAGATGACCAACAATCTGAATTACTAAAACATTAAGTACAAACAATTCTAAAGCGTATATGAAAGCTAAAACATTAGCGAACGAATGATTCGGAAAAGAAGACCATAAGCGTAAACTAATGGAATAACATGATTCTCTAAGTAGTTCTCACACACACACTTCCCCTCTTTCTCTCTCTCTCTCTCTCTCTCTCTCTCTCTCTCTCTCTCTCTTACACACACACACACACACTTCCCCTCTTCCTCTCTCTCTCTCTCTTACACACACGCACAGATTATCATTTCTTATGACATGATCAAGTTAGCGTAATTTTCTATTCTTTGTACAGTTTTCAATTTTAAAACCTTTTCACATTCCATCAATACCTTCACATTATCATCTACATCTGGAATGTCCTTGAGGTAACAACACTACCTCTTCATGATATTCGTCGTCAACGTCTAGGCGTCCATTTAATACAGCAATAGAGAAAATGTTAACCATTTTATACTTTGATTTAAAGTAGAATAGGAATGGGTCTGTGGCAGGGTAGGGATGCGATGTTGTCAGTTCGAACGCATTGACAGTCAACCCGAAACTGAAAATTGTAGAACGAAGCCAGCTACACCACTAGTAAATCACTCCATTTCAGTTACGATCTCACTGAACGTCGAATTGGCAACAATGCTCACCCACTCAGCAAGATGTGAATTTCCTATTCGCTCAGACGGCTCTAATCCCACTCCCTCTGGTAGATTTCTCCTACACAGAATCCTATTCTGTTTTAAATCTAACTATAACGTCTGCAACTTGAGCTACCTGTTTACAGAAGTATCCATTTAATCGTATTCATAAATATATTTCTAGATTTTATCTCTCGAGCTTTATTAGATTTATTTTTAACAGATATTCCAAAATACTTACGAATTTGACTTTAGTTTATGTTTATTGTATTCAAATGTCGATATGCCTCTTTTGATACTGCCATTATTTAGTCATCCTAATACTTCAGTACCATTTATTTCACTTTTATCCTTATACTCTTATTCAACATTTCCTGGAGATCTAGTAATGCTGTAACGTCAGCATGCTTAGATATTATTAGAACATAAGGTAGTTAGTATTTGACTAAAACAGCAATGTGAACAAAACGAACCTTCATATAGTTTGTCTGGAGTAGTATAACAGTGAAACAGAAACTAAATCATAGATAATTGTCCGGTGTCTTTCTAGAAACACTTCCAAGGCCGAATGTTTACAGGTAAAAGCACTCATTTACTGTGTTGCTTGTGATTAACGAAAGTGTCGAACCCTGTTCCCTAACAGCACAGAGTCATTGAACTCGTAATAACAGGCCAGGTGTAACTCTTATCATGTGTTTGTATTGCATGAATTGGTCTCGCCTGTTTACCTTTTTCATGGGGTTTATAACAATGATAATAGTTCAGTTCGCGCCCGCCAGAGATAATGAAGTAATTAAAAAATTGAGGTCGTTGACGGAAAGAAGCCCTCTAATGAGGTATGTGGAGCTGGAATATTCTCTTAAATTTTTTGGCTTTGAATTGAGCAAAGATCCTCATGCGAAGTGACTCAATGTAGAAGATGACTTAGTAAAAAGGCTGCAGCAACGAACTTTGAGGTCGTAGACGGAAAGAAGCCCTCTAATGAGATATGTGGAGCTGGCGGAATATTCTCTTAAATTATTGGGCTTCGGATTGAGTAAAAATCCTCGAGCGAAGTGATTCGAGGTAGAAGATGACTTGGTAAAAAGGCTCCAACATAAAGGTGTGCCAGAGGAAATACACACGTGCGTGCGTGTGTGTACGCGCGTTCGTGTGGCTCGCGCGCGCGCGTGTGTGTGTGTGTGTGTGTGTGTGTGTGTGTGCGTGTGTGTGTGTGTGCGTGTGTGTTGTGTGTGTGTGTATGTGTGTGCGTTCTTGCGCGCGCGCGCCCGTGATTGTGTGTGTATGTGTGTGTGTGTGTGCGCGCGCGCACGCGTGATGTATGAATTAGACGGATTTGCAGATTTCAGTTATATTTTCCCAAAAATTCTTGTATTGAGTTTTCTAGTATTGGCATTCGGGGTGGCTGTGTTTCTGGAAAACTATTTCAAACATCAAGGGAGAATTAATTAAACTAGAAAGCCATTTCACCGCTTAAAATTATACACAAGCTTACAAAATAAGTGAAGTAAATTTATTACTAATTTAAGTCATTCCAAATTTAAAGAGTACTGTAGTTATATATATATATATATATATATATATATATATATATATATATATATATATATATAACTAATTTATTTAGGTAATGAAGTTAAAGACTCGCAAGAAGTAATACGGTGTTGACAAGAACTGTCTGTTGGAGAGCAAGCAGACCATCCTGCCCGCTCGATATTATAATTTCTCCCGACTTAGAATACCAGGATTTTATCCTCCTTCTTTACTCCTATCTAATCTACTTTTCGTTTTCCTTACAAGAGGGCGTAACACAGCTCTTTCTGGCTTCCATAAACAGTAGGTCTATTCCAGGTTCCTTGCACAGGACGCCATATCTCCCCTGCATCCTGTACGGAGTGTTTCTGTGTTCCTACTTAGTGTCCTGTCTATATTCACAGTCTCCGTAGGCGGTAATACACTTCTTGGATGAACTCCCCAAACTACAAATGAAGAGATAATTTTTCTGATTTTCAAAATACAATTCTACAAAGAAATATTGAATTTAATTTCAGAGAATTCTTGCCAAGTGCGTTACGCACTTCGTCCTCTGTTACACCTAATCTAAGGGCTATTCGTAAGTTATATACAATATTTCAAATATGCCACTATCGTCGACGCTACTTACACCGAAGACTTTTACGGACATTGTATACGCATTATTTATAACACTTCACAGTTTATTGTTAATTAGTTTTATACAAAAACCATCTAGAAAGTACGTGTATTATATTTGAACTTTTAAAGAAACGTTTATATAATTTGGTACAAAACTATATATATTTTTTTTGTTTTTGTACCCAATAGGACGTTTATAAAAACATCCTTATACTTTTAGGAGGGTACCAAATATCCCCCTTTACGTCCTTCTAAAGAAACTCCTTCTACAGCGATTTTAAGAATAAAGAGCCTAGTGTTGAGCGTTGTTTAAATGCTAGGCTTCTATTTTTTTAGCGCGATCAGCAATCATGAAGGTATAAGGATAAATCCTTAAGTAGAGGATTTGGAAGGCATCTTGAGTAGGGCCTACAGTTAAATAAGCTGGCACTTGGGGGCTGTGGGTCTTGGCAAGATACCGAGGACGATGGGAGGGTGGAGGTGCTCGCAAGTTTTCAAAAACATCGACTTTTTCACTTCCACTAACTAATAGGGTTGACTCATTGTTTTATTACTTATTAATACGTTTCAATGTATAGTATAAATACAACAAATGGAAATAGGACGTTCAGGGAAGCGTACTAATAAGATTGTCTAAGGGTTGAGACGGGTAGGCTGCAATTTATGGCCTCGATAAGGGATGGCGACGGTGCCTGATGTTTTCTAGACGACGAATACACAATTTCTACCTAAGATCCAAGTGCCGGCTTATAAAATTTGACCTATAGAAAACCTGGCGTGATCCAGGTTGGTTTCTATCTTTAAATATTTATATTGTTTTAGACCCCTATGCCGTATGCACAAGCCGCTCTTTATTGCTTGTTTACACCTCCATATAGGAAGAATAGGCGAGACGAGGAGGATTTAAAATTGGATTCTCTTTTATACATTAGATGCTTATTGTGCTATTTTAGAACATATGTATATGATATATCTTTGATTATCTAAAACTGTGTCAAAGGACAAACGTAAATGAACAGTTGAGAACAGAGACATAGGGTATTTATTTCCAAAATTTTAATTTTTACCAGATACGTTAAAAACTTGAAGAAGCTTTCATATAAAGTATACAAATATCATTGTTAGTAAAAAGCTTTTTTTTATAATATTTGTCATAGACTTAAATTTTGTCTGCAAGAAAACTTATTGACTAAAATCTGCTGCCAATACAAAGTATAACTGTAACGCGACGCTTTATAAATACAGTACAGGATGCATTCTACATAGAGTAAGTCTTACAAGGCTGCGGCTACCAGGACTATAGTTGGCATCGACCGGAAACCGGTTGCAACAGATGGTCACTATATCCGGTAACATCCTGTCAAACCCTTACTTTGATGTTTAATTACTCGAGGACGTTGCAAATGCTAGAGTTTTTGCAGCATCTCACGGTTGTTGGGAGGTAGTTTGTATTCTGTCGCTGGAAGAATCGTCCGGTACGAGTTGTTCTCCGTGTTCAGCATAGAAATGTTCAGCTTTTCCATTTCCGACTGTTCGTATTTAAGGCTACTTTGTACTAGATCATGGGTTCCTAGAATATGGGGGGCGTGAAGGCAAGTCAGAAGAGGCGTGAGACCAGTTGGGAAATAATAAGATAAATTAAATATATTTAATATTATAAGAACAAACTTGATGTTGCTAATGACTTGGGTTGTGCCCTTACTAAAATACAACCTCAAGTAGGCATGCTAGTGTGAAAAATGCAGTCTCAAGCATCACCACTAACAAATTTTTCTTTTATTTGTCTTGCAAAATAAAACTTGAAATGTTATATCATTTTTCTTGTGAAAGTGTGAATATATTGTTTTCAACATATAGGCTATAATATTCTATTTTTTTCATACGCCCATACCATTTGTTTATAGTGTAAAGTGGAGAGGGGGTTGGAGGATTTCATCTCAAGAAGAGGAGGCGTGGACCCACAAAGTTTGGGAACCCATGTACTAGATTATCTAGCTTTTGTGAGGTTTTCCTGTAATTTTGAACAGAAACGTAAAATATCTGTAGACTCTAAAGCTCGCTCTCTCTCTCTCTCTCTCTCTCTCTCTCACACACACACACTCACTCACTCACTCACTCACTCACTCTCTCTATATTTCTCACTCCCATTTCCCACTTATTTATGGAAGAGTTTCGTTGAGAAGGGAAGACATGGCGTTTGCCAAAAATGTTTTTATCGGAATATGTCTGTTGAGGACACATCAACTCCTGTTGAGGAGGACGTGACGTTTTTCTAAAAAATGTTGTAGTGAAAGACACGGTTCTTATCGAAAAATTTCGTTGAGAAGGGAAGACATGGCGTTTGCCAAAAATGTTTTTGTTGAAAAGGATATGTTTTTTATCGAATTATATCTGTTGAGGACGTGACGTTTTTCTAAAATTTCGTGTAGGGAAGGACACTGTTTTTATCGAAAAATTTCGTTGAGAAGGGAGGCCATGGCGTTTGCCAAAATGTTTTTGTTGAAAAGGATATGGTTTTTATCGGAATATGTCTGTTGAGGACACATCAACTCCTGTTGAGGAGGACGTGACGTTTTTCTAAAAAATGTTGTAGTGAAAGACACGGTTCTTATCGAAAAATTTCGTTGAGAAGGGAAGACATGGCGTTTGCCAAAAATGTTTTTGTTGAAAAGGATATGGTTTTTATCGAAATATATCTGTTGAGGACACATCAAGGCCTGTTGAGGACGTGACGTTTTTCTAAAAATTCTTGTAGTGAAGGACACGGTTTTTATCGAAAAATTTCGTTGAGAAGGGAGGCCATGGCGTTTGCCAAAATATTTTTGTTGAAAAGGATATGGTTTTTATCGAAATATATCTGTTGAGGACACATCAAGTCCTGTTGAGGACGTGACGTTTTTCTAAAATTTCGTGTAGTGAAGGACACGGTTTTTATCGAAACATTTCGTTGAGAAGGGAGGACATGGCGTTTGCCAAAATGTTTTTGTTGAAAAGGATATGGTTTTTATCGAAATATATCTGTTGAGGACACATCAAGTCCTGTTGAGGACGTGACGTTTTTCTAAAATTTCTTGTAGTGAAGGACACGGTTTTTATCGAAACATTTCGTTGAGAAGGGAGGACATGGCGTTTGCCAAAATGTTTTTGTTGAAAAGGATATGGTTTTTATCGAAATATATCTGTTGAGGACACATCAAGTCCTGTTGAGGACGTGACGTTTTTCTAAAATTTCGTGTAGTGAAGGACACGGTTTTTATCGAAAAATTTCGTTGAGAAGGGAGGCCATGGCGTTTGCCAAAATATTTTTGTTGAAAAGGATATGGTTTTTATCGAAATATATCTGTTGAGGACACATCAAGTCCTGTTGAGGACGTGACGTTTTTCTAAAATTTCGTGTAGTGAAGGACACGGTTTTTATCGAAACATTTCGTTGAGAAGGGAGGACATGGCGTTTGCCAAAATGTTTTTGTTGAAAAGGATATGGTTTTTATCGAAATATATCTGTTGAGGACACATCAAGTCCTGTTGAGGACGTGACGTTTTTCTAAAATTTCGTGTAGTGAAGGACACGGTTTTTATCGAAACATTTCGTTGAGAAGGGAGGACATGCCGTTTACCAAAAAATTTTGTTTTCCTTACAGTTTAAGTCGTGCCAATGAAAAATATCGTTATTATTTTCCATATGTTACAAAAACTTTTTTTCTAAAGCAGGTGAAACAGAAAGGAAGTCTGTGTAACAACGAATGATTAAGGTAGGGTAGCCATTTCTGAAATATAATTGACAGACTTGCACTCGAAAAGCAAACGTATTACATTTATCTGGTATTGTCTTATTTTATTCAATCTGAGGCTGTGCGAGTGTTTAACTTCTAAAGGGAAAACAATAAACATGCAAAAAGGCATTGTGTTCCTTAGAAAATGACTGTTGGAATATACATGTGTTTATTCGAAACCCCATGCAAAATAAAC
The DNA here is from genome assembly GCA_036971475.1 of Prosapia bicincta. Classification (NCBI taxonomy): domain Eukaryota; kingdom Metazoa; phylum Arthropoda; class Insecta; order Hemiptera; family Cercopidae; genus Prosapia; species Prosapia bicincta. The sequence continues at coordinate 122,304,806 of JBAIZL010000002.1, read as the reverse complement.
CTGCATTTCCTGATACCAGAACGGATTAGTTTTCGGAAATAAGAGGAATTAATATATTTTCGAAATGACAAATCAGAAATGAGGGTCAGAATGTTAGTATTGAACCAAGGACTGGACTAATTAAAAAAAAAAATACTGTATATGAAAATGCGTTATATCCTTTACTCTTGGTTTGTTTGAGTATTTTTATATCGACAAGCATACAAATCTTAAAAGCGTAAAGGAACTTTTTAATTAATATTCGCAATATGAATTAATCTTGATTTGGAGCTGTATAGGTCACCATTATAAAACTAACTAATATTTCTTTAGTGCTGGGAGATTGCAACAGCTGATTGGAAGACATGTTGAACGATCGTGCTGATCCAACAATGGCGAATACAAATCCGGTATATTTAATGCCAATAAGTCAGGTGTTTCCAAGGACGGTTACTTTCATTTACAGCCGTCATGAGGACGAAATTATCGGAACGTTCCGAGGCACGTGATTGCACTTTGCGCTAACTTTCTCGCCGTTTAGGAGAATACGGCGTGTGCTCGAATAAATTCAATTTCCTACGGGTCTGTACGACGGGCAGTAAATCTGTCCACAACTAAACAGATACGCAACAAAATAGACATGAAGGCGCGGTGTGAAAGAATCGCTAGTTGTAAGGCGATCGTAAAGTATGAGTCGCATATGGAGGATAAGGGGGGACTGTGAATTTTGATAAGATTAAAGAAGAGCAAATTTCCTGTCAGAGAGGATATAGAAGGGGATTATGACATCACCTGAGTAGAGCAGCATACATAAAGGGCCCTAGTCTTTATCGCGATTGCAAGGAAGGTGTCTACTTGCATATTTGCGGATTTTGGAATATATCTTGTAGATAGTTTGCAGACAGCTTGCGGATGGTTTCGAACGTAGCTTATGGATAGTTTGCAGACAGCTTGCGGATGGTTTCGAACATAACTTGTGGATAGTTTGCAGACAGCTTGCGGATGGTTTCGAACATAGCTTGTGGATAGTTTAGAAGATAACTTGCTGATAGTTTGGAAGATAGTTTGCAAATAGCTTGTGGATAGTTTGTAACATAGCTTGCTGGTAATTTGAAAGATAGTTTGCAGATAGCTAAAAAAATAATTTGCACACAGTTTGCGGATAGTTTGGTAAATAGCTTGTGGCTAGTTTAGAAGATAGTTTTCAGATAGCTTGCGGAAAGTTTGGAAGATAGCTTGCTGATAGTTTGGAAGATAGTTGGCAGATAGCTCGCGGATAGTATGGAACATAACTTTCGGATAGTTTGGAAGATAGCAGAGAGCTCGGTTTATTTGCAACAGAGGATCGTCGAAGATACGGCCTCGACATCACTGTAAGTAAAACGAGGTGACTGATCATATCAAGGAACAAATTTTCATTTATTGGTACTACACTTAGTGGGCAATGGGTAAACTTCCAAGGAATCACGAGTCGAATAGAAATTCTTCTAATAACGGAAGTCCAACAGTGAACATGGGAATAAGACGTCTGTACAGAATCCTCGTCTTAGCAATAACAACCACAGTGCGACTCTTACGTTGCTCCGTACTAAGCTTGGGACATCGAAACTCGATATATCCAATTATCGATAGGAGATGGGTTGGCTATATTTTGCATAGATATTCTTATATTCGATGTATCGGAAACATCGATATTTCTAGGCGATATATTTACACTTGAAATATAAAGAAACTATAAATTCATTTTGGCTATATCTTAAAGTTAAAACGACTTAAAAATCACGGGACACAGAGCGGCTTAATTTCGGAATTTTGATCGGTTTACTCTGATCTCTACGAATATAATAATACAAACATAAATGCAAATTAAATCGGCAACATAAATGTTTTAAAAAAGCGTAACGCGCCTGTTATTAACAGAAGCTATTCTTATGTAATATGTTAGAAATAAAATTAATTGAATAGAGCAAGAACATGGTCCATGTATCGTACTTCCATACTAGGTATGAAGGACAGAAGTCGCCCAGATGAGGTGACGTCTATAACACAGCGACGCAACTTTCGAGATGAATCGGTGTGGAGAGTTGATGTGGGACAACGGTAGCCAATCAGACCTTAGGGACGTCTAGGAGACAATCCATTCAAGATTTGGAACGATTATTTTATAGCCAAACTCGTCCCTACATCAATTGCCTAGAAATATCTGTCAGTTTTTGAAGCATCCGTTCCAACTGAGAGGCTTTTCTCGAAACTGGCGAGGTTTTATTGGCAGAAAGGAGCTGACTACAACCCAACCATGCAAATAACTGATATTCTTGCGCTCTCTGAGAAGAGAATTTTGGGTAAAATAATTTTCATTTTGTAAATATAACAAGAAAAAAATTCTTTAAAATGTATTATTTCAACTATTAAAAAAATTGTAAATAAATTTTTCTTCATTTGGTTACTGATTTTAATTTCCTTACTAAAATTGTGTTTTTCTTTATAATAAATGGCAAATTTTTAAAATTTTGTACCGATATATAGATTGATTTAAACGACAATATCTATATATCGATATTCACTGGTAGTTTAATTAATGATATCGAATATCAAAATTTTTTTTCGATAGCCCAACCCTTTTCTGTAATCTCTCGTTCCTCTTTTACGAGGTGGAGCGTGACTGTGACTGAAGCCAAGACTAAAATGTTGGATTCTTTCGCGAGTAGCTGTAGAACCGAATACTGACAATCCGGGGTGTACCCAAGATCAAAACTGAGAGGGGGGGGGGAAACCATGGTCGTTCAGGTTTTGATCGACAATAAAATAACGATAAATAACATTTTTTTTTTTAAATTTTCAATAGTGCAAATATTTTTTTAATTACTAAATTAGTTTTTAAATTGTAATAAATTCCAGCAACGAAATTTAATAACCATTTATTTATTATAATTTTGCTTCCAGGGGGCAGTTGCCCCCCCCTTGTGCCCCTCGCTGGTTATGCCCATGCTGACAATCTCATGGACAATTGCTAAAAGTACTGAGAAGAGTGGAGAAGAAGTACCTGGAACATACAACGAGAAATTACCACATGTTTTTTTAACACGAACTATACTACAAGAAAATGTGCGTAGAACGCGGATTGGGCGAAGAAGGATAAAAAGGGCTGCAAAATCTCAGAACATGGTTTGATATCACTTCTACAGACTTATTCCGCGCTGAATTAAAAAAAGAAAAATTTACCTGATAATTAATAGGAAAAATAGTTTCTCAATACTTGCTAATTAGTGCATCTAACTTTAGTTTCTAGCTTACAGTTTTGAATCATAATTTTAATGCTATTAAGTTTGACCGTTTACTCATAAATGTGACTAAACATTCAAGGAACATGTTTTCTCATAGTGAACTCGAAACAACAAAAGCAAATGTAGGGTCTATCAAATTCTACGCATAAGCGTAATATGAACTATAAGTTCGTTTCGATGACCGTGACGTCATGTGTCAGAGGGGTATTCTACAATGAAGTAACGAATACATTACATAAGCAACTGCAGTATAATCATTTAAAGATGATGACATCATCGAAATGTACATAATTATAATTTTATTATTTTTTAAAACAATTTAGTTAATATTTGACTATATTACCTTTTTTTATTTTGATACAGTATTTTTGTTTCATTGTTATCTTTACTGCGTATATTTTGCCACATTTTTTCTTCTTCTGTTGTATTATTTATATAGCAATGATTTCACTGTAACCTCGTTTTGCCACTTCTTGATGCTATCGAGCTCTTCAATCGTTGCATGGCCTTCGTCCGTCCACATGTGTGCAAGTATTTCTTTGCTTTACACGTGTTTTCCGCGCACATTACATGACCCGCCGTGACTTCGACATCTATAATGTTTTGTCTTTATGTTTATTTCATCGCTTTTTTATGTTTTATTCCGTTCCGTTTGCTTTATTACTTCTGATAAATTTCGCATTTGCTATTTACATTCTTCTGTGATGTTTCTTTAATACTGCGTATGCATCCAATCCGTTGTGAAAAGTATTTGAGACTAACCATAGCACTTAACTAGTGCGCCTACCTAACCTCCGCAGTGGGTGGCTCAATTCGCTACGAAAATTGAGTCATTACTAAGTCCTGAACAATATTTAACGCTTTTCAGTTTTATTTTGTGCTTAGTTATGTTTTAAAGGCTTTGACATTGGAACTCGTCCTAGTTCCATCCTTCAGATATTAAAATTTGGTCTGGATAAGTGCCTTTAAAGGCACGCCGATAAAAGTGAACTAACACATGTACGCATCAGGACGGTGTCCAACGCATCAGGACGGTTAAAGGGTTAGAAACCCTAAAAAGTTTAAAACAAAACTAAAACTTTTAAGAGCGTTTAAGTGCGTTAATCACGACTCTAACAGTCGATTTTTCTAATAGGATCTTGATTGGAATATCTTTTTTATATTTAAAAGGAAAAAAGAAGATATACAGACGAGCTCAAGGTTTGGGCATATAGTTATATTTAAAGTTTTGAGAATAGAGTTATTCCGAAACGCGTCAACAAAGAGAAATATTTTAATGTTGCGATTGCCAGAAAGATGTACTCATATATATATATATACATATATATATATATATATATATATATATATATATATATATATATATATCGCAATATGTATTCTTGTGTATTAATAAAGAACAATGTCAAAATACAAATACAAGAATTATAATTGAATTTACTATTCAAAGCTTTTCGTTGGCTAACAGTACCAACATCATCAGGAATATTAAACAATTAAAATTAACATATGTGCAAATTAGATCATATAAATAGCTATGCCAAATCAATTACAATGTTGTTAAATATTTTTTTATTTTGCTGCCCTAACATTACAAACACTGAATATATTATCAAATTTAGATTTTACTTGTATTTGTTCATTTATCAACTCATTATTAGTATTATATTTATGTATTTCTAAAGCTTCATAAGTATTCATTCTCAGGCCTTTGTTAATTTCTTTTACAAGTATCATATTATCTATATTAGGAAATATGTGATTATGATTAATACAATGACTAGCAAAATTTCATTTATAAATTTCTGGCTTTTTATATGCATTAAAATGCTCTTTATATCTATCATATGGACTTTATTTACATTTTTTGGTAATGAAATAAAAAATATCACAAAATTGTTTAAAGGAATTCGCATATAATACTAATAATAAATTAATAAATATAATGAATAATAATAATATTATTAATATGCATGAAAAAAACGGTGTATATAAATTAGAATGTGATTATTGTAATAAAGTTTATATAGGACAAACTAAGAAAAAACTTAAAGATAGATATAAAGAGCATTTTAATGCATATAAAAAGCCAGAAATTTATAAATAAAATTTTACTAATCAGTGTTTGTAATCTTAGGGCAGCAAAATAAAAATTTTTTTAACAACATTGTAATTGATTTGGCATAGCTATTTATTTGATCTAATTTGCACATATGTTAATTTTAATTGTTTAATATTCCTGATGATGTTGGTACTGTTAGCCAACGAAAAGCTTTGAATTGTAAATTCAATAATAATTCTGACTTAGTTCTTTATATATATATATATATATATAGAAACATTCCTAACGGAAATGAAGATGAGTATATTAAGAACTTCAAGTGTATTTAACTACAAAGCAGTGGATATAATATAATTTTCCTTAGATATACATTCTAACTTACTGTTAATGTAGCCTATAATACAGAAAGTACTAGTAATAATACACGTGTTTGCATGGATCATATGTTATGTCATAAGTTAATCAAATATACGATTTTTCTGCACATGTGCAAAAAACATATTGTAACGTGTTTTAATAAAATATAAGTCATTTCTGAGTACAATATATTAGAGGTTGCATTTGTAAATAATTTAAACATACCCTTCGAATAACCTTTAAGTGGAGACGAAAGGAACTATTAGCATTAACCGCCATATTTGATTTTCAAAGAAAGTTTTTTACTAGATTTAAATTTTCTGTAAATAACGTGCATTAGATGGTTTGCAAAGGTAAAAGTCAAAAGTTATCTCAAAATCTCCCCAAAAACTAATCTCTAATAAACAAACACACAAGTTCCCAACAGACTAGTTTCGGCGACGTTGACGATGTCGCCTTCCTCAGTGCTTGGGTAGTGAGTAGTAGCCAAGCACTGAGGAAGGCAATATCGTCGCCAAAACCAGTCTGTTGGGAACTTGTGTGTTTGTTTATTAGAGACTAGTTTTTGGTGAGATTTTGAGTTAACTGTTTTGACTTTTACCTTTATGAATAAGCTAAGCTCTAATTAACTAAATAAAAAGTAGAAGGTTTTTTTTAAATTAATAAAACTTACAAAATTATTAAACCAAAATCAATTTTTCTAATCACATATTCGGATCTTTAGAAAACAGTGTGTAGCGTAATAGAATGGAAACTGTGCGGTTCATAGCGAGCCCGATACACATACACTCCAGCGATGCTCCAGCCCCGAGGGAACCGTCTCGAGACAACTCATAACGCCTATTAAAAATAATAATACAGACAGGCCGACAAACGATGGGATCCCCGTTCACTGAACTCACCCACACAGCAGCTCGTCCGTCTGTCAATGGTCATGCGCTATGAATGGTTACCGACAGGAAACCAAAACAAAAGCCGAGCAAACCACTTCAACTGATATTGTTTTGAATTAAGGTCGTTGGAACGCAATTCTATTCATGACGTATTTAAGATATCATTAGGCCGGTTCACAGCGCGTTCCGCCGCATTTATCTGCGCATAAAAGCTTATTGTACGAACTACTGGCGCTACATACCTGCAATGGCTGCCTTTAACAAGCCCCTGCCAAACGACTTGTTGAGCTCAATAATTTATTCAACAGCATTGTTTTTAGAAAGGTTTTTGAACTTGATGTAACAGGTCAATGTTTATAGTTCCTGAAGATAAGGTTAGAACGTGTGTCAAACAGGGTTAAATTCCAAATCTTTTGAGCTTTGCATTTGGGGACAGGTAATTTCATTAAATACCTTAGTTATAAAATAAAACAAGTAATATAAAATCCTCATTTAAATCAACAAAGAAAAGTTTTATTTTAGTTTCTTTTTATTTTATAATTATAATTAATATAAATACGTATGTCAGAATAACAGTATTAATTGGCAAAATAGAAAGCGAATTTCCATGCAACTTTCCGTTTTCCTTTCATGTATGGTGTTGGACTATTATTTTCATTTACTATTAATAAGCTTTTTTTTCGTCGCTTGCATTGCGTTGTAACTTCTTTTCGCTTTCCTTTCTCATTGTCCGTTTGTAGAGCAAGGTTCGATAACGTTATTTTGTTTGTTTGTTTATTTTATTCTTTTCATTCATTTTTAATCCTAGAGCATTGTTTATGATATTGTGTGGTAACCATGGCAACAATTTAAGGTTGTACAACGAAGGTTTTTCATACAGTGAATATATCTTTGAAAAGTTCATTTCTAGCTATGGAAAGTTGTCTCAGTGCCAAAAAGTGCTAGACTTTCGAATCCGACCTGGTAACTAATTTTTATAATTTAATTATTTAATAAATATTTAAAAGTCTATCTACATCAATTGCCTTCCACTATAGGTTAAAAAAAGTATTTTAACGTGAGTAGCTGCGTATAAACGTATTTTATTAACGATTGAAAATTTGTAGAAGATAGCCTATAATATCAGGAGGGTGTGAGCTAGTAGGAGTTGAATAATTTTTCCAATACATTCAGTCTCAGTTAGCTTTTCGTCTTCTAAAATATTTTTCTAAATCGACTGTACTTTGATGTGCAAAAAATCTTCTAAATGTTAAAAAATTCAGATGGCTCCTTTTTAATTTAATTCAAAACTACTGTATAATATTTGTGACAAAAATGAAAAATGTTTTCGATTATATTTTTAAAAAAATGTGTAGCAGGGATTTGCTTTTATCATGTATTTATTTAGGGAAAATTGGCGTTCGCACGCGCGCGCTTGTGTATTCACAATAAGCATTCATCAGTTTAACGTAATTTTCAAAAATCTAGGAACTGTTTATAATCTTAAAAAATAATTTCATTCAAAGAGAAAACAAGATTTTCAGTAAATTTTTAATTAGAGATAAATCGCCAGTCAAACAATACTACAGGTTTCATATTATTGTTTTGTGTGTTTGTTGTAGTAAAAACCTGGTCTTACCTTCTTGGTCTCCGTTTCCAAGCAAGCTTTCGATTGTGTTGGAAGAATGAATAAAATAATCGAATCGGGCGCGTTCCTATCGGCTGTGTGTCTTACTACAGCGCGATCGGTAAAAAAGTGTTTTACAAAAACAAACGTGATGTGGATATTATAAGACGGCGCCATAGTAATTGGGCCACTCGACGCACCGGTCGACCCTGATTACAGGGGTTATACAGGGTGTCCAAGATCTGTTGCCCTTGTGGTTTGTTATTAACGAGCCGTCTTTATCGGCCGAAAGAATCAAAGGAAATACGAAATGTACACATCGTTACCTAGGCTCGCTATATTATCATTTCTTTTCTTTTGCCCACCTCGCTTGATCAGATAAGGCGGTTTTGCGTTACACCTTGTGAGGCTTTACTATGCGCCCAGAAACACTTGCAGAAAAATTATATTAGATAGCATTTAATCAAGATAAAATTGCCTTTGCTTCAGGTTTTAATTTTACCGACGTGGTTGAAAAGATTTAAATCTGTTTAAAATCATTCATTATATATAATTATCATATTCTTAAATGATTCATTTAATGAATGTATTGACTTATAAGTATAAATTGTTTTGTCTATTTATTTTATAAATAAAATTATTAAACTTATCAATAAATTGTATAAAAATATCTTCCAAATCGTTACTTTTCCTATATTTCAAGCGATATTGAATATTTCTTGTTAAAAATTTTTTTCAAACATCCTTTTTATTAAAAACATACACAAAACTCACAAATTAATCATTTATACACTCATACGCGTTTCAATGATCAAGTTATCATCATCAGTGAGTGATACTACTACAAACTCCAACTTACAATTTACACTACTTGAATCTAAAAGTAGTGATTAAATACTTTAAAATAAAAATGTTAAAGTGATTAATTAAGATTCACCGAACTTAATGGACTACAGAACTCAAGACTTTTAAAATACATTAAAGTTACACATTTACATTCTTGTGCTCTCATCACGTTGCCATACACGCGTGCAAGCAAGAGCATTAGACATTCGAGTTATGTTCTGGTCAAGCTATGTCAGGAGAAATAGGTTAAGCGTCCCTGAACAAGGAAAACTATTGGCGAGAATACGTCCGGAGAAACCGCTTTCAGACCATTGTAATGTCACGCGATGGCGGCTAACTGCAAGACATTCAGTCTCTCGTGCTTTGATTGTGCGTCTAATCCCGCTAGGTTTCCCCTTGCATCTGAAGGGCTAGATAGGCCTTAGTGGCTCCATTACACACGTTCAGAGCTTCAGAGCTTAAATGTCATTGGTGGTACCACGAGATCATGTACGCAGTCCCGCGCCAGGTTCCGTCCTCCCATACATGAGTTGAGGAAAGGTCTCGTGGGGTAGTAGTTTCACATGCTATGGTAGACTCATCCCTCCTCTTTCTAAGTTGTGTATTTTCGGAAGCAGGATTAAAGTCACAAGGCTAGGCATCAGCCTGCCACTCAGTTGAGGAAAGGTCTCGTGGGGTAGTAGTTTCACATGCTATGGTAGACTCATCCCTACTCGTTCTAAATTGTGTATTTTCGGAAGCAGGATTAAAGTCACAAGGCTAGGCATCAGCCTGCCACTCAGTTAAGGAAAGGTTTCGTGGGGTAGTAGTTTCACATGCTATGGTAGACTCATCCCTACTCTTTCTAAATTGTGTATTTTCGGAAGCAGGATTAAAGTCACAAGGCTAGGCATCAGCCTGCCACTCAGTTGAGGAAAGGTTTCGTGGGGTAGTAGTTTCACATGCTATGGTAGACTCATCCCTACTCTTTCTAAATTGTGTATTTTCGGAAGCAGGATTAAAGTCACAAGGCTAGGCATCAGCCTGCCACTCAGTTGAGGAAAGGTTAGTAGTTTCACATGCTAGGGTAGACTTTCCCCTTCCTTTTTCTAAATTGTGTATTTTCGGGAGGAGGATTAAAGTCACAAGGCTAGGCATCAGCCTGCCACTCAGTTGAGGAAAGGTTAGTAGTTTCACATGCTAGGGTAGACTTTCCCCTTCCTTTTTCTAAATTGTGTATTTTCGGGAGGAGGATTAAAGTCACAAGGCTAGGCCTCAGCCTGCCACTCAGTTGAGGAAAGGTTTCGTGGGGTAGTAGTTTCACATGCTATGGTAGACTCATCCCTCCTCTTTCTAAATTGTGTATTTTCGGGAGGAGGATTAAAGTCACAAGGCTAGGCTACAGCCTGCCACTCAGTTGAGGAAAGGTTAGTAGTTTCACATGCTAGGGTAGACTTTCCCCTTCCTTTTTCTAAATTGTGTATTTTCGGGAGGAGGATTAAAGTCACAAGGCTAGGCATCATCCTGCCACTCAGTTGAGGAAAGGTTAGTAGTTTCACATGCTAGGGTAGACTTTCCCCTTCCTTTTTCTAAATTGTGTATTTTCGGGAGGAGGATTAAAGTCACAAGGCTAGGCATCAGCCTGCCACTCAGTTGAAGAAAGGTTAGTAGTTTCACATGCTAGGGTAGACTTTCCCCTTCCTTTTTCTAAATTGTGTATTTTCGGGAGGAGGATTAAAGTCACAAGGCTAGGCATCAGCCTGCCACTCAGTTGAGGAAAGGTTAGTAGTTTCACATGCTAGGGTAGACTTTCCCCTTCCTTTTTCTAAATTGTGTATTTTCGGGAGGAGGATTAAAGTCACAAGGCTAGGCCTCAGCCTGCCACTCAGTTGAGGAAAGGTTTCGTGGGGTAGTAGTTTCACATGCTATGGTAGACTCATCCCTCCTCTTTCTAAATTGTGTATTTTCGGGAGGAGGATTAAAGTCACAAGGCTAGGCTACAGCCTGCCACTCAGTTGAGGAAAGGTTAGTAGTTTCACATGCTAGGGTAGACTTTCCCCTTCCTTTTTCTAAATTGTGTATTTTCGGGAGGAGGATTAAAGTCACAAGGCTAGGCATCAGCCTGCCACTCAGTTGAGAAAAGGTTAGTAGTTTCACTTGCTAGGGTAGACTTTCCCCTTCCTTTTTCTAAATTGTGTATTTTCGGGAGGAGGATTAAAGTCACAAGGCTAGGCATCAGCCTGCCACTCAGTTGAGGAAAGGTTAGTAGTTTCACATGCTAGGGTAGACTTTCCCCTTCCTTTTTCTAAATTGTGTATTTTCGGGAGGAGGATTAAAGTCACAAGGCTAGGCATCAGCCTGCCACTCAGTTGAAGAAAGGTTAGTAGTTTTACATGCTAGGGTAGACTTTCTCCTTCCTTTTTCTAAATTGTGTATTTTCGGGAGGAGGATTAAAGTCACAAGGCTAGGCATCAGCCTGCCACTCAGTTGAGGAAAGGTTAGTAGTTTCACATGCTAGGGTAGATTTCCCCTTCCTTTTTCTAAATTGTGTATTTTGGGGAGGAGGATTAAAGTCACAAGGCTAGGCATCATCCTGAAAATCAGTTGAGGAAAGGTTAGTAGTTTCACATGCTAGGGTAGACTTTCCCCTTCCTTTTTCTAAATTGTGTATTTTCGGGAGGAGGATTAAAGTCACAAGGCTAGGCCTCAGCCTGCCACTCAGTTGAGGAAAGGTTAGTAGTTTCACATGCTAGGGTAGACTTTCCCCTTCCTTTTTCTAAATTGTGTATTTTCGGGAGGAGGATTAAAGTCACAAGGCTAGGCCTCAGCCTGCCACTCAGTTGAGGAAAGGTTTCGTGGGGTAGTAGTTTCACATGCTATGGCAGACTCATCCCTCCTCTTTCTAAATTGTGTATTTTCGGGAGGAGGATTAAAGTCACAAGGCTAGGCATCAGCCTGCCACTCAGTTGAGGAAAGGTTAGTAGTTTCACATGCTAGGGTAGACTTTCCCCTTCCTTTTTCTAAATTGTGTATTTTCGGGAGGAGGATTAAAGTCACAAGGCTAGGCCTCAGCCTGCCACTCAGTTGAGGAAAGGTTTCGTGGGGTAGTAGTTTCACATGCTATGGTAGACTCATCCCTCCTCTTTCTAAATTGTGTATTTTCGGGAGGAGGATTAAAGTCACAAGGCTAGGCTACAGCCTGCCACTCAGTTGAGGAAAGGTTAGTAGTTTCACATGCTAGGGTAGACTTTCCCCTTCCTTTTTCTAAATTGTGTATTTTCGGGAGGAGGATTAAAGTCACAAGGCTAGGCATCAGCCTGCCACTCAGTTGAGAAAAGGTTAGTAGTTTCACTTGCTAGGGTAGACTTTCCCCTTCCTTTTTCTAAATTGTGTATTTTCGGGAGGAGGATTAAAGTCACAAGGCTAGGCATCAGCCTGCCACTCAGTTGAGGAAAGGTTAGTAGTTTCACATGCTAGGGTAGACTTTCCCCTTCCTTTTTCTAAATTGTGTATTTTCGGGAGGAGGATTAAAGTCACAAGGCTAGGCATCAGCCTGCCACTCAGTTGAAGAAAGGTTAGTAGTTTTACATGCTAGGGTAGACTTTCCCCTTCCTTTTTCTAAATTGTGTATTTTCGGGAGGAGGATTAAAGTCACAAGGCTAGGCATCAGCCTGCCACTCAGTTGAGGAAAGGTTAGTAGTTTCACATGCTACGGTAGACTTTCCCCTTCCTTTTTCTAAATTGTGTATTTTCGGGAGGAGGATTAAAGTCACAAGGCTGGGCATCATCCTGCCACTCAGTTGAGGAAAGGTTAGTAGTTTCACATGCTAGGGTAGATTTCCCCTTCCTTTTTCTAAATTGTGTATTTTGGGGAGGAGGATTAAAGTCACAAGGCTAGGCATCATCCTGAAAATCAGTTGAGGAAAGGTTAGTAGTTTCACATGCTAGGGTAGACTTTCCCCTTCCTTTTTCTAAATTGTGTATTTTCGGGAGGAGGATTAAAGTCACAAGGCTAGGCATCAGCCTGCCACTCAGTTGAGGAAAGGTTAGTAGTTTCACATGCTAGGGTAGACTTTCCCCTTCCTTTTTCTAAATTGTGTATTTTCGGGAGGAGGATTAAAGTCACAAGGCTAGGCATCAGCCTGCCACTCAGTTGAGGAAAGGTTAGTAGTTTCACATGCTAGGGTAGACTTTCCCCTTCCTTTTTCTAAATTGTGTATTTTCGGGAGGAGGATTAAAGTCACAAGGCTAGGCATCAGCCTGCCACTCAGTTGAAGAAAGGTTAGTAGTTTTACATGCTAGGGTAGACTTTCTCCTTCCTTTTTCTAAATTGTGTATTTTCGGGAGGAGGATTAAAGTCACAAGGCTAGGCATCAGCCTGCCACTCAGTTGAGGAAAGGTTAGTAGTTTCACATGCTACGGTAGACTTTCCCCTTCCTTTTTCTAAATTGTGTATTTTCGGGAGGAGGATTAAAGTCACAAGGCTGGGCATCATCCTGCCACTCAGTTGAGGAAAGGTTAGTAGTTTCACATGCTAGGGTAGATTTCCCCTTCCTTTTTCTAAATTGTGTATTTTGGGGAGGAGGATTAAAGTCACAAGGCTAGGCATCATCCTGAAAATCAGTTGAGGAAAGGTTAGTAGTTTCACATGCTAGGGTAGACTTTCCCCTTCCTTTTTCTAAATTGTGTATTTTCGGGAGGAGGATTAAAGTCACAAGGCTAGGCATCAGCCTGCCACTCAGTTGAGGAAAGGTTAGTAGTTTCACATGCTAGGGTAGACTTTCCCCTTCCTTTTTCTAAATTGTGTATTTTCGGGAGGAGGATTAAAGTCACAAGGCTAGGCATCAGCCTGCCACTCAGTTGAGGAAAGGTTAGTAGTTTCACATGCTAGGGTAGACTTTCCCCTTCCTTTTTCTAAATTGTGTATTTTCGGGAGGAGGATTAAAGTCACAAGGCTAGGCATCAGCCTGCCACTCAGTTGAGGAAAGGTTAGTAGTTTCACATGCTAGGGTAGACTTTCCCCTTCCTTTTTCTAAATTGTGTATTTTCGGGAGGAGGATTAAAGTCACAAGGCTAGGTATCAGCCTGCCACTCAGTTGAAGAAAGGTTAGTAGTTTTACATGCTAGGGTAGACTTTCCCCTTCCTTTTTCTAAATTGTGTATTTTCGGGAGGAGGATTAAAGTCACAAGGCTAGGCATCAGCCTGCCACTCAGTTGAGGAAAGGTTAGTAGTTTCACATGCTAGGGTAGACTTTCCCCTTCCTTTTTCTAAATTGTGTATTTTCGGGAGGAGGATTAAAGTCACAAGGCTAGGCATCAGCCTGCCACTCAGTTGAGGAAAGGTTAGTAGTTTCACATGCTAGGGTAGACTTTCCCCTTCCTTTTTCTAAATTGTGTATTTTCGGGAGGAGGATTAAAGTCACAAGGCTAGGCATCAGCCTGCCACTCAGTTGAGTAACTGTTTCGTGGGATAGTAGTTTCACATGCTAGGGTAGACTCTCCCCTCTGAACGATAATAGTCATTTTGCTTGTGGTACTATAACAAAGTACATTTCATACTCTAACCGGGTGACGTACGTTACCGCTTACTATTACCCCACTGCATTTCCTCTCTGGATATGAGATGTGTCTGTTGTGCTGCACAAAACACACACAAAACGGAATTTAATCTGCAGAGATTAGGTCACAAGTTATAATGGAACTCATATATTTCTTTGCTTCGAATTTGCTCTTAGTCCGGAAGACCTAATTTAGCCACTGTCTCTATTCTTACGATCATATTAGCCACGCCCTCTTCTTAAACGAGAGTGAAATGCGAGAGAGCGGCGTGTATAAAAGTGTTTTTAGGGTGAAATTGGTGTAAATGGTGTGATTATTGAGATGTAAAGGATAAGTAGTGTAGAATTAAACTAATTTTAAAAATACTTATCTAAGTGAATACGTAATTGCTTTTTTGGTGACGCGTTTCAAAACATTCGTTCCTTTTACGAAGCTAACCCTCTACATAGAGTAGAGGGTTAGCTTCGTAAAAGGAACGAATGTTTTGAAACGTGTCAGCAAAAAAGCAATAACGTATTCACTTAGTTAAGTATTTTAAAATTATTTTAATCAGTGAAATCAAGATGATTACAACAAGCAACTTAGTGTAGAATTATTCCATATGGCTTTTTTGTTAAGACTGGATTAATTTAGGACTTGTAGAAACTCGAATAATGCCTTTCCTAATAATATTTGTGACTTATGGGACTTAGGAGACGTGGCCAGTTGACGAAATGCCCGCCCTCATGCACTTCTAATATAAGCGTTATTTTTATTAGTAAAATTATGTTTATATAAATGTGAAATATAATAGCTCGTGTTGAAGAAGGTTATAAATATGTCGAATATTGAGGATTTTGAACACCTCTACCGCAATCGTTAAGGTAAGGAATGTCGGATCAGAGGAAGAAATATCGGCTGATGTATGGCATTTACGTGTTAGGGTGTGTGGAGAATGTTGGAATCTTGGAGCAAAGAAATGTATGAACCAAAGTAAAGTTACAAGTTGAACAGCTGTATCGTTCAGTAAACCTGCAAGAACTACAAAATGTTTCGAGTTTTAAAGTACCGCCATTTATAAAATTTAAAGATATGATTTTACACATTGATTTTTTCGGTTTCTCCGTATTTTAGAAACATGATATTCTCTGACGACATACGAATGTATGTGTTGAAGGTTTTTATCGCGTCGTGAAATCCAAATTTTTTATCATCACATTGAAAAACCTGTGGAAGAACAAGTCTGCCTGAGATTACAGTCGGCGAGAATTACTGCGGCGGGCGAATAGAAGCTGTGGTTACCTTGGTGAAAGCTTGCTTATCTGAAGTCGTTACGTAATAAATCTTTGAAGAGATTGTATTTAATTATCAGCCTTATTGTCATGAGGAGCCGGCTTCGGTAGATCCGCGAAGAAACGTGATCGCATCGCCTATTGTGATGTTACGACAGATACAAGGAAACACTTTGCGTCTGGTGTTCACGGAAACAGGTTAGGATGGCATGATGGCAGCCTTATTGAAAATATAACTTCGTATCTTGTTGAACCCTGGTCCTCGATCATGGGATAATTGTTGCTTACATTGCCAGGGATACATCCCTGATGTCTGTCGGGATAATATGAACCAGTCAAACAGCTCATTTCAAGGATAGAGTGGCGTTGGGTAAAATTAAAATGAAACATCTAGTTCCTCTGGTTTCCGAGTCTGAAAGACTGCCCTCTGTTTTCTGTTTATATAATTTATAATGTTCTCTCTCTCTCTCTCTCTCTCTCTCTATATATATATATATATATATATATATAACTTAATTTTTGATATAATTATAATTATATTTTTAATGTTATTTATTTACCTTACCTATCTAATGTCACACCTTCAGGTTTATAAAGAATTATCACAATGTTATAATTTTTAAACATCACTTCCATTTATTTCCTTACACATTATGTCAAATTTATATTAAATATTTTGCAGTGTCAGGATTGATATCTTAACTAACATTACAATGATAAAGGTGGCCTTTGAAGCTGTAGAATTCTAATAAAATAACATAATAAAGATAGTAAATTCAGTATTAAAATTTTGTAGTTGCTCTCGGGTCGCTAATACGAGAACTTTGCTTCTTAAATTAGAAATGGCGAAACTAGATTAAATTTTATAAATGGTAATGAAATTAAATTTGTTCTGATCTATAATATAGATGTCTGTTGGCTACACTTATATTCAAATAATACTTATTGTTCTGAAGAGTCTCTGGAATCTTGGCCTTTGTTACCTTCTGCACTTACACTTGACACACAAAAAAATTTACTTTTATATTTCTAAAAAAAACCTTTACGTCGCACTTTTTAAAATTTATATAAAAAACTCTTTACTGAATTTGACAATTTATTCTTTTTACAACACTCCCATCCTTGTCCTCACCAATCCGTCTGCCTTCTTTCCGAGTTCCCTTCAAAAACTTCCTAACTTCTCCCGATCATTTAGTTTTTTTAAATCCCTAATCTCTCCCACTACCAATGTGTTCTTTGTAAGTTTCCACAATTAGCCATCTAACGGTACACGGTTATTTTCCCAGGCTATGTCGATCAGTGGATTTTCCCGTCTTAATAAGTTTGGACCCTTCTATTGTCAAATTGCCGGCACACAGTTTATAGCTTTCCCGGAAAAGGATAATGGATGGTACCTGCTTTGTCGGCACTTTACAAAACTATTCGTGTGTTTCTTTGCTAAATCCTATAGATATTTATTTTAGCAACTAACTGAATTTACTCTGCCTCGTACTTTATGTTATTATATATATATATATATATATATATATATATATATATATATATATATATATGATGTTGGTACTGTTAGCCAACGAAAAGCTTTGAATTGTAAATTCAATTATAATTCTTGTATTTGTATTATAATTTAGTTCTTTATTAATACACAAGAATACATATTGCGATATATATATATATATATATATATATATATATATATATATATATATATATATATATATGGGCCCATGAGCCAAACAAAGGCCTTAGATGCTGCGAGTGTACTCGGGATAGACGATTTCAAGGCATCTAATGGATGGCTCGAAAAATTCCGTACACCACATATGATTTCTTTTAAAACAGTTTCGGGTGAAAGTGCTTCCGTAGATAGAAATACAGTGATTGAATGGGAGGAAAAATTGTCAGGAATTATCAAATCATATGCACGTGAAGATGTCTTCAATGCCGATGAAACGGGACTGTTATTCCGTGCTTTACCCGGAACAATAATTTGTTTAAAAACAAAACGTGTGTTGGGGGGGGGAATTTTTAAAATAGTGGCTACCTGTTCTTTTATGTTTAATTATAATGGGAGAGAAAATAAAACCATTAGTTATAGGGAAAGCAGCTAGGCCACACTGCTTTAAAGGTATCAGCTTGCTTCCTGTCAATTACTGTCATTATAGTATTTATTGTACTGTATACTGTATTTATAAAATAGTAGCCTACATTATTAATTAAATACTGTGCATTAGTAATAAATATATCAATACATTAGTATTGGTTAAATACTGTAGCCTGTTATGTATTGCATTAGAAATAAGTCTGTAGTGAATAAATACTGTAATCATTTTTGAAATTCGGCTTCTCCTTACCACCCCTCCACTAAGCGGACACCTCCCATGGGCGGACAAAATATCGAGAACGGTATGTGTCCGTTTAACAAAGGTTTCACTGTATATATACATATATATATATATATATATATATATATATATATATATATATATATATATATATATATATACTCACACTATATGTACTTAAACAAGAATCTTACTTGGTATTTATGCGAGTTAACTTTCAAAGATTGATAGTATCTCCATCATCGTGCATCACTGACCGGGGGTTGTAGTAGACTGCGAGCTGTGTGGAATTTCCGTTGTCACAAGGTGTGGTGTACCGTTATTGTTCTATTTTCGGATTCACTGCACTGTGCGAGTCTTTTAAGTTTGTCTTGGGGTGAATTTTGTCTATTAGGTTGAATAATTTATTGTTTTTTTATTTTATTTGTATTTTTATAATACAACAACTGGGAACAAATGCAAATAAAATAAAAAAACTATACATTATTCAACCTAATAAATAAAAAGACTCCCACAGTGCAGTGTATCCGAAAATAGAATATAACGGTACACCACACATTGTGACAACGGAAATTCCACACAGCTCGCATTCTACTACAACCCCCGGTCAATGATGCACGATGATGGAGATACTATCAATCTTTGAAAGTTAACTCGCATGAATAAGAAGTAAGATTCGTGTTTAAGTACATATAGTAAAAGTGATATATATATATATATATATATATATATATATATATATATCAATGACAAAGTTCCTAACTTTGTAAGTTACAATAAATCTACCTTGCGTCTGTATAGTTACCTCTTTACAAACATGTTTTATAAATAGCTATTTTATTATTTATGACATTATAAATGACATATTTTACTATAGCTAGTGATGTTTTATTTTACTAGCTTATTTATTACACTTTTACACAGTTATAAAATTATATCCAATAGTGATTAATAAGTGTAAATGAAATTCGAGAATGAACTCATCACGAGTTTGCAATATTTCCTCTTTATACTCTCTTAAAAAATTGATTAGGCGAACGTATTTAAAAGTATATTTATTTAACGCTAGTCATTTTATTCCCATTGTTTTGATGTAGTGTTTATTTTCTTTAAAAATAATACAAAACATCATCAATTTTTATCAATAACTTGAAAACCCCTGTAAAAGTTGTTGCCAACCTGTCCAGCATACAAAGTGCTATGTATAGGAGACGTAGCGCTGCTATGCTGGAACAAGTAGAATGTGTTGGGCACCCCTGTCCCCTTGTACTCACGCATTGCATGGTCAAAGCGGCGCCTGCAGCTGTGTGCAAGCGAGAAGAGAGAGATGCTGAAACATCTGATCACTTGTAGAACGCCCTGCATTAACCGATATGGAAGTAATGGGGGAAGTGATAATTACTGCTTTTACAAGGTACAGTCAGGTGACGTTAATATAGACCTGTCTCTTGTTACGCGCACCGGACGGAATAAAAACAGGTGTTTTCATACTTAATCCTGATTTTGTATTAATATTATACCTATAGTGTATAGTTTAGAATATTTGGTTCCATAACTCCATAACTGCCAAGGGAAATACTCAAATAGTATGTTAACAGTAAAATATCACTTATTTTCTTTTCTAAGTGGAGGTAAATTTTATGGTGTATTACATACATGGGTGACCTTTTTTGAGGAGAGTACCAAAAAGAGAATGTTCTAAATAAGAAAGAAATGTTTCCTGTACTTACTTCCATCACACTTTAGCCAGACTTTGGACGGGCTGGTGACAGAACTCTACAGTCATAATTTAGTTGTGTTTGAAATCAGCTTCTAAGCACCGTAAATTTTTTTTTCAGCATTATCACTGTTTATATAATTTTTAAAGTAAAACGTTAATAAAGGCGCCTACAAAAACTTATTGGATGGACATAAACATACAATTTCGCGACAGTATAATTTGTCAGTATAAATTCCAACAGGTTTCGCTGAGTCACTTCAAAATAATTAAATTATTAAAACATGTTATTTCATAAATCAGCTGATTTTAAGTTATACGTTATGTTGTAAAACAACTGTTTTAACATTTAGGTTATGTTATATTATTTATTGAGCATTGTTAAATGAAAAGGTTATTATTAAATAGCTTTGATGAGTTAATAAAGATATTAATTTATTTATAATTTGATAAATATCAATAAAAACAATTCAATTAATCACTTTAACATTAGTTTATGACAGTCCGAACTTTAAATTTTGTAAATTTATAAAAACTTACTGATCGTCACATAGCGATCGAAAATGTTCTGTCTCAGTAAGGTTTTACAAATTTACAAAATTTAAAGTTCGGATAGTCATAAACTAATGTTAAAGTGATTGGTAATTGTTCCGACGTGCGACTACCGCTATTTTCTTGAAATTGTTTTACTTTTCTTATGTATTTTTACGTCCTAGACACGAATCCAACATTATTTTTTGTGGCTGACGCCGTTTTTTTAAAATATACTTTAAAAAACATAACCTACACTAACCTTTATTGACGTACGACTAACACTAATTTCGTGCATTCGTTTTTACTTTTCTTATGTATTTTCACGTCTTTACATATGTATGTTCCTTACATTTTCAAGTATTTGTATAAAGTTACTTTATTTCACATTTTAACCCTTTGGACGCCAGCCGCTCGGGCCGCAGCCCAACTCCTGACCGCCAGCCGCTCTGTCAGCGGTACTAGCGAGAACCGCCAAGGCCTGTTTGAACGTTTATGCACCGGTTTACATTTTGCTCTGTGCTTTCGTTAGTTTTTATGCAAATGTAATGATTTTTTTTTTGTTTTATAGATAATAACATGGGCTATCAACATTTAGTAATTAAGAAAGTATTACTTGTACAACAACATTATTGATAAATCAATAATGCCTAACAGAAAAAAATTTATACAAAAAATCTACTTTAGATAAAAAATTAGGTAGTAAAAAAAATATTTTTATGCATCGCAAAGGTTTTTATTCAATTTAGTAACTAAATATCATACTGTATGCAAATTTTCACAACTCTACTACAAAATATAGTTAGTAAAAAACACATTTTTTGACGAGAGAAGTACTTGATTTTTTTGGGATTTTTCCATTCGGCTGGCAACCAAAAGCAAATATGTTTTGCGACAGTATTTTGTTTGTCCAACTGGAATTTTTTGCTTCAGGATAGGAGGTATTCCTTTTCTGTTTATTCGTAACGTGCCTGTCAAATGAGTCATCTTCGAATACAAATCCTTGGCCAGTGGAAATGAGGTAAAATGAATTATCTACGAATGCGTGAAATCCTTTATTCAAGTAGTTTGCCATGTCTAATAATTTCATAACGACAGTATACCCAAGTCCCTTGTTGACACTTCCATTATTTTTATTTGTATCTCTTTTCCCTTTGTAAAAAAAAGGACAAACAGTAATGAGAAAACACTCATGAGTAACGACATCGCGCTTATCAGCTCTGCCCCCGATGACAACAAAAACAAATAGCTGAGCTAAGGTCACTGGTACTACCATTGTGAAAATTATTTTCCTGTAGTGTTAGTGACTTCAACGAAAGTCCAAAACAATAGAAACAAACTTTAAAAGTGTCTTAATACATCTTAAAAATAATGTTTTCCTGGCGGTCCGATTGATCGGACCTTGGCGGTTTTCGCCTACACATCGTTGGTCCGATAGATCGGACCGTGGCGTCCAAAGGGTTAAATGTTAAATTGTAATGACATGTAGGCATATAGCGTGAACCGAGCGCGCACTAGCTACAGCGCACTGCACTACGTCTAGATCTGTAATTTTATACATTACTATATACCTACATTAAATATACCTACAAAGTATCCAGTCAGGATAGATTTGGTAATAATTTTATTCAGAATTACTACCCATTTTTATTAAATTATAACCAAATCTATCCTGACTTGATACTTCATAGGTATATTTTAATGTAGGTATATAGTAATGTTGTATAAAACTATAACCAAATCTATCCTGACTTGATACTTCATAGGTATATTTTAATGTAGGTATATAGTAATGTTGTATAAAACTATAACGAAATCTATCCTGACTTGATACTTCATAGGTATATTTTAATGTAGGTACATAGTAATGTTGTATAAAACTATAACCAAATCTATCCTGACTTGATACTTCATAGGTATATTTTAATGTAGGTATATAGTAATGTTGTATAAAACTATAACGAAATCTATCCTGACTTGATACTTCATAGGTATATTTTAATGTAGGTATATAGTAATGTTGTATAAAACTATAACGAAATCTATCCTGACTTGATACTTCATAGGTATATTTCAATATAGGTAGATAGTAAAATTGAATATATTTATAACCAAATCTATTCTGACTGGATACTTCGTAGGTATATTTTAATGTAGGTAAATATATAGTAATGTTGTATAAAATTATAACCAAATCTATACGTATTATAATAAATTAATAATGGCAATACGACATAGACGACAAAAAATAATGTTAGATTCGTGTGAACGTACGTCAATAAAGGTTAGTTTAGGTTATGTTTTTTTGAGTATATTTCAAAAAAAAACGGCGTCCGCGACAATAATTAATGTTGGATTCGTGTCTAGGACGTGAAAATACATAAGAAAAGTCAAACAATTTCACGAAAATAGCGGTAGTCGTACGTCGGAACAGCGGTAGTCGCACGTCGGAACGTACGTCAATTAAAGTTATGTTTTTTAAGTATATTTTAAAATAACGGCGTCAGCGACAAAAAATAATGTTGGATTCGGGTCTAGGACGTAAAAATACAAAGAAAATTTAAAAAATTTCACGAAAATAGCGGTAGTTGCACGTCGGAACAGCGGTAGTCGCACGTCGGAACGTACGTCAATAAGGTTATTTTTTTAAAGTATATTTTTAAAAAAACGGCGTCAGCGACAATAATTAATGTTGGATTCGTGTCTAGAACGTGTGCTAACAAGCTCAAAAGCTTTTACAGAGCAATAATTGAACATTTTTCACAATAAATCTTCAACCCTAAAATTACTTTTTGTCTAGAAAACGAAATCCATTATTTTTTATTTAATTTGTCAAGGCAATTAAATGATCAAATGTAAAAGTCAAAATATTGAAATCAAAATCTCACCAAATATTAGTTTTTAATAAACAAACACAACAAACTAGTTTCGGCGACGATTTCGCCTTCCTCAGTGCTTGGCTACTACATCAATTGATTCACGGCTTCTTCATATCATTGAACACATTGATACGGCGATGAACATCGGCGACAGCAAGATCTGTAAATCTATCTTACGTTATCCTAGATCTCATCTTCGTTTCAAGCTTCTCATTGTTGAAAAACCTCGTGCATCTATGAAACGGAAATAGGGTGTTACAATAGCGTTAACAGTTCTTTTAAAGCAGGTAGCAGTTTACATCGCAACGGGAACGGATCTAGAAAAATATTTCGGGGAGGGCTGATGTAAGGGG
Organism: Prosapia bicincta; assembly: GCA_036971475.1. NCBI lineage: Eukaryota > Metazoa > Arthropoda > Insecta > Hemiptera > Cercopidae > Prosapia > Prosapia bicincta. Next base: position 122,281,145 of record JBAIZL010000002.1, on the reverse strand, counting down.
AGGAAAAGGATTCCCCCTTCCAGAAAATATTTATGGTAAATATGGTGTAAGCTGTAAGGTCTTCTATTGGAGGAAAATAGTTATTGGACTGCAATGAGACATTACACACGCGTTATTTAGCCCAATAGAAACCATATATTTATTACATTGTGGGTGGATGTATTTATTAATGATTATAGTATGGTATTATAGTAGATAGGTTGGGTGCCAGGGCATAGGGAAATATTTGGAAATGAAGCCGCACATGCGCTGGCCAGAGAGGGGTCTTCGACTCCCATGATTGGACCGGAGCCGGCGGTAGGTATTTCCAAATCCATGGTCAAGATTGCAGTGCGAAGGTGGATGGCTGAAAGACACTGTGAACACGGTTCAGGGCTGAAGGGATGAGACACAGTAAGCTAACCATTAGGAAACCTTCCTTGGGGCTGCAGAAGAGTCTCATCTATCTGTCTAGGCAGGAATTGAGGATAGCTACAGGTCTACTCACGGGACACTGTGGACTAAGGAAACATTTGCATAAAATGGGTATCTACAAAGATGAACCAGTGTGCAGATTATGCGGTCAAGAACTGGAGACTGCCACACACATCATTTATAGATGTGAAGCACTTACACCTCTTTGGTGATAGTACAGCTCTGGTGGATGCTGAAGGTAAAACACTAGTCAGGAAACTTCTAAACCTGGTAAGAGGGAAGGGGCTCTTTGACTAGATCAGGAAGGTAAGTACAATATACCTTAAGGTAGCAGTGCTTCGGGCAGTTTTAACCCGCTCCCAAGTTAAAAGAAAAAAAAAAAAATGGTATTATAGTGATTAATAAGGGTTTGTAAACATATTCTACTAATTAAAAGTAGATTTAAAACGGGAACGATTGCAGACATCGGAAATGGCATTTTAGTTTACATTTATAGTCTATTTTATAGTTTAAAATTTTTCACTTTCTCATATTTTGGGAGGGGCTTGAGACCCCCCCTTAAATCCGCCACTACATATCCAATTTTATATCTTCTTGAAGTTTTAAATTAGAACTTTTGTTCAATATTTCAATTAAAGGTTTGAAGGAGGTTTCAATTCTTAGCAAAGAAATATATCGCTACTACTGACACCAGGTATAGTCTTTATAGTCACAAAGACCTGTATTTTCTCAGGTTTCCGAGAACACTAACTTGTACAGAGAGAAACAATTCATTGATTTATCTTTAAACATTGTTTTTATGTCGACAAACACATTGTCGCGCCTGTTGAGAACTGGAATGTATTAGGCCTTTGGTACTTTTCCAATGAATTAACTTGTCCTTTGGCTCAGCGCCATCGTTAATTTGCGGTAACGTTAAGTTGACCCTACTATTTACATGGTTTACAAGGCCTATGCGTTGTAGCATCAACCCAGTTTTAACGCAAAATAATTTGAAAAGTCGTTTTAAAATATTGTAAATACTAGACTGAATAAACATTGAGTACGGAAAAAATGTGAACTGTTCAAGTATTCCCCTTTTCGGCCGCAATGTTTACTCAGTCGGGTTATACGTATCTCGTATTACTAATTACCAATACAAAATTATGATTATGAAAAATAAAATTTTTATTGAATAAATGATAAATCGGTTTAGTATCTAGTTCACTTATTTAGTACAATGTTTCGGCAACTAATTTGTTGTCCTTATCAAGCCTGAAAACTATTTTTACATTACACTAAAACGCAAAGAGCGACAAGCTGATTTTACACACGCAAAATGATAGCACAACATATCTATCATTTTGCCGGTCCAAAGCCTGGAAAAAGTGTAATGGTTTAAAATAATAAAGCTTTAAAGGATATCCAGCCCCGAAAAACCAAGCGGCATCTATGTTTATACTTTGATTTAAAGTAAAATAGGAATGGCTCTGTGGCAGCGTAGGGATGCGATATTGTCAGTTAGAACGCATTGACAGTCAACCCGCCACTGCCAGCGACTGAAATTGCCAAACGAAGCCAGCTACACCACTAGTAAATCACTTAACCACAGTTACAATAACACTGAGCGACGAACGGCAGTTTAACGTCGAATTGGCAACAAGGCTAACCCTCGCAGTAAGATGTGAATTTCCTATTCGCTCAGACGGCTGTAATCCCCACTCCCTCCCGTCGATTTCGCCTACACAGAATCCTGTTCTGTTTTAAATCAAACTATAGCTCAGAGGTAAACTCATTTATGTAGCTCAATGATCTTAAATAATCCATGTACGGCTGAAAGTTGTACGCATTTCTCGCCTGTCACAATGTTCTGACATCATAGCTTACCCTCACCATCTGTCAAAACTTGACCATGTACGCATCTTTCGTGTATTCGGTCCTGTATCGTGAGGGTTTATGTCCCTGCCTTAAGCCTACCTATATGCTTAGTCTTCCTAAACGTTGAAGGAGTTCCTGCGTAAACAAAATGTAATTATTGTTTTGAATTGTTTCGAAAACGTTTCATTTCAATACATCTTTCATCAATATATTTAGGTAAAGGCAATATTGACTCCAGGGCTTCATATGCAGCACCTAAAAGAATTGTTCACTATGTGGAGTCCAAACCGTTTAACGTGTGCTATTCGTTTATATTCACCTATAATTTGATCGTAAATGTTCTCCTTGCATTAAATCGATTAATGCCATTGAGGAAAATTAGTTTACACAAGTGACTATGTTTTGTCGTGAAGTTGGGAGCAGTGAAGTCTCTCGGAAGACCGATGACGTAATGAGGGCACATTAAAACGTACATGGCTATGTTATGTAATACATCGCACTGTAATTTCTTACCTTTAGTCTGTGACGTGTTCTTAGTACACTTGCTTATTGTGTTTTACTTATGAGTGATTTCAGAAAGTGGTGAGGAAAGAGCACCTGAACTTAATATTTGTAGCTCGCCAGTGTCATCTCTTCGGTCTGTAAGATAATCTGTAATTACTAGAGTTTTCGTGCGATAATCTGCTTCCAAAAACTTAACATTCTACTAACAAAATTACACTAATGTCTATTTAGACAGAGTAGTAATATGTAAAAGCAGAGTGAAGAATTAAAAGACAAAAAAAATGTTTGAAGAATCGAAATATTTAGGAACAATAAGTGTTAGTAGTGAGAGAAGAATAAAGAAGAAAATATTATAATTTTGCAGTTTCATATTATGGTAAATAATTATAAGTATAGACTAAAAACTTGTATTTAAAAATGTGTATAAATTAACAATGTTTTAGTTGTCCAACATACAAGTTAACGAACGCCAAAACGGAAACTTCTATAAATCAAAATCGACTTCTCAACAAAATCTGCTAGTTTTGACGTTTTATAGGTTGACAAACGGTAGACTTAGAGAGATGATGAAGGTTGAAAGTGATAGCATACACTAAATCCAGATAAAACAACAATGGCATAATGCACGCCCAAAGAAAGGCAGATGAAAGAACTATGAAACACCTTCTTCTAAGGACGCCCAGAGTACGGGGTAAAAGAGAAAGACCGAATACTAGGCTGCCAGATGGAATTTTTAAAGTCATGTCTGAGAAAAACATAGGACAAAATGCATTAAGGATAAATTATAGCATTACATTCGGTACTAAGGTAAAAAAAAATACAGGCCGGAATAAAGAAACGTCTATTGCATAAAAACTTATATACACCTTGAGCTTTTTCAGTAGTTTATACTTATCTATTACACTTGGCAAAAAAATAACTACTTACTGCCATTTTTCAGCAGATGCGTTTCGCACAACACTGTTGCTCAAGTGTGTTATATTATTGTGAATCGACAGTTTTTTGGTATTCTGTGATTTGCTGTGCTTCTGAAAGTATTTTTTTAATTAAGTGTTTGATTTAGAATGTGTTTAATTTTATATGAGTTTTGGTTGTTTTTTGTATATTTAAAAATTTTCAGCTTTCGTAATAAAAGCAATAAACTACACACAAATTTTGAAATATACAACTACACAAAAACCAACCACAACACATACTAAATGATAAACACATCACAGAATACCACTCGAGTAATGAAAACAGCGGTTGCATTATATCAATTGCTATTACGTTATTTAATCAAATAACGTACTCAAGTTTTTAACATGTAGGTCTAGAAAATGTCATTTGAGAATGATTAAAACATAACCTCTCAGTGTCCTCTAATTAAAAAAGAAAAAAGCTTTAAGATTTAACCTACCGCTATTTTATACTTTCGGGAATCTTGAGTACATTTCTTGCGTCTGATGCCTGAAATGTAGCGCGATATTTATACAGTTTTTCTCTTAGTGCCTGAAGTGTTTCACACTTAAAAAAAAAATACCTACTGAAATTATTGCAGAATGGAACGGCACCGGGCAGGAAAGTCGATCAATTACAGTGAATTAAGTAAATTACAAGATGAAAGTACGGGAAAGAGAAAAGAAAGAAAACTGGATTTCACTTTAGAATCTGTGTTCAGCCACAAGAAGAAAATGCAAGGCATTGCTCGACCGAGGAAACAAACTGTTGTTGGGTTCTGAATAGACTCACAAATTGAAACATTTTCCAGTTATCTTAGGGTCTGGATCTAAGCCCAGACGGGGACAACACCCTCAGCTTTAGGTAACAAGCCTTAACGCCTTCACGATTGCCGACAGTCAAACACACCCCTAAACTAATCTCTCATATTTTACTGTCATCCCTTCGACTCCGCCCTTCGTTAACAGAACACCGCGCGCTAAGACTTGAATGGGCCACTTTTGTTAGTGACTTGAGATTGAATCTGTATTTCCAGAAATGAAAATAAAAGCCGTTTCGCCGATAACATCACACAATAAGGACTGTTGCTTTTCTAAGAAATTTTATAACTGAAAGAGGGCTCTTTTTGCCATCGTATTAAGGGTCTGTGAGTAGCTAATTGGATAAGTTTGCAAACACGCTGTTCAAAACTACTGATTGAGCATTAGGATAAATTAAAAGTTATAATGCGGTACACCCTATTTATAACGTAAAATGATCTATTTACCCTTCTCGGTTTTGAACAAAGTGTAGACTGTGCTAACACAGAAAAAGGTTTTCATTATTTCTTCTTTTTGTTGATCTTATAGATTATATACAATATCAAAGCACAGTGGTACAATTATTACAATAAAAATATTGGTAAAACCACAATAACCCAAAAATAATAAAAAAATAACTGATAATACAATTTATCTAGGATTAAACCCTTATGTACGTTTCGATGAACATGTTATCATCATCAGAGGGTCTTATTACATTACCATCTAAAATACAATAACTTAGTATATTGACCGCAGAGAATGGTTGACGTCAGTCTAGTTTGTAATTTATTGTGACAGAAATTTACATAAAGGTTTAATCTTAGGTAACTTGAATTATTAGTTATTTTTGTGGTATTTGGGTTTTTTCGGATGGGTATATTATGTTTTATAACATCTTTTTCTCAATAACTTGTTTTTGTTATCTGGCAAAACGGGTTTTCACACTACATTTGATTCCTTAGCATGTTGATTTATATACAAACACTATATAATTGATAAAAATATTTCTAGATTCTCAAAAAAATGTCTAAAAATTGAAATATAATATTTTATTAATTTTTTTTGTCCCTACATCTTTTGTCTGTAAACCTTTTTTTGTTTGTTGAGAATCTTTATGTCTGAAAAGTATATTTTTGTCTGTGAAGCATATTTCGTCTATATGGCATCTTTTTCTTTTCTAAATCTTAACATTTCGGGAAGTAAATATTAAATTCCACAAGGGATTTCTTTATCCAAAGGATATCGCTGTTTGATGTAGACACTACTGTAGGTAACTCATAGCACTTTATTAAACTATTTTCATTTTCGAACTCCAAAAACCAATTCTTTTAGCAACTCATTTTAAATTTTATCATAAGTTGATTCTAAAGAGGGCTTTCTCGAAGTAATAATCAATGGTGGACGAAGGTTGGACTAATTGTGTGTTTGTACCCAAGATGCTGCACGGGTTCTTGGGTTATTATGTTGTGTCATTGTAAGTGTGGGAACACTGGAGAATAGGATTTAGTCACGCTACGGACAATGGTTGCTCGATATGATCTCGCCAACTCTGCGTTGCCAACCTTCTAAAATACAATTACCTTGTTCTGGCGCCCAGGTTTCTCGTTTTGAATTGTAAACGAGCGATAGAAATATGTTTTGCGTGACGTCTGAAATGCGTCATTTGAGTTCGTTAATTGTTACGGAATAGTTACACTGTCTATGTATAAATATTTTGCCTTAGGGTTTGTCTAGCAAATTATGGGAAATAAATTTCAAACAATTGGAAAAAATATTATTTATTAAAAATCATGTTAGTAAACACTTTAATATTATAAGGTAGAACGGATCTGGATGCAAGGAGAAAAGGTTCTACGGAGATCAATAGCCTTTTACGACAGGGGTTGAGTTTAAGACACCAATTTTCAACCCTTGTCATCAGTCAACAATAGGTTAGGGCTAAGTCCCCATTCAAATACTTTTAGTCACATATACGAAATGTTTAGATACGTACTTTAAAAAAATTTACAATTACTCCAAAAATCATTGCTGTCTGTGCTCTGGGCTTCAAAAAAACATAAATTGATTGACATATTTATAACGAAACTACCCAACCAATTCATAAAATCAGCGGCCCATAGAGCCTTTTCTTAAGAAAACCTTTTTTTGTTTTATACTACTGTTTTTTTTTTTTTTTTTTAATTTTCAGTACATACATTTTTTAATATAATGTGTAATTTTTTTTGTAAATATTATTTATATTTTACATATGCTTACAATCTAATTATTTAAAAACATATTAAAAGGGATAGAAATTGTTGACGGAATTCATAAAATGGATGAGTAGCTCTTCAGTCGTTGGATGAAGAGTTCTCCAACTGTATTCTGTTAAATATGTTTCTATATTTGGAGAAGGCATTTCACAAATTCCCCGCCTCATATCTCTTTCTATTTTAGCCCAGTTTGATTCAATTCCCTGTTTGAAAAATATTGATTATTTTAATCTGGTGCAATGGTGGCACACTTTTGGGAATGGGGGACGAAAGCGGCATAAGAACAAGATTTCCGAACATGAACGGATTGTCCGGAACTTTATTAACGGCGAACACGTCGCCTTTGAGGGAGTCGGCTTAAGCTATCATCTGTTTCCGTCTTCAGTTAGAGGTTATTTTATTTGTAGGTGGTGTTTAGATCATTCTCAAATGCAATTTTTTGTATGTATAGAAATATCTTATGTTTAACTGAGGGATAACGTAAGATGTCATAAAACAGCATATTAAATTCAATATTATTTTTCAAGTAATATAAGTAACCAAACATTTGTAATAAATCTTACTATAATGAGTTTAATATAATATAATTTATTATTCCAATTTTTTAAATAAAAAATTACTTTTGTTAGTCTTATATGCTTTTGTAACCTTTTAAGAATCAAATTAGAGCTATTGAAAAACTTACAATTTTCAGAACTACCAAAGTTGAATTAAACTTTGTTTAAATTGTTCACTCTGTGCAAAAGTGAAATATAGAAGAGTTTGTTATTAATTACTGAATAATTATTAGTGACGGAATAATGATTTATTAACTGAGTGGAGCCATACAAACTAGGTAGGCTATAGATTTCTTGTATGTAAAGGTCTTGAGCACATTTACGCTATCACCCAGGAGGAGATAAAGTAAAACATACGTTCTGTGAGAGATCCCTTAGCTTTATGACAGCTCATACTGACATGACACTTAGACGTGATTCCAATGGAATGTATATAGGCACGAGGAGGTTGCATCGACGTATTCTATTAAGGCGATCGGTCAAGTTGGCTGATATTGCCATCGAAGGATATGACAACTGGTTCTAACGGTAGAGGCTTCAAACTGTCTAGTCAAGGTCTAACGGACGGCTTGACCTATCTAGGACCGTCCCTAATCTGATGGTCCGACCCTTAGCTAAGCAAGCCTAGAATGGTTAACGGTTCGAGTGGATTGCTGGTTGAAGGTACAGAAACCTGGTCGTTCGAAAGGTTCTACTGGTCCCGAGTAGTTCTGGAAAGGGCGTGAAACCGTAGTGTCTGGCTGCAGTATCTTCTAGTCCAAGGGCCTCTGTAAGTCCTGACTTTACCACGGTTCGTCTTCACCCGGTCGAAAGTCACGAGTTTGAGGTTGGATTCGTGAGCAAGTGGATTCACATGTCGCATTACAGGTTCTTCAAAATATTTCCATCTATTTTTTTTGTTTTTGTTCTTTGGACGGCAGAAAAACCTAGGCTACCTTAGTCTTCGCCATCTTTTTGCTTCTTCAGCTTTTTCACAACATACTGGCACAATTGATCTGGATAATATGGAAGGAATATGACTAACATGTATATGACTGCATTCCTGAATTGGAGCTAATTTGTATCAAGCCAACGGGAGATATATACCAGTTATCCTTGTAGGAAGAATAGATGGATAGATTGAGTAAATATAGTACAAAACAAGGTCCGTAGTAGAAGTGGGGAGGATTTAAGAGTCTCACGGGCTAGGTTATGTATCTAAAGGAGATCTCCTCTCTATCGTGGTCAAGGAGAATTTTATCAGCCACTCTTTGAGAATATATATGTTTAGGTAGTGTGTTGCATGTGCTTGTTCTAGCTTATGGTTTGAGTTCTTCGACTAGGTACAGCTAGACGAAGAGGGACTGAGATGTCGGACTTTTTTCAGTAAAGCCCTCACACGAACAAAACCTCGAAATGTAAGCTCCTCCTATATAATTAAAATATTCTTTACTTACTGTATAAAGAAGAGAATATAAAATTTGTTATAACTTGATAAACTAGACTATAAGCCTATGCGTGCGCGTGTGTGTGTGTGTGTGTGTGTGTGTGTGTGTGTGTGTGCGTGCGTGCGTGCGTGCGTGCGTGCGTGTGTGTGTGTGTGTGTGTGTGTTTGTGTGTGTGTGTGTGTGTGTGTGTGTGTGTGTGTGTGTGTGTGTGTGTGTGTGTGTGTAGGGGGATATACTGTAGACTACTTTATAGTGTACATTTATGTTCAATCCATTTATTTTTCCGTAGACTCGGAATAGTTTACACAGTTATTTACCTATCAGCATTTCATTACACCTACTTATAGATCTTTAAAAGATGAAATACCAGGAGAAAAGTGGGGTTTGTTTTTAAAAATCTCACAAATGTGTAACCATGAAGGCCTATATTACGTCAGCTTGGGTGATATTTCCTTCCGCGTCTTGCTTTAGAATGCTGGTGTAATATTCGTAGAAGCAACGAGCCGCTGCCATCAAACGATCCATCAAATCGCTTGACTGCTTCCAGATGCCGGTTTACGTCTTTGCTTATTACTTAACCCTTGATGATGCTGACACTTCTGAATATTACATTAATTAATCAGATGTTCCTAACGGTTAATTTTAATGGTTTATATATAAGAAGTGATGTATTTATTATAATTTATAGCAACGATGTTTTCTTGCGATCACTAAAATCACTTATGTACGTAATGTGGCTTCTTATGGTTCTGACGTATTGGTTTTCAGAGTTTACAATGGAGATTCTCAAAACCTTTGAAAGTCAGCTAGTGGAATCATCAAGACTCTTTCTTGTAACTTTACATAGAATGGTGTGTGTGTGTGTGTGTGTGTGTGTGTGTGTGTGTGTGTGTGTGTGTGTGTGTGTGTGTGTGTGTGTGTGTGCGTGCGTGTGTGTGTGTACGGATACGCATGAAGCTACAAAAACAGCTACGACCTACGAAAGCCTGCTCAAGTAATGTTTTATACATTTATTGACATTACATTATGTGTGCATTATTTTAATTTACGGTACTAAACAAATTTAATTTCTATTTATTTACGTTTTGCTTGAGAATTATTATGTGTGTAGGCTATTAGCATGAAAAATAGATGTTTTATTTTTACAGATATTTTTATAAATTATCAATATTATCTCTCTGTTAAAACTATCCTTCTCTGTTACAGGTAAGTGTAATTGCAAATCATTGAGGTTTGGCGAGAAAGAAAATATATGACTTCAGACAAATCTGTTAGGAGAAAACTTGTATCGTGAGTGTAAACTTATAACAGGCCCTATGTCTAGGACACTTTTCTATAAAAATAGAAATGTAGTGATTTAGATAAAAAAAAGGAGCAAATTTTCAACAAATATTTTCAAAAGTAAATCATGTAAGGCTAATAACTGTTTTCGCTTTAACCGGGAGGTTATGTTTAAATAATGTTCAAACTATTTTATATATATATATACACTTTCACTATATGTACTTAAACAAAAATCTTGCTTGGTATTTATGCGAGTTAACTTTCAAAGATTGATAATTTCAAATTTGTTTAATAGTTAGGTATCTTGTTTACCTTGTGGGGCAATATCCATATTTTTAACTTTGCAACACCGTTTTCTTGTATTCACGTTAACTCGCATAAATACCAAGTAAGAATTATATATATATATATATATATATATATATATATATATATATATATATATATATATATATATATATATATATATATATATATATATATATATATATATATATATATATATTAAATATGGGGATGTGTTTTCTTGTAATATATTTAATAAATTTAAAATATTTCAAAAACAAGAATACTTTTATAGCATATATTATTCAAAGCTTTTCGCCGATAAAATAGTACCAGCATCTTCAGGAAAATAATTATGTAACAAAATATTTTTACACAAATTAAATCATATGATTTGTACTGTATGATAGTACATATGATTTAATTTTTGTAAAAATATTTTTTTACATAATTATTTTCCTGAAGATGCTGGTACTATTTTATCGGCGAAAAGCTTTGAATAATATATGCAATAAAAGTATTCTTGTTTTTGAAATATTTTTAATTTATTAAATATATATATATATATATATATATATATATATATATATATATATATATATATATTAGGTTATACTGTATATGTATATTATACATAGGCCTACTATGATACATTGTACAAACCGATATTTTAAATGTATGATTTTTATCAAGTAATTTTAGTACCAATCTATTAACCTTTCTATATTTTATTTCAAATGTTCATCAGTGACATGTTATCAGTGATATACATAACTTCTCATTCGATAAGGCCCACTGAGGGTCCATTCTGACTCTCTATTGTTTGTTCCCTTTTATTGGGTCTAGCGTCTTCGACTAGATACTGTCTAAGCACATCAGTATAGACTTTAGCATTACTACAAATAGTGCACGATCTACTATTGTAGTAGGTGTTGCATATACTGTTTGTGCATTACATCGTCTGGTTAGATCTACAAGTAAACCTTAACGGGGTATAAACATAGTGATTGGAAACTAGCCAACTATCTTCATACAATCCTATCTATCATGCCTTCCGTTTGCCTCTGTTGATCCAGTTCCACGGACTGTGATCAGAAATAAAAAGCACGTGGTTGCATGCACATCGCTTCCGCCGGCCAACAATGTACCGGAAATGAGCAGTTGATGAGCTTCCGCAGCTAGATTGCCGGGCGCCCATTTATTTAAATACGACTTGTGCTGTTTTTTAGAGCTTCGATTAGACGTAACTACGTTCAGTAAAGCGCACAATCAGCGGCGAACGCGACCCGACTAGCCAATTAAAGCTTCCGTTTGGGATAAATAGTAAGCCTATGTATTTATTAGAAGACATTGTGAATGATCCGACCTGATATTCTATGATCGGCCTGATACTCTTTAGCCGCGCCTTGATATTACACTTTGATTTAAAGGAATGGGTATGTGGCAGAGCAGGGATGCGGTGTTGTCAGTTCGAAAGCTGTGACCCTCAACCCGCCATCGCCAGCGGTAGAACGAAGCAAGCTACACCACTAGTAAATCACTCCACCACAGTTACGATGTCACTGATCGACGAACGGAAGTTTAACGTCGAATAGGTAACAAGGCTCACCCCCGCAGCAAGATGTGAACTTCCTATTCGCTCAGGCGGCTGTAATCCCCACTCCCTCTGGCCAATTACACCTACTATTTTGTTTTAGATCCAATTCAATCCTATTCTGTTTTAAATAATGAGTTATTTTAATGTGTTGGTAAAATTCAACGATACAGTTTAACGATTTTGTTCGCGAGTAAAAACTGAAATAAGTAACTTCGTATGGTTGCATCGCTTAAAATTATTAGATTTTTGTTTAACATAAAACATTTGTATGAAAAACTAGAAATTTTTATCAAAAGGATAATCTTCTACTGGTTTATTTAAAAACTGTATATGTTGTACGCACACTCCCAAGTCTGGGCATAATTTATATAATTTATAGAAATCAGTATTATATAAAGTTAATGAATTGCTTGGTTAGTCTAGCATTATGCTCACAGAACCCATAGCTTCAGTGCCGTGTAGTCGAATATTTTCCTGATCTATTTGACTTACCCGCCAACTCCCGCCCTTGGCCATTAAGCCATTAGTCAACGCGCTGACCAGTATAGCCGAACCTCTTTATACAGTCCGTCTTCTTCCGGGATGGAGTGATCGAGGGCCGAGCCGTCTTCGAAATGTTCCCCATTCATTGACTTAAAATCACACAGCATTCAAGGGTTGGAAGGATTTTGATCTGTTGTAGATAGCAACGATGTTTTCTTGCGATCACTAAAATCACTTATGTACGTAATGTGGCTTCTTATGGTTCTGACGTATTGGTTTTCAGAGTTTACAATGGAGATTCTCAAAACCTTTGAAAGTCAGCTAGTGGAATCATCAAGACTCTTTCTTGTAACTTTACATAGAATGGTGTGTGTGTGTGTGTGTGTGTGTGTGTGTGTGTGTGTGTGTGTGTGTGTGTGTGTGTGTGTGTGTGTGTGTGTGCGTGCGTGTGTGTGTGTACGGATACGCATGAAGCTACAAAAACAGCTACGACCTACGAAAGCCTGCTCAAGTAATGTTTTATACATTTATTGACATTACATTATGTGTGCATTATTTTAATTTACGGTACTAAACAAATTTAATTTCTATTTATTTACGTTTTGCTTGAGAATTATTATGTGTGTAGGCTATTAGCATGAAAAATAGATGTTTTATTTTTACAGATATTTTTATAAATTATCAATATTATCTCTCTGTTAAAACTATCCTTCTCTGTTACAGGTAAGTGTAATTGCAAATCATTGAGGTTTGGCGAGAAAGAAAATATATGACTTCAGACAAATCTGTTAGGAGAAAACTTGTATCGTGAGTGTAAACTTATAACAGGCCCTATGTCTAGGACACTTTTCTATAAAAATAGAAATGTAGTGATTTAGATAAAAAAAAGGAGCAAATTTTCAACAAATATTTTCAAAAGTAAATCATGTAAGGCTAATAACTGTTTTCGCTTTAACCGGGAGGTTATGTTTAAATAATGTTCAAACTATTTTATATATATATATACACTTTCACTATATGTACTTAAACAAAAATCTTGCTTGGTATTTATGCGAGTTAACTTTCAAAGATTGATAATTTCAAATTTGTTTAATAGTTAGGTATCTTGTTTACCTTGTGGGGCAATATCCATATTTTTAACTTTGCAACACCGTTTTCTTGTATTCACGTTAACTCGCATAAATACCAAGTAAGAATTATATATATATATATATATATATATATATATATATATATATATATATATATATATATATATTAAATATGGGGATGTGTTTTCTTGTAATATATTTAATAAATTTAAAATATTTCAAAAACAAGAATACTTTTATAGCATATATTATTCAAAGCTTTTCGCCGATAAAATAGTACCAGCATCTTCAGGAAAATAATTATGTAACAAAATATTTTTACACAAATTAAATCATATGATTTGTACTGTATGATAGTACATATGATTTAATTTTTGTAAAAATATTTTTTTACATAATTATTTTCCTGAAGATGCTGGTACTATTTTATCGGCGAAAAGCTTTGAATAATATATGCAATAAAAGTATTCTTGTTTTTGAAATATTTTTAATTTATTAAATATATATATATATATATATATATATATATATATATATATATATATATATATTAGGTTATACTGTATATGTATATTATACATAGGCCTACTATGATACATTGTACAAACCGATATTTTAAATGTATGATTTTTATCAAGTAATTTTAGTACCAATCTATTAACCTTTCTATATTTTATTTCAAATGTTCATCAGTGACATGTTATCAGTGATATACATAACTTCTCATTCGATAAGGCCCACTGAGGGTCCATTCTGACTCTCTATTGTTTGTTCCCTTTTATTGGGTCTAGCGTCTTCGACTAGATACTGTCTAAGCACATCAGTATAGACTTTAGCATTACTACAAATAGTGCACGATCTACTATTGTAGTAGGTGTTGCATATACTGTTTGTGCATTACATCGTCTGGTTAGATCTACAAGTAAACCTTAACGGGGTATAAACATAGTGATTGGAAACTAGCCAACTATCTTCATACAATCCTATCTATCATGCCTTCCGTTTGCCTCTGTTGATCCAGTTCCACGGACTGTGATCAGAAATAAAAAGCACGTGGTTGCATGCACATCGCTTCCGCCGGCCAACAATGTACCGGAAATGAGCAGTTGATGAGCTTCCGCAGCTAGATTGCCGGGCGCCCATTTATTTAAATACGACTTGTGCTGTTTTTTAGAGCTTCGATTAGACGTAACTACGTTCAGTAAAGCGCACAATCAGCGGCGAACGCGACCCGACTAGCCAATTAAAGCTTCCGTTTGGGATAAATAGTAAGCCTATGTATTTATTAGAAGACATTGTGAATGATCCGACCTGATATTCTATGATCGGCCTGATACTCTTTAGCCGCGCCTTGATATTACACTTTGATTTAAAGGAATGGGTATGTGGCAGAGCAGGGATGCGGTGTTGTCAGTTCGAAAGCTGTGACCCTCAACCCGCCATCGCCAGCGGTAGAACGAAGCAAGCTACACCACTAGTAAATCACTCCACCACAGTTACGATGTCACTGATCGACGAACGGAAGTTTAACGTCGAATAGGTAACAAGGCTCACCCCCGCAGCAAGATGTGAACTTCCTATTCGCTCAGGCGGCTGTAATCCCCACTCCCTCTGGCCAATTACACCTACTATTTTGTTTTAGATCCAATTCAATCCTATTCTGTTTTAAATAATGAGTTATTTTAATGTGTTGGTAAAATTCAACGATACAGTTTAACGATTTTGTTCGCGAGTAAAAACTGAAATAAGTAACTTCGTATGGTTGCATCGCTTAAAATTATTAGATTTTTGTTTAACATAAAACATTTGTATGAAAAACTAGAAATTTTTATCAAAAGGATAATCTTCTACTGGTTTATTTAAAAACTGTATATGTTGTACGCACACTCCCAAGTCTGGGCATAATTTATATAATTTATAGAAATCAGTATTATATAAAGTTAATGAATTGCTTGGTTAGTCTAGCATTATGCTCACAGAACCCATAGCTTCAGTGCCGTGTAGTCGAATATTTTCCTGATCTATTTGACTTACCCGCCAACTCCCGCCCTTGGCCATTAAGCCATTAGTCAACGCGCTGACCAGTATAGCCGAACCTCTTTATACAGTCCGTCTTCTTCCGGGATGGAGTGATCGAGGGCCGAGCCGTCTTCGAAATGTTCCCCATTCATTGACTTAAAATCACACAGCATTCAAGGGTTGGAAGGATTTTGATCTGTTGTAGATGAGATAACAAGTAATTATGTTCTGTCTTCAAGCGAAAGGCTCCATCACTCACGGCTCTGGGTAAGTCATGTCTAAAAGTGCCCAGAGTGACAAGATCCTCCCATCTTTTGCTAGATCTATTTGACTTACTTACCCGCCAACGCCCGCCCTTGGTTTTTCAGCCATTAGTCGATGCGCTGACCCGTATAGCCCAGCCTCTTCATACAGTCTGTCTTCTCCCGGAATGGAGTGATCGAACGGCCGGGCAGTCTTTGAAATGTTCCGCATCCATTGTCCCAAACCCGCACAGTCGACATTCGAGGGTTGGAACCATCTTGATCCGGTGTAGATGAGATGCCAAATAATAATGTCCTATCTTCAAGCGAAAGGCTCCATCACTCACGGCTCTGTGTAAGTCACGTCTAAAAGGGCCCAGAGTGACAAGATCCTCCAATCTTTTGCCTGATCTATTTGAAGGGGCGAGATTTAATATTTTGCGAATTTTACAGAAATGTATAGCTTCTCTCTAGGCATATTTTTAAAACATGAGTACAATTTGTTCATCCTCGATAAGGGGGTTATGTTTAACAACAGTAATTATGTTTGTGTTGACATATTATTTATTTATTTAGCTCCGTAACTGGTAAACTGGCTACAGATGTTTCCATTCGTTTGAACATTAAAACATCAAAAACCTCTTATGTCATTAAAATAGTGTCAGACAGTGATGATATCGCAAGAGAAGTACCAATCGTAAGAAAACAAATCTTAGATCAGGATATAGTGTTAGCGCAGTAGTAATAATGGTATTAGTATTAAGCCTAGTACAATCACCAGATCCTAGGGTCGCTACTGTCGAAGCATCACCAGGTCTTTGTTCCAAACTGTACTATGGAGGAAAACGAAGTGCGCAGTTATCTGTTCAACTTGGCAACATTGACCGAATTGTATGATCCTCCGACAGTAGCAACCGCAGGCTCTAAAGATTGAATTACTTTTAATACTATTACCCTCTACCAATGCGGTGACACTGCGTTATGCTTCTATTGTCCGTGATTGACCGTACTCCGTACGTTCTCTATTCTATATTCGACCCCACGTCGGTTTTTCCTTCTACCTACTGTACTTTTGCAAATGACGCCCGTGATTCAATTTCCAAGATTTTATACAGAATTGTCTTTAACATGTTGACAAGATGTTCAGTGTAGATATTCAGGCGTTTTGGGATTTTAGTTCTCGCCGTCCTCGTCGGTTTTCCTCCGATATTTAAATAAAGTTAACTTATTAATAAGAGTAAGTTAAATTTAAAATAATTGAAGTTGCTTGATGTAATCATCTTGAATTCACTGATTAAACTAATTTTAAAAATACCTAACTAAGTGAATACGTAATTGCTTACTTGCTGTCGCGTTTCAAAACATTCGTTCCTTTTATGAAGCTAACCCTCTACTGGCGGCATCGGTTGTGTGTAAAGGCTCTAACGGGAATGGATTTATGACTGTGGAATGGGGTGGGTTGTTTGAGTTGTGTGTCATATAATAGAAAGCCTCTACATTCAAAAAACTCCATTACCAAATATCCTACAAAGCAACAAACATTTTATGACAGCACATACAACCTTTTCAAAAAGGAACTGACAAATACAAACTCTCAGGTATTTACCAATTAACTTCGAAGAACACATTTCCCCCCAAAAAACAAACAAACCCTAAATCCAGCTACGCAAAACACCTAAAAAGCATCCAACACACACACACACACACACACACACACACACACACACACACACACACACGGACACGGACATACACACTAATTTAAATGTTCTACACACATTAAAACAAAGTAAAAACCTATCAACCTTAGAAAAATATGAAATCTACAAACACTACACAACAGATAAAGAAAACGTATTAAATGATCACACACACTTTAAAGCCAACAGCCTTTTCTATTATATGACACACAACTCAAACAATCCACCCCATTCCACGGTCATAAATCCATTTTCGTTAGAGCCTTTACAACTAAGCGATGCCACCAGTAGAGGGTTAGCTTCGTAAAAGGAACGAATGTTTTGAAACGCGTTAGCAAGTAAGCAATTACGTATTCACTTAGTTGAGTATTTTTAAAATTAGTGTAAAATAATTGTCTTTAATATACATTCATTAAGTGTTGCGGTAAATATAATTAGGACATTAAGTTAATATTTTAAATTTAGAGAAGTTTAACAAATGACTTATCAAGAAAAAATAAAAGAATTTTCGAAGTAGTGGATGACGAAACAAAATTACTACCAAATTATCAGATGGCACAATGTACCTTCTAATACTTGTAATAATTGAGACTAAAAAAGACAAAAAAATGATAACTTTTCAAGACAATCATATTATCCAAAAGAGTTTGGCTATGGTTCTTGGAGTAACTTTATTTATAATTAATAAACTTTGGTGAATTCAGTTTTTTTTGGGGTGATTTATTGCATTTTTATTTGAAAAATCGTGAAATTGATGAAAACATTTTTCACGTTGGTAAACGCAGCCGTAAACACAAAACGAGACGGGATTATAGTTTTACAGGTTACAGTTTCTTTAAGTTAATTGCCATAACCGATTTGGTTTAGACCAGAACATAACATAATTAAGTTGCAGTTTGATCATTGGGTATTCTGATTAAAGCCTGGACCGTGCCGATGGCGGAAAAGCAATATTATTGAAAAGTAACAGTTTTAATGTCGGTGAGTTGGAACATTTAAAAATGAATTTCAATCTAGAAGAGAAAAAAATAATTTTTTGGAAATTTGATTACATTTTAGTTTACTCTTATATGAACTAAGGCGCAGCTAGGGGTTTCAGGGTGTAACACCTCTGTTAGAAGTACTATAAAGATTGTTTTCTTAAAAGCTATTATAAAAATTTTAAAAATAAATTTTAATTTGGGCAGCTCTATAATAAATTTATATTAATTTCAAACTCCCATTAAAAAGTTCAAATATAATATCAAGATAGTTTTTATAATAAACGAGTGACAGGAAGGTCAAAGAGGTTAATAAAATCTGCGTGTGTATTTTCTTAAAATACCTTAATTTGCGTAGCTACGGTTGTCGATGGTCGCAATTTTGAGAAATAAAACTTCTAAAGAGCACCTAAATATATTAAGTATTAGGGATGGTCAATCTAGTGACTTTAACTTAACGGATCGGTGATTTCCGGAATTAAGAATAAACTATAGCATCTGCGGCATACAACGCTGTCACTGTCCTGAAATCTGACAGAAGTCGTCTACTCACGCTCGACGTAAATGAGTAGAACCAGTGACAGCGACAAATCAACCAATGACAGCCTCGGTAAAATATCAGTAGCTATATATTCAGTGACGGGACATTTTGCCCAATTACAACAGAGAAGACCTCCTCCCCTTCAGTCAACGACACCGCACGATGATCGGCGACGTGAGAGTAGATCCAGTGACAGCGACAAATCAACCAATTACAGCCTCGGTAAAATATCAGTAACTATCCAGCCAATGACGACGACGTTTTGCCTCCGATCGATCCATTGTCACTAGAACTGGCATTTTTCATATTTTGTCACTGGTACCACCAGCGACAAATGAATATCAGTGACAAAGTCACCGGTACAGAAATATCGACGATCCCTACTAACTATAGCATTATCCATGAGAGTGCTGCTGTAACAGAGGACTGCAAATCTGGCCGTTCGAAACGTTCTACTTTAGTAAGAAAAAGGGTCGAAGTAACGAAATTAAAATCAGTAACTAAATAGATAAAAATTAATTTTTTGTATTGGGTAAAAAACATTTTAAAAAATTAAAGAATAAAATTTACATTTATAAACATATACATTTTTTCCCTTTAAAAATTGAAAATTATTTTACCTATAATTATTTTTCCAAACAGCCAAAGAACATCATCAATTTGCATGATTGGATTTTAGTCTGCTCCTTTTTGCCTATAAAACCTCGCCAACTTTCGAGAAAAGCCTCTCTGCTGGTACAGATGTTCCAACAACTCACAGATATTTTCTACCCAATTGATGTAGGAACGAATTTGGCAGTGCAACATTTTCCCAAATCTTGAATGGATTGTCCCCTAGACATCTCTAAGATCTGATTGGTAACAGTAGGCTCCTTTCATCAACTTTTTCACGCCGACTCATCTCGAAAGTCGAAACCCTCGCCGCTGTGCGATCGAAGTCACCCCCTTCCTCCTGCTTACTTCTGTCCTAAATAGGCTACTTAGTACGATACATGGGACATGTCCCTGCTCTACTTTATTCATTTTACTTCTAACATATTTCATAGGAATAACATCTGGTAATAACAGGTGTGTAACGTTGCAGTAAAATATTTATGTTGCCTATTATATTTGCACTTACGTTTATATTGTTATACTTTTAGAAATCAGAACTAAACCGATCGATACAAAACTTTCACATGATCAACAATTCTGATATTAAACCCCTCTGTGTCCCGTGATTTTAAGTCGTTTTAACTTCAAAATAGAGCAAAATATGATTTTTAGTTTCTTTATATTTCAAGTGTAAATATATCGCCTCGAAATATCGATGTTTCCGATACATCGAATATGACAAAAAGGGTGAAAAATATCGTCAATTCATCTCCGATATATCGATATTCGATTTATCGCTTTTCGATGTCCCAACCTTAGTTGTAACCAGGACTAACGTAATCTCGTAGAATCATAAATTATAGTTTATGAAAATTAAACGTTTAAAGTTCGTTATAATGTTATGTTATTTTTTACGAATATTTGTCTGGATTTCTTAAATAAACACCGCCTTACGTTTAATGTTTATTTGCCGCTCTTTAAATCTGAAATCCATATAAATTAGTAACAAATTTAATTTACTCATTTTTTCTAACTTTTAAATGATGGCATAAATTGGTCTTTAATTTCCAAAATTTGTCCTTACGGGTATAAATTAGTACCAAACCTCTCCGTCTATAAGGTTATTCTGATGAGCTACTTACGTGTACTGAATTCGAGTTTAAGACGTATCAGAATATGAGTTCTCATGAGGGTGCAGTTCAATATGACACGACTGACTCGTCTCCAAGTGTTTCCCGGCTGAAATTTATCGGGTGCGCGGCGTAGAATCGTGAGTAACCGAGTGCGTGTAAACCCGTATGTACACGGCCCGACTTGTTATCTGCACAGCCGGCTTGGAGACATCATTTATCGGCGACTTTCTCTTCCTGCTCCGACATCCGTTCGGTAACAACCACTCTCGATTAAATCGTAACCTTTTTCATACGCCGAGATTGTAGTACCCAACGCACCGGTTTCACAGCCTATCCTCGTTTCCCTAACAGTAAATTAACAATTTCCGGTCCGCATTGTTTCACCTGATTAATTTCACCTGGCTTCCTATAGATTATAAATTGCAGAAAGCGTTAGAAATATTGTTACAGGTCAGTGAATGTTATTTATGATACCTATTGTATTGGAGACAGTTCATACAATTTTATACTATAACTAGTGGCTTATAGGGGCAAACGCCCCTATTCATATTGAAACAAATTTTAAACTTTTGTATGGTAATTTTATTTTTTAATAGAAATTAATTTAATGTAATTCAAATTTTTCATAATAAAATTTCTTAATAAACTATATTATTTGTGAACGTGTTTTCAATTTGTTTTTTTTTACCTATAGCATTATATATATATATATATATATATTAAATGTGGTGATATGTTTTCTTGTATATATAGTTAATAAATTTAAAATATTTCAAACACAAGAATACTTTTAATGAATATATTTATTCAAAGCTTTTCGCCGATAAAAAAGTATCAGCATCTTCAGGAAAAATAATTATCTAATAAAATACTTTTACAAAATTGATATATATATATATATATATCTTTAATCCATCTTGAGGTTTTACTCGTCTTAGTGCAACATAAAGTTGACCATGTGTAAAAACAGGTTTGGTCCATTGAAGCCTTACTTATATTTATAATGTAAGTCTTAAAGGAAATTGTTTCTTTTCCGTTTGAAATGACATATTAGGATCTGTTGATATTATTTTAATTATTGGTAAAAATATTATGTTTTCTTTTCCAAAACCAGTGATTATATCTAATTTAATACACTTGTCAAACATATCTAGTACGATAAGACGTACTCCATTAACTGAATCTAATCCCAAGTTTATATGTCTATTTAACATTGAATACTGTTTATATATTTGAACTCAGCTGTTTTTAATGTAATATTTGTACAGCTGTTTCTCAGCTGAAATATTTGAAAATCATACTCGGCTGTTTTTCATTGCAATATATTTCTTATGGAGATTTTTGGTAACTTTAAGTTCCTCAAACCCTATAAATGTTGTAAATTGAGAAAAACCTACATTTTTCCCCGCTCCTTCGTGTCAATACCTTTAATTTGAGCCATCTGCCAGCTGTGTACGACCTTCCATGCTGCCACAATTTTTCTCTCAAAATTCGGCTTACAAAATTATATTTATGGATAAAAATTTAGTTTGAAAATTATTGCTCTAAAAATCGATGTGGAATTTTGTACACGTAACTTTTTAAAATTCATCTGCAGTTTTTTAAATCGCACACAAATAACAAAATAAAACAAACAACAAAAATATCAACCCAGAAAAAAAATTATTTTAATAATGCGACGTTTTTGCAACTAGTTCGTTGCCTTTATCGAGCCTGAAAACAATATTTTATTGCTTTTAATTACACTTACAACATACACTCATTGCAGTAATAAAAACTTATAAAATTCAATAAAATTAAGTCAAAAAATTTAATACAATAACCCTCCAAAGTAGTGAGAGTCATTAAAGCATCTAAAAACATTTTAAAACAGTAACAACGCCGAGCAAACAACAAAAAGATCAACCCAGAAAAAAAATTATTTTAATAATGCGACGTTTTTGCAACTAGTTCGTTGCCTTTATCGAGCCTGAAAACAATATTTTATTGCTTTTAATTACACTTACAACATACACTCATTGCAGTAATAAAAACTTATAAAATTCAATAAAATTAAGTCAAACAATTTAATACAATAACCCTCCAAAGTAGTGAGAGTTATTAAAGCATCTAAAACCATTTTAAAACAGTAACAACGCTGAGTAAACAACAATATAAACATATAAAAAGCACACGCAAATAACAAAATAAAACAAACAACAAAAAGATCAACTGAGAAAAAAAATTATTTTAATAATGCGACGTTTTTGCAACTAGTTCGTTGCCTTTATCGAGCCTGAAACAATATTTTATTGCTTTTAATTACACTTACAACATACACTCATTGCAGTCATTAAAAACTTATAAAATTCAATAAAATTAAGTCAAACAATTTAATACAATAACCCTCCAAAGTAGTGAGAGTTATTAAAGCATCTAAAACCATTTTAAAACAGTAACAACGCTGAGTAAACAATAATATAAACATATAAAAAGCACACGCAAATAACAAAATAAAACAAACAACAAAAAGATCAACTGAGAAAAAAAATTATTTTAATAATGCGACGTTTCTGCAACTAGTTCCTTGCCTTTATCGAGCCTGAAACAATATTTTATTGCTTTTAATTACACTTACAATATACACTCGTTGCAATAATTAAAAACTTATAAATTTCAATAAAATTAAGTCAAAAAATGTAATACAATAACCCTCCAAAGTAGTGAGAGTCATTAAAGCATCTAAAAACATTTTAAAACAGTAACAACGCCGAGCAAACAACAAAAAGATCAACCGAGAAAAAAATTATTTTAATAATGCGACGTTTCTGCAACTAGTTCGTTGCCCTTATCGAGCCTGAAAACAATATTTCATTGCTTTTAATTAAATTTACAATATACACTCGTTGCAATAATTAAAAACTTATGAAATTCAATAAAATTAAGAGAAAAATTGAATACAATAACCCTCCAAAGTAGTGAGAGTCATTAAAGCATTAAACAAATTTTAAAACAGTAACAACGCTAAT
Organism: Prosapia bicincta; assembly: GCA_036971475.1. Classification (NCBI taxonomy): domain Eukaryota; kingdom Metazoa; phylum Arthropoda; class Insecta; order Hemiptera; family Cercopidae; genus Prosapia; species Prosapia bicincta. Next base: position 122,257,435 of record JBAIZL010000002.1, on the reverse strand, counting down.
AAAACAACAATATTTACATGTAAAACACACACCCAAATAACAAAACAAAACAACATCAAAATAACCACACAAATAAAACACTAATTCTTGGAAGTTTCAACTTACACAACAATTTCTTACACATACTACATAACTTATCAAAATCATTTGTAATGTTGATGCCATTCAATTGTAATAGTTTCCTGATTTAAATTGATATGGAAATTAAGAGCAGTGATGTACAAAATGAGATTTATTACCTTTCACTAGTTCAATCGATGAACGATTTATTTGCTGTCGACTTAGGTTCTTCTGTCACTATACCGATTCTCTTGAATGTGCAATTTATTTCAATCGAAATTTGAAAATTTCATAAAAACATCATTTGTGGGAAGTATATTCCTAACGCCTACACTCTCAGAATCTTCTCCACGTGTCTTTGAGTTTTCCCCAGATAAACAATCGAATTATTTATACACACCTGTTATTAATGAAATTAATTTAAATGGTATTACAAATATTGTAATTAGAATATACTCGAAGTTGAAACGTCACAGTTTTGGAAAGCAAAATGAATTGCCCAGATGAGATAAGGAATTAGGCCTTCAAAATTTGTAACGGCCAACATGATAGAATTTAGAATTGTTTGTACTTACCTGATCCATACGATTTCAAAAAACTAAAACATACTTTTAAGCGTTATCCGAACCATCTTCCATATATATGATTCCGTAAGCCGAATTTTGAGAGAAAAATTGTGGGAGCTTGGAAGGTCGTACAGAGCCGGGGGATGGCTCAAATTAAAGGTATTGCCACGATGGAGCGGGGAAAAATAAGGGTTTTCTCAATTTACAACATTTATAGGGTTTGAGGAACTTGAAGTTACCAAAAATCTCCATAAGAAATACATTGCAACGAAAAACAGCTGAGTATGATTTTCAAATATTTCAGCTGAGAAACACCTGTAGAAATATTATATTAAAAATAGCTGAGTACAAATATTTTAACAGTATTAAAGAAAAATTAGAAATATGAGCTTGGAGTCGGGTCTAGTTAATGGAGTACGTCTTCTCGTACTAGATATGTTTGACAAGTGTATTAAATTAGAAATATTCATTGGTTCTAGAAAAAGAAACATGATATTTTTACCAAGAATAAAAAAATATCAAATGAAAATGAACTGATTTCCTTTAAGACTTGCATTTTCAATAACTATAAATGAGGTTCGGGGCCAAACATTCTTAAGAGCAGGGTTCCAATTGACCAAACCTGCTTTTACACATGGACAACTTTATGTTGCACTAAGTTGAGTAAAATCTCAAGATGCAATAAAAATACATATTGAAAATAGAATTGGTCAAAAAAATCAAATTGAAAACGCATTCGCAAAAACTATAGTTTGTAAGGAAATTTTGTTATTAAAAAACTTGAATTATATCAAATTTATTTTTATTAAAAAATAAAATAACAATACAAAAGTTTAAAATTTGTTTCAATATAAATAGGAGCATTTGCCCCTACAAGCCTCTAGTGAGTTATAAACATGGAGTGTAGAGCTAACAAAGCTGTAAGTCCTAGTGCACCGTAAATATGGCCCACCCTAAACAAATTGTTGCCGGATTGATGAACCGGAAAATGACTACAAAACACTTGTTGGCGACAATAACGATTCATGTTTTTAGTTAGAAACCAAATCATATTTTGGCCACAGCACAAATAGAAAGTTTAAAAAACTTTCGTGGGCCTACATTCCACTAATGTTCCACCATCTGAAACTTTCAATTGAACTTAGTGCAAGTTATCCTCTGTGTTAGCGCGTGGTACAAATCTTTTTGTTTGCTTTGTAGGCATCGTTTTGTTTATATTTCTTTGTTTATTAATGATGAGAAATTTTCTTTCGTGACACCCTACTACCCTTAGAGCCTCCACACACGGGTCGATTGTTGACTCGCCGAGAGGTTCGCGCGTCACTCTCGTCTTGTGCGATATCTGCGGCTCGTGTGTCTGCCATCCGCACATTGGTCGACTTCAGTTTGTTTGCATCTAGCGACCAGAACTGACCTCCTCCGCATTTTAAACCCAGAACGAATGTAAAAATGAGCAGTTCAAGTAGTGATGAGGAAGACTTTGTGATGTTTTTGTGGTACAGGCGCTTGAAAAGAAATAATCGTAGATTATGTGTGCATCTTTACATTGAACGTAATTTTAATATTCATTTATTTGTTGGTGTAAAAGAACTGGAACAGAGTGGCTCTAAATTTTTAGCATTTTATAGAATGTCGAAAGATTTATACACCACTCTAGTGAGAGTTGTGAATATAAAGTTCAGCTAATTTTAAAAATACTTAACTAAGTGAATGAGTATCCTAAGTAAAAGGAACGAATGTTTTGAAACGCGTCAGCAAGTAAGCAATTACGCATTCACTTAGTTTAGTATTTTTAAAATTAGTGATTTTTTAATCAGTGAATTCAAGATGATTACATCAAGCAACTTCATAAAGTTCAGGGTGTTTTTCGATTTCCTCAACGAATTTTACATTAAAAACCTAGAAATAGAAATTCAATGTTTTCAGAATTTTATATTATAATAATTATTACAACTAATTAAAAATTAACCCACTATAATTTAAACTACGAGTACTACAATCATCGAACATAACAATCACCGCTCATTTAAAAAATCTGTAAATGTTAATATAGCACAAAAAAGAAGAAAGAAAATGAAATTATAATCACCTCCGTGACGTAGAATCGCGCGATCCTCTCGATAAATCCCGTGCACTACCGATCGCACGAGACGAGGAACTGCTCGGTTTTTGACGCGCACAAAACCCGCCCCGTCTGCGGATCCCAATGCTAAGACGTAGGAAGTTGAGTGGAGAGGAGAGACGAACGCGATTTTTCTCGAGTCGACCACTTCGAGCGTCGACCCGTGTGCGGAGGCTAGTTTAACTTCTGATTGAGTTTTACCTTCTGATGAGCTAAATGTTCATAGTTAATGTTCTTATAATTCTCTAATTAAGGATTTTTCTTGTTTATAATATATCGCAATATTCTTGATTAATATTTTTACTCTTCTTCCACTAACAGAATATTTCGCACTCATTTCGCGTAATTCTCGGATTTAAGTGAGTATCAATTCTTGCCATAAGCTCACTGTTTATTATAATATTTCTTGTAGTGAGTAATTTGATATTTCCTTTCGCATACAAAATATCTTCTGGTTTGATTTTGCGGGAAAACTTTTACGGCATGCCGGTTGGTTGTTTACAGTTACCGGCAAAGTACGACTGCCTGAACAACAAATTTAGCTTAGCTTATAAGAATTGGTATTTGGTATTTCTTAATTAATAAAAAAAATTATGTTATGGCACTCGGAGGAAGTTTATAGTTACGTCTACAGAAGTTTTGAATTCAGAAAAAATTTTATTTCGCGTAATGAGACATTTTACTTTTAAATATTTGTTATTCGACGCGTCTAAGAATGTTTTCTTGTCAAAAATTGTATTATAAATACACAACTTAATATTATTGTTATATTGAATCATTTGTATTTAAATTAATCAAAATTTTAATTAATTAATATGTTTATTAACTGATCAGCATTATTTAATTATAACATTTTGCCGTAAAAATGTTCAAAAAATATGCAACTTAACCTACGTGTAAAAACAGCTGATGTATGAAATCATATGTTCTCATTTAATTCACGTTAAGGTGACTCAGCGTAACATCTTTACTGACGCCATTAATCTGCTAGAAATCATACTGACTCGAAATTGTATGTTTATCTCCAGCCAATCAATTTTTATAGGCGTACCTGTAAAAGTTTTTAAGCCAGTAGTTATTAAATAACTCACAATAATATTCTCTCATGGGTGTTTCAATGACAAAGTCATCATCATAAGTGATTAAATTCTAAAATATCACTTTGTGAAGTTATTCTTTGAACAGTTATATTCACAAAAGACTGTCATTGTAAAGTTGATGACTTTCTTGTTAAACTCTTATCAGAAAATAAATTATTAACTGTGAGTTGGTGTTAGTTACTATTTCATTACTGCAATTGCTTGTATTGAAAAAGATTTTAAACCATTTTAAAGCACTTTATTAAGTTAAATAACAGGCCTAATTAAATACATTTAAAAAAATAAGAACACTACCATTTTTGAATGTAGACTCTTACATTCTTTAAAAACAAATTTGTTGGAAAGATATTTCCAAAATGCTTAATCAATTTTCCCTCAGTATTTTAAAGTGCAAAACTTAATATTCACCACTGAACCTAATTAAATTTCACACAAGTGGTCCGAATAAAATTAATACCAAAAAAAGAGTTTACTCAATAAAAATACCACTCGATTAGGCGTTCTAGACCACTTGTATTGAATTCCTTGCTAAACGCGTGGGCTATCAATTAGCATAATGTGATATAGACGTCAATCTATTTTAATTGTTAGAGTTACTAAAGTGTGCCTGTGGGCAGCGCTCGGGACAGTTTCTAATTGACGATTGTAATTTGGGACATCGCTGTAAATTGCTTTCATTGGTCTGGTTCCGCTTATTAGAGCTTGTGCAAAAACGGCGACTTGCCACATCTCGAACGCGCCCGTTGCGTTCGGACTTTCTGAGAGACATCGCGAACAACAGCGATTGTTGGGTCAGAGTGATAAAACACTGAAACTCTTTAACAGGGGTAAACGCATGACATTATTCTAAAGTAATGCGACGCAGCATAACGGTTCATTGATGGAAATATTAGCATCTAATAACGCGAGGTAGTATTTAATCGTTTATTACATGCTTCCATTAACTATTAGTTAGGTTGAGTATAATAAAATGCGTTGTAAAATACCATCGAAACCTCCAAAAGGCTAGGGTGTTTTAACGTATGATCAAATGCGTTGTAAAATACCATCAAAAAACAACAACACCTCCAAAAGGCTAGGGTGCTTTTAACGTCTAATCAAATGTCTTATAAAATACCATCAAAAAAACAATAATACCTCCAAAAGGTTCGGGTGTCTTTAACGTATAATTAAATGTGTTGCAAAATACCATCAAAAAACCAACAATACCCCACAAAGACTAGAGTGATTTTAACGTAAAATCAAATGTATTGTAAAATACCATCAAAAAACCAACAATACCTTCAAAAGGCTAGGATGCTTTTAACGTATAATTCAATGTCTTATAAAATAACATCAAAAAAACAATAATACCTCCAAAAGGTTCGGGTGCCTTTAACGTATAATTAAATGTGTTGGAAAATACCTTCAAAAAACCAACAATACCCCACAAAGACTAGAGTGATTTTAACGTAAAATCAAATGTATTGTAAAATACCATCAAAAAACCAACAATACCTTCAAAAGGCTAGGATGCTTTTAACGTATAATTCAATGTCTTATAAAATAACATAAAAAAACAATAATACCTCCAAAAGGTTCGGGTGCCTTTAACGTATAATTAAATGTGTTGGAAAATACCATCAAAAAACCAACAATACCCCACAAAGACTAGAGTGATTTTAACGTAAAATCAAATGTATTGTAAAATACCATCAAAAAACCAACAATACTTTCAAAAGGTTAGGTTGCTTTTAACGTATTATCAAATGTGTTGTAAAATACCATAAAAAATCAACAACACCTCCAAAACTCTAGGGTGCTTTTAACGTATAGTCAAATGTATAGTAAAATACCATCACAAAACCAACAAAACCTTCAAAAGGTTAGGGTGCTTTTAACGTATAAACAAATGAGTAGTAAAATATCATCAAAAATCCAACAATACTTTAAAAAGTTTAGGTTGCTTTTAACATGTATTTAATTGTGTTGTAAAACACCATAAAAAAATCAACAATACCTCCAGAAGGCTAGGATGCTTTTAACGTATAATTAAATGCGTTATAAAATACCATCAAAAACCAACACTTCCCAAAGGCTAGGGTGCTTTTAACGTATAATCAAATGCGTTGTAAAATACCATCAAAAGCCAACAATACTTTCAAAAGGTTAGGTTGATTTTAACGTATTATCAAATGTGTTGTAAAATACCATAAAAAATCAACAATACCTTCGAAAGGCTAAGCTGCTTTTAACGTATAATCAAATGTGTTGTAAAATACCATCACAAAACCAACAAAACCTTCAAAAGGTTAGGGTGCTTTTAACGTATAAACAAGTAGTAAAATATCATCAAAAATCCAACAATACTTTAAAAAGTTTAGGTTGCTTTTAACATGTATTTAATTGTGTTGTAAAATACCATAAAAAAACCAACAATACCTCCAGAAGGCTAGGATGCTTTTAACGTATAATTAAATGCGTTATAAAATACCATCAAAAACCAACACTTCCCAAAGGCTAGGGTGTTTTAACGTATAATCAAATGCGTTGTAAAATACCATCAAAAAACAACAACACCTCCAAAAGGCTAGGGTGCTTTTAACGTCTAATCAAATGTCTTATAAAATACCTTCAAAAAAACAATAATACCTCCAAAAGGTTCGGGTGTCTATAACGTATAATTAAATGTGTTGCAAAATACCATCAAAAAACCAACAATACCCCACAAAGACTAGAGTGATTTTAACGTAAAATCAAATGTATTGTAAAATACCATCAAAAAACCAACAATACCTTCAAAAGGCTAGGATGCTTTTAACGTATAATTCAATGTCTTATAAAATAACATCAAAAAAACAATAATACCTCCAAAAGGTTCGGGTGCCTTTAACGTATAATTAAATGTGTTGGAAAATACCTTCAAAAAACCAACAATACCCCACAAAGACTAGAGTGATTTTAACGTAAAATCAAATGTATTGTAAAATACCATCAAAAAACCAACAATACCTTCAAAAGGCTAGGATGCTTTTAACGTATAATTCAATGTCTTATAAAATAACATAAAAAAACAATAATACCTCCAAAAGGTTCGGGTGCCTTTAACGTATAATTAAATGTGTTGGAAAATACCATCAAAAAACCAACAATACCCCACAAAGACTAGAGTGATTTTAACGTAAAATCAAATGTATTGTAAAATACCATCAAAAAACCAACAATACTTTCAAAAGGTTAGGTTGCTTTTAACGTATTATCAAATGTGTTGTAAAATACCATAAAAAATCAACAACACCTCCAAAACTCTAGGGTGCTTTTAACGTATAGTCAAATGTATAGTAAAATACCATCACAAAACCAACAAAACCTTCAAAAGGTTAGGGTGCTTTTAACGTATAAACAAATGAGTAGTAAAATATCATCAAAAATCCAACAATACTTTAAAAAGTTTAGGTTGCTTTTAACATGTATTTAATTGTGTTGTAAAACACCATAAAAAAATCAACAATACCTCCAGAAGGCTAGGATGCTTTTAACGTATAATTAAATGGGTTATAAAATACCATCAAAAACCAACACTTCCCAAAGGCTAGGGTGCTTTTAACGTATAATCAAATGCGTTGTAAAATACCATCAAAAGCCAACAATACTTTCAAAAGGTTAGGTTGATTTTAACGTATTATCAAATGTGTTGTAAAATACCATAAAAAATCAACAATACCTTCGAAAGGCTAAGCTGCTTTTAACGTATAATCAAATGTGTTGTAAAATACCATCACAAAACCAACAAAACCTTCAAAAGGTTAGGGTGCTTTTAACGTATAAACAAATGAGTAGTAAAATATCATCAAAAATCCAACAATACTTTAAAAAGTTTAGGTTGCTTTTAACATGTATTTAATTGTGTTGTAAAATACCATAAAAAAACCAACAATACCTCCAGAAGGCTAGGATGCTTTTAACGTATAATTAAATGCGTTATAAAATACCATCAAAAACCAACACTTCCCAAAGGCTAGGGTGTTTTAACGTATAATCAAATGCGTTGTAAAATACCATCAAAAAACAACAACACCTCCAAAAGGCTAGGGTGCTTTTAACGTCTAATCAAATGTCTTATAAAATACCATCAAAAAAACAATAATACCTCCAAAAGGTTCGGGTGTCTTTAACGTATAATTAAATGTGTTGCAAAATACCATCAAAAAACCAACAATACCCCACAAAGACTAGAGTGATTTTAACGTAAAATCAAATGTATTGTAAAATACCATCAAAAAACCAACAATACCTTCAAAAGGCTAGGATGGTTTTAACGTATAATTCAATGTCTTATAAAATAACATCAAAAAAACAATAATACCTCCAAAAGGTTCGGGTGCCTTTAACGTATAATTAAATGTGTTGGAAAATACCTTCAAAAAACCAACAATACCCCACAAAGACTATAGTGATTTTAACGTAAAATCAAATGTATTGTAAAATACCATCAAAAAACCAACAATACCTTCAAAAGGCTAGGATGCTTTTAACGTATAATTCAATGTCTTATAAAATAACATAAAAAAACAATAATACCTCCAAAAGGTTCGGGTGCCTTTAACGTATAATTAAATGTGTTGGAAAATACCATCAAAAAACCAACAATATCCCACAAAGACTAGAGTGATTTTAACGTAAAATCAAATGTATTGTAAAATACCATCAAAAAACCAACAATACTTTCAAAAGGTTAGGTTGCTTTTAACGTATTATCAAATGTGTTGTAAAATACCATAAAAAATCAACAACACCTCCAAAACTCTAGGGTGCTTTTAACGTATAGTCAAATGTATAGTAAAATACCATCACAAAACCAACAAAACCTTCAAAAGGTTAGGGTGCTTTTAACGTATAAACAAATGAGTAGTAAAATATCATCAAAAATCCAACAATACTTTAAAAAGTTTAGGTTGCTTTTAACATGTATTTAATTGTGTTGTAAAACACCATAAAAAAATCAACAATACCTCCAGAAGGCTAGGATGCTTTTAACGTATAATTAAATGCGTTATAAAATACCATCAAAAACCAACACTTCCCAAAGGCTAGGGTGCTTTTAACGTATAATCAAATGCGTTGTAAAATACCATCAAAAGCCAACAATACTTTCAAAAGGTTAGGTTGATTTTAACGTATTATCAAATGTGTTGTAAAATGCCATAAAAAATCAACAATACCTTCGAAAGGCTAAGCTGCTTTTAACGTATAATCAAATGTGTTGTAAAATACCATCACAAAACCAACAAAACCTTCAAAAGGTTAGGGTGCTTTTAACGTATAAACAAATGAGTAGTAAAATATCATCAAAAATCCAACAATACTTTAAAAAGTTTAGGTTGCTTTTAACATGTATTTAATTGTGTTGTAAAATACCATAAAAAAACCAACAATACCTCCAGAAGGCTAGGATGCTTTTAACGTATAATTAAATGCGTTATAAAATACCATCAAAAACCAACACTTCCCAAAGGCTAGGGTGCTTTTAACGTATAATCAAATGCGTTGTAAAATACCATAAAAAAACCAACAATACCTCCAGAAGGCTAGGATGCTTTTAACGTATAATTAAATGCGTTATAAAATACCATCAAAAACCAACACTTCCCAAAGGCTAGGGTGCTTTTAACGTATAATCAAATGCGTTGTAAAATACCATCAAAAGCCAACAATACTTTCAAAAGGTTAGGTTGATTTTAACGTATTATCAAATGTGTTGTAAAATACCATCAAAAAACCAACAATACCTTCGAAAGGCTAAGCTGCTTTTAACGTATAATCAAATGTGTTGTAAAATACCATAAAAAATCAACAACACCTCCAAAACTCTAGGGTGCTTTTAACGTATAATCAAATGCGTAGTAAAATATCATCAAAAAACCAACAATACTTTCAAAAGGTTAGGTTGCATTTAACGTATTATCAAATGTGTTGTAAAATACCATAAAAAATCAACAACACCTCCAAAACTCTAGGGTGCTTTTAACGTATAGTCAAATGTGTAGTAAAATGCCATCACAAAACCAATAAAACCTTCAAAAGGTTAGGGTGCTTTTAACGTATAAACAAATGAGTAGTAAAATATCATCAAAAATCCAACAATACTTTAAAAAGTTTAGGTTGCTTTTAACATGTAATTAATTGTGTTGTAAAATACCATAAAAGAACCAACAATACCTCCAGAAGGCTAGAATGCTTTTAACGTATAATTAAATGCGTTATAAAATACCATCAAAAACCAACACTTCCCAAAGGCTAGGGTGCTTTTAACGTATAATCAAATGCGTTGTAAAATACCATCAAAAGCCAACAATACTTTCAAAAGGTTAGGTTGCTTTTAACGTATAATCAAATGGGACAGCTATCATTTTAGTGAGTAGTGAGTGAGTGATCTGTTTGTTACTCACAATTTTGTTGTGAAGTTCACCTTTTTATTTGGAAGTTTAGTGTTTACATTGTTTACAACAAGTTTATTATTGTTTGTACGGGGATTATGTTAGTGTATATAACATCAAAACCTTTTTTGTGACAATAAGAGAGCACGAAAAAAATTGATTTAAGCTAAAATAAAATTATTCATGTTTATTTTGTAATTTTACGAACGACTTAAATTAATTCTCTTTTATTAATACATTTTCATGTGTTTTGCGCAAGGTTGTGTTGTGGAACTAAATGTGCGCATTTTAGTTATAAACCTATATCTCCGTTGTTTGTGGATATAACTAAAGGAAAATTTGGGCAAAACTCATTCATTTGTGTACAAAGACAAGATGCTTTTATTTAGGAGCTTTTATTTTTAATTCTATATGCTCAATATAAAATAGAAACAGATAAGTTTGGAAAATGGTTTTTAGTCGGTAACAATTTGCTCATAATTGTTATTGTTGAATCTCTAATTTTAAAAAAAGTCATGAAAATTTTTTGATAAATGAAAATATGGTGTACGTTTTGTCAAAGCACTACATTTTCAATAAATCATGGCCGGGACTGGAGCAGTTATCCTAACAAGAAGTCCGGGATCATAAGGGCTAAAGGTTTCAGAACTATCTAATTCTCTCTCTCTCAGGGCTTATGTTTCTACTCCGCTTTGTGTCATCTCATTGGTTTTATTCGGTTACCTCTACAAAATTATACTACAATTACAACTTTAATCGGCGCTTAACCGACAACAATTTTTTTTTTTTAAATTATAAAATAACCTCACTTTTCACAGTAACTTGTATACACTCGAGGTGACTTTATAAAACTTTGTTATATTAAATTACGATACAGCAACAAAATACAGTATCCGGTCATAATAGGTCTGGCTGAAAAAAAACCTAATTATCCAACATAAGGTTTGTATTTAAAGTATAGCGTCTATCTTGTGACGTCTGAACACATCACGTGATCAGATATTTGCGTTTTTACTTGACCCACAATAGGAGGATGCCATTTCAAACATCAACCGGTTAGCTTTCTTTAGTTTTTTATAACCAAAACCACCCTAACCAGATGCATTGAAACTATATTGTAATATAGATATATTTATTTATAGTGTAACGTACTGCTTTGTTGGTGAAGAAACCTTAAGTATATAAAGTATATTGAGTCTTTGAAAAATGAAATTGTAATTTTTTTTTTAAATGTCTGCCGCAGGGGTGTTTATTTTTTTCGAATTCCTGAGGACAACTTATGTATCACCGTGGACAGATCGTGACCGATAATCACTGTGATTTGTATTTTTCAAGATACAATAGATAAGGAAATAATGCATAGCAAAAGAATTCACGTGATTTTAAAAAACCCAGCTTTCTCCATTTATTTCCGATGTTAATATTGTCCCTAAATATTAAAATATAGTGCTCAGGCATAGAAACAATTACCATCAGGCATTCACCCCTTGACTAAAGCTTCGAGAGCGCCAGAAGGGCGCTAGTTGATTGTGTAATTCTTTGCCAGTATTTCTTCATTCGCTAACTCTGTGGCTTCTGGTCACTTCCGCCAGTTGTGATTTTACCTCTTTCCTGAGAACCATCTCGTTTTTGAGGTTATCCAATGAAACAAGTTCTTCAGTGTTCACTTCCGTGATCCACATTGCATGCAGTCCTTTTTCCATATCAGTGAACCAAACTTCCTCGTTTTTTCAACAGGAAGTACAAGCGATTTGTTAATCTTTATTTATCCAACCTGTGGGTCGAAAGGTTTTAGTGTTGTTTGTATTTTTCCAGTATCGCCTCTCACGGGCTTAAGATTTATTTCACCTTGGGAAATTTATGACACTAATGTATGTATAAATGACATTAGGCGCTGTTTATTTGGATTTATTCTAGATGACTTGGTATTTTATGAGAAGTTCATCAAAATTGCATTATAAAAATTATATTTTCAAATTTCCTTAACACTCGGAATGATTTCTCCTAAAATTGATGTTTAGCCTATCTTTATATTGGTTTGTTAAATTTTTTTAGGTGCGCTAGCATTTGAAAAAAAACCAGTGCCCAATATTTGTTTAAAGTATGTTTACTGTTTTGAATGATGTTTCTCAGTTTTATTAGCTCTAGCCACGTTTACACTACAATTTGCAACTAACAACTTTCAAACTATTAGGATTGTTTGCAACATCTTAGTTTTAAACCTTTTGGTATAAAATGAAAAAAAAACGTTGCAAACAAAAGCTGTTTTTGCGCTCTGAAGTTTTTGAAAGTTTTTATTTAGGCTAGTGTATTGAAAATGTGGAGAGTGGAAGACGTAGTTGCAACTGCAAGTGCTTGTTATATTTTGGTTACACTAAGTAGAGCCCCAAGAAGACACTGGGTAAGACGAGCAAGAACCAGATATAATGGCAAAGCACTTCTAGCAGATCTGAACAGCGATGATATTGGTCCACTGTTAGGAGAATTGAGAACAGATGTCAGTTTTAGAATTTGTTTGAGAATGGCAAGCAGCGATTTTGAACATTTGATACTTCAGACGACTAGACGAGATGTCAGCAATACGTACTAGCTAATCAGCTGGAACGCTGTGCGCGCAGGCGTAGGAAGAAGAAGAATGGCCACCACTTTGGGTCCACATTTGAGTTTCAAACAAAGATCAAAACAATTAGTAGAAACACGAAATTCTGTTTGCAACTCGATAATTTTGTTTGATACTAGCAAAGATTGCAACAAATTTACAAAGTGTGTTTTGAAAAATTTCAGACTCTCTTCAAAAGTTGCAAACTTTTCATTTGCAGCTGTGTAATCGCGGTTTTAGATTCTGTCGACCTTCACTTCGCCCGAGAGCGGGTCTACTTCAGATAGACGCCGTAATATTCCCCTCTTACGAATACCATAGACCACTAAGACTTTTCCTTAGTCTAATCTAAATCCTACCTTTACATACCCTTCTTCTTACAACGAGATATAATCGACAGTCACATATTTATGAACCGTGATGGGAAGAGAGGCTCAGGACAACCGTGTAAATGTGCTCTCATGATCCAAGAGGTTTTACGTCCCCACCTAATCCCATATATATATATATATATATATATATATATATATATATATATATATATATATATATATATATATATATATATATATATGATGAATAGTTACTATCTGGAGTAGATCCGTTCATTCTGCAGTCCATAAATTCGCAATTCCGACGTTTCGCTAGAATCTCATCCAGCATTGTCGAGGTGAACCCAACAACTCGCTCTTCTACTGTTGTTGGGTTCACCTCGTCAATGCTGGATGAGATTCTAGCGAAACGTCAGAACTGCGAATTTATGGACTGCAGAATGAACGGATGTACTCCAGATAGTAACTATTCATCATATTTTTCCATCCGTGAAGGAATACTTATCAGCATATATATATATTTTTTTTTCTTGTATAATAATCTAAAACAACATGTTATTCAAATACAAGAATATTTATTAATTTATATTCAAAGCTTTTCGTTAGTAAACAGTACAAACATCATCAGCAATGAATAATACAATAATGCAAGATATAGGCCTCATATTATTGTATTATTCATTCCTGATGATGTTAGTACTGTTTACCAACGAAAAGCTTTGAATTGTAAATTCAAATATAATTCTTGTATTTGTATTTTGACTTTTGTTCTTTATTAATACACAAGAATACATATTGCGATATATATATATATATATATATATATATATATATATATATCGCAATATGTATTCTTGTGTATTAATAAAGAACTAAGTCAAAATACAAATACAAGAATTATAAAATTATAAATACAAAAATTTATAATTCTTGTATTTGTATTTTGACTTAGTTCTTTATATATATATATATATATATATATATATATATATATATATATGTATATATATATAACGATTGTTTCGAAACGCGCCAGCAAGTAAGGTCCAAAGTATTCACTTAGTTATGCAATAATTACTTATAGTTTAATCAGTGAAGTCATTTTTACTGAAGCCAATAACTGAAGCAAATTTAAAAAAAGTTCTTTAAAGTAAAAACAGAAAATTTGAACGACAATATATTGGAGTGTGAACTAACTGAAGGAATTTAAAAAAAAGTTCTTCAAACTAAAAACAGAAAATTTGAACAACAATATATTGAAGTGTGAACTATCAGAAGGAATTTAAAAAAAGTTCTTCAAAATAAAAGCATACGTACGAACGCTCATGTGTTTTTTTTTTTACTGGCTGAGAACAACTAAACCTCTTTTTCAGTATCTAAAGATATGACAAGTTTTGTGATAGTGGTCAACGTATTTTGTGATCAGTGGAAACAAACAAAATGTGTCATACACAGAACCAATAGTAGGCCATGAATAAAACATAACCTGTAGTATATTTTGACGCCATGTTCGGAAGTTGTTGTCAACTCAGGCTTCCATTGTGGTAAACAAAGGAAGATTGCTTTCGGTTTAGGACATAAATGATACTATTGACAAGAGTTTTTTCGTTTTACATATTTATCTTAATGATACCTCTACGCCGGATATCGAACGTCCTCCCCCACCTGCTGCCGTTCCCACACATTGACTTCCTGTTCCCTGCGTCGGCCATGCGTGACCTCACGCACCAGTGTACGCACACGCTGCATGTCAAGTACGCGCTGTGAGTAAAAACCGAAAACTTTAGAGTACTACGCACATTCACAGTCGACATGAAGAACCACACAAAAATGTTTTAGCATCGGAAAAAATTGCTTAACTTGGTTTTCTTCATCTCAGTAAAGGCTTCTAAACTTTTCCACCAGGAGTATTTCGGTCAAAAATAATGTCCACTGCATATACAGAATTTACAAAATAAAAATCTTGCCCTTTCTACGCACTAATGCCAGGTAACGAGTGCACGCCCCTATTGACTATGTTTGCAAGCAGTTTTTACCTCTCCTTGCCGCGCCTTTTCCTGATGGTTAGTAGCGCTAAAAGACACGCCACAACAAGGCATCCCCAGTCCCCGTACACTCTGTTTTATAAAGTGTACTGATAAGTAGTGTGTGTAGCTCATATGTTATATATTTCGTGAAAATGGACGCAGAAAAAGAAGTTACGTTATAGCGTATGGATGTATCAGTATCTGATACAGAATCAGGAGTTGTTATATTGTTTCCTTAATCTAATGTGATTCCACTAACCCTCCCTTATTCTTCGTACCAGGGAATGTAAAGGGTAGTCACCTCTGTATGACCCCGATAGAGAGGCATGAACGTTGCCAAATCGTTTAAATAATGTTGTACTAATTCCAGTATCAGATGTTGCAAGTCTTTTCCTTAGTTTGTTGTAATTCCACCTATTCTTCGTTATGAGGGAACTCAATAGGCGGTGACCTCTATTTTCACTGTGGTTAACCCAGTTGAAACGGAATTGAGGTATATGAATAGATATTTTATTCTTGACACTCGGAATATAAATTTATCTTATCAGTGTACTTTGGAGCTTAAATGTCAGTACACACTTTTAGTCCTAATCATCAAAACCACAACTCAAACCGGTAGCTAGAAATTTATTAAGAGAGTCAGTCAATTAAAACAAAATGATGATACAGAAGCTCCGTTGTATTGCCGCAAGCAGCAATTACTGTTGGCATGGTTTGAATAATTTGTATACAAATGCGTTTGCATGATGGTGTGTACCTTAAAATCTCTAATTATTTTGGAAAACGTTGTAGACATGCGCGCGCACGCTGATTTTTTGACATCGAGCAGATTTCTCCATTTTATCATAACTTTTGGAAATTTGTCTTTTTCATAATCTGTGATTGAAGGCCGCCAGCAACTTTCTACAGCGTTGCATTTAATGTTAATTATTCACCGACCAGCTGCTTGTTCTTAGCTCCTGGTAGATCGTAGTGCGTTAGTGTTTCAAGGTGAACGTGCAACGCAAAAATATATGTTAGCAAAGCTTATTGTGATGAATACTTTAGAAAAGGTGGATGAAATAATAATAAATAAGGTTATGTTACAGTGTGAAATTTTTAATTTTATGCCTTTTCTATAAGACATTATAGGTATACAATAAACAATAAAAATTAAAGATTATATGAGGTCGGTACATCGTCATCATAACGTCTTACATAATATTGTTCTACAGAGTTGGACGGGGAAGTATCCCTGCTCTCGAGATGGCGTTGTGAGGGAGGAGACGTGTTGAAGGAATTGGGGTAGGTTCTAATGCCGCTATAATCTTGGAAAAATTCGATGGGGCCGCCATTAGTTATATAAATGGCTTGGTCGAATGAAAAACAAGCTTTTGACGTCGAGGCGTATTTTGCCCAATACAAATATATCGTACAGAGCAGATAGACAAGAAGAACATGGGTTGTTCGAGGGGTGGAAACCCTATGGTAATTCACAAGAGGCCTCTACACAGTAAAAACGTTAGTTTGGTATGCAATCAGCAGTGAAACCATCAGTAGGCCTTATTTCTTTGAGGAGAGCAATCATGGTGTTATCATCAATTCTGAGCGGTAAGCAAATATTATCTAGCAATTTCTTAGAACAATTTTGGACTAGCTTGGTTTCAGAAGGTCTATGCCACGGCTCTTCATGCTAGAAATTCGATGTCTGTTTTGAAGGAAATGTTTCCCGGGCTCTTGATCTCGCGGTTTGGTGACTTGCCATGCCTTGCGCGCTCACTGGTTACCTCAAGGTGAGGTGTTTAAACATCGACCCAAGACCTTAGAACCCTCGAGGCATGCAATACGCCTTGAAGTTGACCTGGAGATACCCCAAGAGGAAGGTGTTTAAACATCGACCCAGCACCTTAGAAGCCTTGAAGCATGCAATACACCTTGAAGTTGGCCTCGAGATACTTCAAGAGTGAGGTGTTTATACATCGACCCAGGACCCTAGAACCCTTGAACCATCCAATGCGCCTTGAAGCTAGCCTGGGGATACCAGAAGAGTAAGGTGTTTGAACATCCACCCAGCACCCTAGAAGCCTTGAAGCATGCAATATCTTGAAATTGGCCAGGTTATACCAGAAGAGTAAGATGTTTAAATATGCAGCCAGCAGTCTAGAAGAATTGAAGCATGCAATACGCTTTGAAATTGGCCACGCATTTCGCAACAAATGCTTAGCAGAGTTATGCAGAGCTTCCGACACCTGTTGCAACAGGGCATTGATAATGAGGGACGTCACTCGAATGGTATGTTGTTTAATACAAAGTAAAATAACTTCCAAATGTACCCTTCTGATGGCACAGTAACATTTTTTTTGTTATTTTAATTTTCCTTCAAAGTTAGAGATGCTCCCCCGCTCCACACTATATAAGCAAAAATATTTCAAGACATTTCTGTTTGCAGTTCAAGATAGCTCCGGTGTTTTCCAGTTTTTGTGTTGTAGCCTACATTTTAAGGCTTATAACATTTTTTATTAATTGATATTACTTGGCAAAAAACCACTAGTTACTGATATTTTTCACCAGGCGCGATTCATACTAGAACAATGCATTGTTCAGTGCTGTGAGTCATGGAAAAATACTCTTGTCGGTGACTCACAGCTTTGAACAATACATAGATCTCTTCCGAAACGCGTCTGCTAAAAAATATCTATAAGTGATGGGTTTTTTTGCCAAGTGATATCCATAAAAACTTCGTTTTCTGTTTAGTTGTCAACTAAATATCGAAATACAATTCGATATTTGTTGGAGTCTCTAGTCTCCACATTGTAATGATTTTAATAATGCTTTTTAAATTAAGACTACATATAACAGAAATAATTCATTAATAAATGTTCGCCTTGTGTGACTGTAGGCCAGCTGCTCATGTGGAAATCCTGTCGGGGTGAGAAACTCCGGCTGGAGACTGGAAATGTAAGGGTTGCCTCACCTTGCTAAAAAAACTCTATAAGACGATATTTTTTGCTTATGAATTTAGTTACAGGAATGGTACGAATGGCTCCCGGGACTTTGCAGCGTCTGTCACTTTACAACGAATAATATTGTGGCGTAAGGGTTGTTTGGGGTTATTGGAGACAGGGGTTCCTTCGTACTTTGAAAAGACGTTTTTGTGGTTAGGGTAAGTTAGGGTTTATTTAGAATTAGGGGCAAGTTTATTTCATCAGCTGCGAGTATGGCTGACCGACATCGCTGACTTTTAAAATTTCTTTACAGTCATTTACAAATCAAACTAAATAACTAAACATACAAAGTTACTTAGTTTCTTGTAAAGTAAAAAAACGAAAACGTAAACCTATTTGTCATATTAAGGTTAATACTTACGCTAGACCTGGGGAGCGACGGTAAACGATCACGAAGGAAATTACTTCAAAAGGAGTAGCACAGCAAAGTTTAAAGAGAGTTAAACACTCCTACCTTGTGATATTAAATTTCTCTCGTTCACGAGCCATATTAAAACTAGCGGCTTGATCTGAGTGCTAATATTATTATTGCACTGATCTAGGAATAACCCTATAGAAATGTTTCAAAAATATTTTTAATTGTTTCACCTAAATTACACCTTTTTAAAAAATAAATTATTGTGGTTTAAAAAATAAAAATAAGAATCGTAATAATTTCTTACTTAACTCTGGATCATCGTATTTCTCAAGCTATACTGTAACACCTGTAAAAATGTAAGGTCAGCAATTGTGTACTCAGAAAAAGGTTTTAGAGTGGAAATAATTTTACATTACAAACACAAAAATCCTTTTTAAAGCCAAGAAAAAGAGAAATAAATCCAATAAATTTTTAAAAATAGCACTAAAGACAATATATTTTTTCGAATGTAACTATTTTAGAAGAAACATATTTTAATATTTACAAATTGTTTCCTGTACCTACCAAGTACAATTCAGAATATTTACAAATTGTTTTCTGTACCTACCATGTACAATTCAGAATATTTACAAATTGTTTTCTGTACCTACCACGTACAATTCAGAATATTTACAAATTGTTTTCTGTACCTACCAAGTACAATTCAGAATATTTACAAATTGTTTTCTGTACCTACCAAGTACAATTCAGAATATTTACAAATGGTTCCCTGTACCTACCAAGTACAATTCACAATATTTACAAGTGGTTCCTTGTACCTACCAAGTACAATTCAGAATATTTACAAATTGTTGTCTGTACCTACCAAGTACAAATCAGAATATTTACAAATGGTTCCCTGTACCTACCAAGTACAATTCAGAATATTTACAAATTGTTTTCTGTACCTACCAAGTACAATTCAGAATATTTACAAATGGTTCCCTGTACCTACCAAGTACAATTCAGAATATTTACAAATTGTTTTCTGTACCTACCAAGTACAATTCAGAATATTTACAAATGGTTCCCTTTACCTACCAAGTACAATTCAGAATATTTACAAATTGTTTTCTGTACCTACCAAGTACATTTCAGAATATTTACAAATTGTTTTCTGTACCTACCAAGTACAAATCAGAATATTTACAAATGATTCCCTGTACCTACCAAGTACAATTCAGAATATTTACAAATTGTTTTCTGTACCTACCAAGTACCTACCAATTTAGCCTTTAGTGTAATAGGCAGTGTATAGGACATATGTATAGTTAAGCCTGGAGTCATAAAATAAGCAGGCGTGTATAATACTTAGAATAAGTTAAGCCAGCATCTCTGTGGACAAAGCCTTAGAAACGCTTTAGTTTCAGTGTATGCATAACACTTGTAAGGACGGATCGCCTCACTGCATAAGAAATAAAACTCGTCAAACCATAAATTATAACTTTGCTACATGTATTTATATTGAGCTCTTTTGTATTTTGTAAAACTGTTAATTTGTACGGAAAAGTGATTGACAGCCAATCCCTTCAAATCAGATAAAAAAAATCATTGCCTCCAGACATACAACAAAAACCGTATATCCGTGTCACGCAGTTAGTGTCACATAAACTCCCTTCATCTCTGTCTGACTAACTGTTTAGATAATAAACTAACTGTGATAGATAGGGTTGTAGCTTATTATACAGGTTAGCCACTGTAAATAAAAAGAAAATTTCTTTTTCCTACAAAATAAATTACAGCTTTTAACATGCGTAATCTTTTTCCACACAGGTCAGTTATGCAGATCTTTTTTTATAAAAGTATTAAAATATTGTTTTAAAATATAAATTACATACCAAAATAATCAGAGTATAACCTAAACTTAATATAAGTTTTTAAAAAAGTAAAATCTAAACAAGGAGTTCTCTTAATTTAAAATAATCTTTAATTTGTTGCCATTTGCTTTCCACCTTTGCATATCGCTCGAATAATTCGGTTATTAGCATGAACTTCGACGTGATTTTGGTGGCTTAGACATTTGAGTTTTCTAACGGCAATCCAATCACTGTGTCAATCCCACAGACTTCCTAATGTAACATTGAAGCTGCCCACGTGGTGGCGGGAGAACGGTTTTTGTTTGGCTTTTAATTAACGCGACGAGGCGTAGCACCGTGGGGAAGTGACCTGATGACGTATCACCGCACAATGTAAGGCAGAGACCATTGGCTCGAGGGGAAGCATTCGAAAAGAGAAATAGTCCGACGGAAATGTGCTGCACATGAACCTAGTAGACACACACACAAACAAATATATACTAAACCAAAACTATTTTACATTTGATAATAAGATATGTAAACAAATAGATGGCTTAGCAATGGGATTACCCTTCTCAAATATAATATCAAATATTTACTTCCAAAAACTTAAATAATAACACAATAGAAATAAGACAAAACACAAAAACACATGACCCCAACGTACATAGGATACGATATGTTGACGATGGATTATATATCACCCAAAATATAGCAATAAATAATAATATCCTACATTTTATGAAATATAAATAACATTAAATACTCCATTTTCAGGAAACCTAAAAAAACCAAAACTGCAATACCAAACTACTCTAACCATCCCGACAAAATAAAATGGTTCCTTACAACTCACTCTTGTACAGAATTCTAAAAATTCCACTAAAAAAATGAAGAAAAAGAAAAACAAATAATATATCAAATAGCCAAAAAATGGATATAATATAAAAACAATAGATAAAGTAGAAATAAAAATCTTAACTCTATTAAAACAACGTGAATATGAAGCACAAACAACAACAAAAATGTGCCACATTCACATACACAGAACACAACATAATAGGAATAACTAAAACACTAAAAAATAACAATACTAACAAAACATACAAAAAATGCAGGAGAAATAATAAATTAAATAAACAAACCGAAAAAAATATGCCTCACACTTATTAACGGAATATATATAATTGAATGGCCATACTGTAACAAATTATACATTGGTGAAACTAGAAAGAAATTAAACAGATATAAAGAGCACCTCAAAGCATACACCAAACGAAACACAATTCAAACTTAGCCACACGCCATCAAAAACTACCACACTATTCTTACATTAGAAAACATACATCTAGTGATAAGAAAGTACAAAATGACAATCTGGAAACAACTACAAATTTATTTCAAAAAATTGTATAGTAAACAAACAAACAGAAATAAAATGTGATAAATTATTAAACAAAATTAATCCGAAGGCAAACTAGCACCTTTACACAGTACAGTGAAACCAAAAATAGAACAGTACCGGTACTCCACGTGACAATGGAAATCCCACACACTTGGAAACTAGAAGAAGCCCTTACTCTCAAATGGTACTTGAAAATGAGTACACGTAAAGTTCTCGAAGTTGTCGAATCGCATGTATACCAAGTAAGAATCTTGTTTAAGTACATTGAAAGGTAAGTGATAAGTGAATACAAGAAACCAGTGTTTCAAAGTTGAATATATATTAAATTAAAAATATTTCAAAAACAAGAATACTTTTAATGAATATATTTATTCAAAACTTTTTGCCGATAAAATAGTACCAGCATCTTCAGGAAAATAATTATCTAATACAATATTTTTACAAAATAATTTATTAAAGAATTTTATAAAACTATTTTATTAGATAATTATTTTCCTGAAGATGCTGGTACTATTTTATCGGCGAAAAGCTTTGAATAAATATTATTCATTAAAAGTATTCTTGTTTTTGAAATATTTTTAAATTTATTAACTATATTACAAGAAAACATATCACCATATTTAATATATATATATATATATATATATATATATATATATATATATATATATATATATATATTATTTAATATTGCCACTGATTTCGTTATATTTAATTTTATTAAAATATTAAGACAATCTTCATGGGCATATTATGGTCTATTATGGCTAATGTTTTGTGTACTGATTCAAGCAACTTTGTTTTTAATTTGTCTTATTTCCTTTAATATTTAGATAATTTTTAATGTTTTAAATTAGACTAAAATCAATAACCCTTTATTCGATCCCGATAATTCTCTCTTTCCTTTGTTTCTATTTCTACTTTTATATTCTTGCTTTTGTGTGGTTGTTTAGTGTATTTTCGAGTGTTGAACTCCTCTCTGTTTCTATGATTTTGAAATTCACTATAATTGTAAAATTATTCTGAGTAATAACGTAAGACAATATATTTGATCGTTGCTAATATTTTGTAGAAAGTTTTAGTCTTGGTAATGGTCATGTTGGAAACATTAAATAGCTGAAACGTCGACATAGATGTTAGCTTAATCTAAATAACTAGTTGTATTGTCTTTATTGTTCGTCAGCTTTCTACTTTTATTCTCTGTTTTATGCTTATTTCATTTTGTTACGTAAAGTAGAGACCTTTAAACGTACTAAAAAGTTTTACTGTTGTCTATAAATAAACGTCGAGACGCAATTATCCGCAACGGCTGGAATCGTTAGTTCCATCGATTTATCATATTATCAATAATAATATAGTTATGACTAGTCCCGGAGAGTTTAATGGATAAATCAAGACGAAGGACTAATGCTAATGAGTATATTTGCCCTAAAAAGGAAGCTGTGCGCAGCCTCGGGGACACCGTAAACTAACGAACAGGCCGCCGCCGCCGTTGCAAATTACTCACATTTTATTAATGTACGCCTGACGCCCGTGAATGTTGTACTTCGGCCATCATTTCTTTCTAGGAATTGTATATTTTCTTTTTTTACTTTCTAATGTGCGTCGTAGAAAAGTTGCGATACTCAAGTAAACTGTCTTTTATTCCTCTTAATTTGTTTTTATATTGTTCTTCATCTACTAGACTTCATCTTCTGTAAATATATCACTAATCTCAATAGTACAGTATTTGTATTATGACGTAAGAGGACAGACAATGCACGCTCTGTATCGGAAAGTATTAAATTTGTTTGTGTTATATTGATTGAGTAAAGGTACTGTAAAAATTTTATAAAAAATCATACAATCTCATTTTACACATGGAAAATTTTAAGGTAAAAAATGAACCAAGAAACATGGAAACCCTGTAAATTTCAATTACCTTGGAAACGGTCAACGGCCAGTCCATCATTGGACAGAACCAGTGCCAAACCCTCACTCCTATTCGATCTTTACTGTGAAAATACATCATTTTAATTCTTTTCTAGGAATACTTAAGGCATATTATCAAGTTGGCACTGGACGCTTCTTTTCGTAGGTTAGTGTAATTAAGTTACCATTAACCTGTGTTTTTGTGAAAGTTTGTAAGAAAAATGAAGATGGTGAAAAGAATAATAGACTCAAAATAACTAGCTCTTACCTCTAAGTCACAAAGGTAGGCTCGTAGTGTGCAAAGGAGGATATTGTACAGTTCAACAATTGCCTTCACGAATCCAACTTCAAAACTCGTGACTCCCGCCAGGGTCACGAGACGAACTCCTACCAGACTACGGCTTTTCCGGAACTACCCGGGACCAACAGAACCTTCCGAACGTCTATATTTTTCATACTTTTAATACGCCGTTTGGTGAGTTCGGTCCAGGCAGTGCATTCAGATTTGTATTTTTCTCGGTTGGATTTTCCTGAAGGCTGAACTCTCATACTCAGGATTTAGTCCTGGGCGGGCATAAAACCATCAAGTTAGTCTGTGAGAGCTGTAACTAAGTCAACAGACAACTTCTTCCGTTCAACCTAGTACGAAAAGATCTCAACTCCTTCTAAACGTGCCGAATATAGTTTACGGACTCTACGGCTCTGAATAATATTTTAAGTAAATTTAGACTCAGTTATACCTAATTTAAACGTCTTGTAAACTCGACTCTAACGTTTTGGGTGCAAATCTATTGATTTCAAACAATTATTAATACTTAAATTTTAAAATTTTGGATTTTATACTCATCTGAGTGGAATTTTAAAAGACATTATTTAATTCACAAATTATTTTATGCAAGAGTACACTAATATTTCTGTTTCACATAGTCTAGGCTTTTAATTAAGCTCGCTTTCCGTTAATGAACTATTATATTTACTTACTAAAAATAAGCATGACGTCCTTTAAATTGTCACAGGGTGTCGACCTCGAGCAATTAGTTAAAATAGCAGTTAAGTTTAGATTGGGCACAACGTTGACCTACAGCCAGAGCTGGCTCTTTGACACGGTCACGTCGTAGTCGGGTCAGAGGTCAGGCGTGCTTCTTCTTCTTTCCCTTCTCACAGATGAAACAAGAACCTCTGTTTGGAAGTAAAACATCTGTGGTGTAAACACACGCGTGATGTGTGTACGTAATATGAGATCTTAAAAGCTTACATATCTTACATAAATAAAAACACGGACTGGCGTTGTACAAACAGCGTACAATGGCGCGTCAAGCTAACACACACGTGTTCCAGTGCTGCGGGGTTAGAAACGTTCAATGGTCATAAGTAAAATACGATTTATATAGTATTTTACTTTTGTAAGTCTAAAATAAATTAAATTTATGATTGGAAATTCCTATCCACAGTGT
Organism: Prosapia bicincta; assembly: GCA_036971475.1. NCBI lineage: Eukaryota > Metazoa > Arthropoda > Insecta > Hemiptera > Cercopidae > Prosapia > Prosapia bicincta. The sequence goes on along the minus strand of JBAIZL010000002.1, from coordinate 122,232,266 downwards.
TATAAATAAGAGTTTTCGTATATAAAATTTAGTTTTATTTATATACATGTTAGAGACGTAGATTTGTCGTAGGTATTACAGTTTTGTCTTTTCTTTTAATTAATTATGTTTTTTAAGTGAAACAGGGCTTTAATTCTGCATATATTCTTTCAATATTTACATATACTGTATTAGCAACCTGTTTGGAACTGTATCAGTTCATGTAGAACTGTTCTATTTAGAACAGTAATACATATATTTACAGTGCGGACCGCGAAACCGTACACTTGGCCTTGAGTGGTTGCAATAGGCGAGACAGGTGGTAGAGGGTCAGTATAAGTACTTTTCTACAAACATAATAAGGACTGTCAAAATACTGCTTTGCATGAGACGATCGATATTATATAAATTCCATGACAAATTAATTTCGGTATGATATAACAAACAATCTTGAAATATTTGTAGACGACATCGGATGCAGAAGCTGTTGATGTAGAGGACATTCTGAATATGTAACATGTTTTAAGAAGTGGTAGTAGACGAGAAATCTCGTACGATCTCTCAAGGCCAAGTGCATGGTATAAGTTATAGTAGTTTGAATATAACAGTTCGAGGCAGAACTAAGAATTTAGCTTCCTGTACTGTACCTAAGTGAAACTTCAAACTTTTATTCTTATAACAGGAGGAATAGATTAAATAAGGTAAGAAATATCCATGCTTAGGACTATTGATAACACAATAGAGAGTTTAATGAAGATCTAGAATAGGCACAAAGTTTACAATACAAAAAGAGCGATATATAGGAACACATAATCAAGACAAGGAGGTTTTATAGGGTTGAGTACCTTCTAAAAGTCTGGACTCAGAAGTTTTAAAGGATATTCAATTACGTATGGAACAAAAAGATCAAATTAAAAATAGAATTACTATTGCTAACAAAATAGCGATAAAACTTTCAAGCTTTAAAAAAATATAATAACATCAGGAGAGGAGGCATGAAGAAGGGAAAATAGAGAATGGAAGGTGGAATCAAAATGAGAAGATGGATCCCTTCTTTGGCCCGAATAATAAATATGTATGCGCCAAAATAAACTGTACTGAAACTGAATCAGCTGTAGTTGCTTTCTCGATCAGCTGTTCCGACTTTGATTGTTGCCGCGCATTCGTGTTGACGTATTTCATTTATAGTTAGTTTTTGCTGACATTGTGCTTACTAAAGAAGAGGAAACTTTTATCATAGAGCTTTATTTTCGCTCATTAGGAATTGGATATGCATATGGGTCACATTTGTCCCACACTGTATTACGTTTTCAGGAACAATTTCACAAAACCCCGGGTAGTAACGGTGAGAAGAATGTTCAAAAACATTGGTGGTTTTCCCTACAAGATACAAGCTGTGCAACCTTTGAACTGTATAAAGAAAAGAGTTCAGTACTACACTTGGATGTTAGCTATGGAAAACCTGAGTTTCTGAGTGACGTGTGGTTTTCTGATGAATACCATGTTCACCTTAGTGGTTTCATAAACAGGCAAATCATATATTAAGTTGGCGATTACAGTCGTACTGGGAGAGCGTCTTAAAACTACAAAAAGCAAAAATATTAATATGAATTATATTTATTAATCTGTTATTCATCTTGTAAACATTTTATAATTGTATTTTATAAAGAGTTTACATGTAAGTTTTTCATATCTCATTTAATTAAATCTTGTCCAAGACATTTTCATATATCCAGCCTTTGTAGTTGCTGTCCGGCTTTCCCTTCGTACGTCTTGTTGCGACCTTGGTGTTCACTTAACATTATCAAGCAGCTGCAAATGTTGAGTGTCAAACTGATCGGAGTTTTTTCCGTTGCCCATGCGTTGTTTATTTATTGCCCTTGCATTCTTTTTCCCATCGGCAAAATAACCGATGTCTCGCCATTCACGTATTTAAGTCACCAACGAAATGTCCTTTAAATAGACAACTCTTTTCTCGTCATACAGGATTCGTGTATTTAAGCTGTTTGTGGATTTCAAGGTGAGAGGTATGGTGTGAGTGAGGGATATATTGTCAAGCAGCTGCAAATGTTGAGTGTCAAACTGATCGAAGTTTTTTCCGTTTGCCTATGCGTTGTTTATTTATTGCCCTACATTCTTTTTCCCATCGCCAAAATAAAGTTCATGCCGGTACATTATGACGTCATCTGCTGCTTTTCACGTATTTGAGTCACCAACGAAATGTCCTTTAAATGGACAATTCTTTTCTCGTCATACAGGATTCGTGTATTTAAGCTGTTTGTGGATTTCAAGGTGGGAGGTATGTTGTGAGTGAGGGATATATTGTAGTAATACGTAGATTGTGAATAGTGGATAGCCATTGATATTGGGAAGAGGGTAAACATGTCCGTCATAAGCTGAATACCGTTAAGCCCCTGAGTTTGGCATCCTCTACCTGTACAACTCGATGGTTTAAGTGGTGTCCATCCGCTACAGCTCAGCTGTAGTTTAAGTTGCGATGTATCACGCTTCCCTTAGTACTGCGGCATCAAGGATGTGACGCGTTCGATGGAGCAATTTCTCTTAAGACCGTTACGCTATCGGACGTATAAGAGAGGTGTCTATAGTTACTCCATATGTTGGACCGCCGAGTGGTCGAGAGAGCCCAAAGCATAAGTGGAACTGTTAGACGATTGTGAGGGTTGATAATAAATAAAACTTTATTAATTGTCAGGTATTTTATTCTACCTTTACTTTATCCTGTTACTCTTAACTCATTCAATCACATTTATGTGATTTCTAAACACTCTCTGTATTTCTAAACACTCCCATCCCTCGTGGTGACCAGCCTCTAGCGAGCTACTTAAGACTCAAATGCTGATGCGGTTAGTAGCTCTACTGCGATATATAGATTCAGTATTGATTGATTGGTTAATCGTATGCTAAGCTGTTGAACCTTATCTACAGGCAATCGAATTATAATGAAATAAAACAGAATTGTTAAATCCGTATGAAATGTGAAGTGAGCAAACTTGTCAAAAAAACTGTCATGAGAATATTGCAGAATTCCTGTGAGTTGGGGATAGAGAAGGGCATTGCTTGTTGGAGTCTTTGCTGTCATCGAGTGGTGTTCTGCAGCCTACTTGAAGCTGTAATAGAACATTTAATGTTATTCATGTACACGCTAGGATGAATCTGTTATTCATGGATAGACTGATCTCTCTATTTTTTACTCTCCCTATCTCTTTCTTTCTCTCTTGCTCCTTCTCTACACACTTGCATGTCCACTTTTAGTTGGTTATTACAGTTGTAGGTTTGACATGGAAAAACTGGTAACTCTCTTTCTCTCGCTCTATCTCTTTCTCTCTCTTGCTATTTCCTATGCATACTTGCATCTCCAGTTTTAGTCGGTTATTACAGTTGTAGGTTTGACATGGAAAAACTGGTAACTCTCTTTCTCTCGCTCTATCTCTTTCTCTCTCTTGCTATTTCCTATGCATACTTGCATCTCCACTTTTAGTCGGTTATTACAGTTGTAGGTTTGACATGGAAAAACTGGTAACTCTCTTTCTCTCGCTCTATCTCTTTCTCTCTCTTGCTATTTCCTATGCATACTTGCATGTCCACTTTTAGTCGGTTATTACAGTTGTAGGTTTGACATGGAAAAACTGGTAACTCTCTTTCTCTCGCTCTATCTCTTTCTCTCTCTTGCTATTTCCTATGCATACTTGCATCTCCACTTTTAGTCGGTTATTACAGTTGTAGGTTTGACATGGAAAAACTGGTAACTCTCTTTCTCTCGCTCTATCTCTTTCTCTCTCTTGCTATTTCCTATGCATACTTGCATCTCCACTTTTAGTCGGTTATTACAGTTGTAGGTTTGACATGGAAAAACTGGTAACTCTCTTTCTCTCTCTCTATCTCTTTCTCTCTCTTGCTATTTCCTATGCATACTTGCATGTCCACTTTTAGTCGGTTATTACAGTTGTAGGTTTGACATGGAAAAACTGGTAACTCTCTTTCTCTCTCTCAATCTCTTTCTCTCTCTTGCTATTTCCTATGCATACTTGCATGTCCACTTTTAGTCGGTTATTACAGTTGTAGGTTTGACATGGAAAAACTGGTAACTCTCTTTCTCTCGCTCTATCTCTTTCTCTCTCTTGCTATTTCCTATGCATACTTGCATGTCCACTTTTAGTCGGTTATTACAGTTGTAGGTTTGACATGGATAAACTGGTAACTCTCTTTCTCTCGCTCTATCTCTTTCTCTCTCTTGCTATTTCCTATGCATACTTGCATGTCCACTTTTAATCGGTTATTACAGTTGTAGGTTTGACATGGATAAACTGGTAACTCTCTTTCTCTCGCTCTATCTCTTTCTTTCTCTTGCTATTTCCTATGCATACTTGCATGTCCACTTTTAGTCGGTTATAGTTGTAGATTATTCATGGATAAACTGGTAACTCTCTTTCTCTCGCTCTATCTCTTTCTCTCTCTTGCTATTTCCTATGCATACTTGCATGTCCACTTTTAATCGGTTATTACAGTTGTAGGTTTGACATGGATAAACTGGTAACTCTCTTTCTCTCGCTCTATCTCTTTCTTTCTCTTGCTATTTCCTATGCATACTTGCATGTCCACTTTTAGTCGGTTATAGTTGTAGATTATTCATGGATAGACTGATATCTCTATTTTTTACTTTCCCTTTCTCGTTCTTTCTCTCTTGCCCCTCTCTACACACTTGCATGTCCACTTTTAATCGGTTATTACAGTTGTAGGTTTGACATGGATAAACTGGTAACTCTCTTTCTCTCGCTCTATCTCTTTTTCTCTCTTGCTATTTCCTATGCATACTTGCATCTCCACTTTTAGTCGGTTATTACAGTTGTAGGTTTGACATGGATAAACTGGTAACTCTCTTTATCTCGCTCTATCTCTTTCTTTCTCTTGCTATTTCCTATGCATACTTGCATGTCCACTTTTAGTCGGTTATAGTTGTAGATTATTCATGGATAAACTGGTAACTCTCTTTCTCTCGCTCTATCTCTTTCTCTCTCTTGCTATTTCCTATGCATACTTGCATGTCCACTTTTAATCGGTTATTACAGTTGTAGGTTTGACATGGATAAACTGGTAACTCTCTTTCTCTCGCTCTATCTCTTTCTTTCTCTTGCTATTTCCTATGCATACTTGCATGTCCACTTTTAGTCGGTTATAGTTGTAGATTATTCATGGATAGACTGATATCTCTATTTTTTACTTTCCCTTTCTCGTTCTTTCTCTCTTGCCCCTCTCTACACACTTGCATGTCCACTTTTAATCGGTTATTACAGTTGTAGGTTTGACATGGATAAACTGGTAACTCTCTTTCTCTCGCTCTATCTCTTTCTCTCTCTTGCTATTTCCTATGCATACTTGCATCTCCACTTTTAGTCGGTTATTACAGTTGTAGGTTTGACATGGATAAACTGGTAACTCTCTTTATCTCGCTCTATCTCTTTCTCTCTCTTGCTATTTCCTATGCATACTTGCATGTCCACTTTTAATCGGTTATTACAGTTGTTGGTTTGACATGGATAAACTGGTAACTCTCTTTCTCTCGCTCTATCTCTTTCTTTCTCTTGCTATTTCCTATGCATACTTGCATGTCCACTTTTAGTCGGTTATAGTTGTAGATTATTCATGGATAAACTGGTAACTCTCTTTCTCTCGCTCTATCTCTTTCTCTCTCTTGCTATTTCCTATGCATACTTGCATGTCCACTTTTAATCGGTTATTACAGTTGTAGGTTTGACATGGATAAACTGGTAACTCTCTTTCTCTCGCTCTATCTCTTTCTCTCTCTTGCTATTTCCTATGCATACTTGCATCTCCACTTTTAGTCGGTTATTACAGTTGTAGGTTTGACATGGATAAACTGGTAACTCTCTTTATCTCGCTCTATCTCTTTCTCTCTCTTGCTATTTCCTATGCATACTTGCATGTCCACTTTTAATCGGTTATTACAGTTGTTGGTTTGACATGGATAAACTGGTAACTCTCTTTCTCTCGCTCTATCTCTTTCTTTCTCTTGCTATTTCCTATGCATACTTGCATGTCCACTTTTAGTCGGTTATAGTTGTAGATTATTCATGGATAAACTGGTAACTCTCTTTCTCTCGCTCTATCTCTTTCTCTCTCTTGCTATTTCCTATGCATACTTGCATGTCCACTTTTAATCGGTTATTACAGTTGTAGGTTTGACATGGATAAACTGGTAACTCTCTTTCTCTCGCTCTATCTCTTTCTTTCTCTTGCTATTTCCTATGCATACTTGCATGTCCACTTTTAGTCGGTTATAGTTGTAGATTATTCATGGATAGACTGATATCTCTATTTTTTACTTTCCCTTTCTCGTTCTTTCTCTCTTGCCCCTCTCTACACGCATGTCCACTTTTAATCGGTTATTACAGTTGTAGGTTTGACATGAATAAACTGGTAACTCTCTTTCTCTCGCTCTATCTCTTTCTCTCTCTTCCTATTTCCTATACATACTTGCATGTCCACTTTTAATAGGATGTTATAGTTGTAGATTACTCATGAATTGACTGATTTCTCTATCTTTTACTCTCCCTCTCTTTTTTTTCTCGCTTGGTCATACACTTGCTCTACACACATGCATGTGCATTTTTATTCGGTCATTATAGTGGTAAGTTTGACATGGATAAACTGCTATCTCTCTTTCCTACGATCTATCTCTTTCTCTCTCTATTCCTCTCTTGCTACTCCCTATACTCATTTGCGTGTGCACTTTTAATCGGTTGTTACAGGGGTAGGTTTTTTATTGATAGACTGCTCTCTCACTCTTTTTCTTTCTCTCTCGCTCCTTATATATACATGTATGTACACATTTAATCGGTGTTATAGTGGTTTCCATGGATAGACTGCTCTCTTTTTTCTTTTCCCTCGCTCCTTCTCATATCTACATGTATGTTCACTTTTAATCGGTCGTTACAGTGGTAGGTTTGATGTAGACTGCTAGCAATATCTCTCTCTTTTCTATTCATGAATAGAACTTGTAGTATGTTTCCCTATCTTGTGTGAGACTGTGAGGTTTCCGCTTCACATCGTGTTTCGGCTGTAATGACATCATTAAGTGTAGTTGGTCGAATGATTATACATGAGAGTAAACAAATTAAAACGACCCGCCATTAACTGAGTAAGTGCCCAATTATTTATTTAGCGAGATTACAATCTGAAGGGAAATCGAAGTTGAACCTGTGAGCGCCCATGACGCGTAACTCACGAGGAAAAGGTCTTGCATTAGCGGCAGCCCTAAAGCTCGCCGTAAAGTGACAGAGAAAGTTTCGCGCTGATGTAACGCATCTTTGACGGGCAAAAGACAGGACGTGCCGTGGTATGTTTGTCGTAAGATTATTTTCTCTCGAGAAATGAGAGGTTGAAGGTGAATTGATAAGGATGTTGTATTTGCCAAGAGTTCTGTTGTGGAGTATTCCTTAAGTTACAAGTCACAATTGAGGATGTTAAAAAAACAGATATTTTGTATATTAACTAAAGAGACGTCAAAATTTTCTACAATAGATATTTTAGAATTTTGTTTATTTTATAGTTTTAAAACACGAAAATATAAAAACTACTTTTAAGTAGTGGTTGAGATAAGTTACAAAATACTCAATAAAATTTTTTACTTCTTAAGCGTAGGATCCCTTTAATTATAATCAACATTTTTTTTATGTTGTCAAGTAGGATTAAATTATGAGTTCATAACACAAGAATTAGGCCTGTGTCCTTCTACCTAACCTAGCCTAGCCTGAAGAAAAGTTTGGTATTAGACTAAGTTTTCTTCACAGTTACTGTTAACGTAATTCCTAATATTATAGAGCCGAGGGTAGTTCTAAAACGTCGTAAAAAGAATTTAATTGGAAAAACTTTTAATTTTTTTAAATCATTTGTTTCAGAAAAATCACTAAATAAAAAAATGGCACGTAAATGTTGTTGGTTCTTTAACACCTTCGTTTTGTTTTCCCAGATTTGTAGATCCGTCTATATGTTGCCCAAACATTCATTGTGAACACGAACAAGTGATTTTAAATTGCGCCTAAAGGGGCTGCAAACTGATTAAAATACCTACAGAACCTGAATGCAAAAGTGTATTCTGAATGTGTATGATTCTTTATAAAACAGAACACAATTGTATACTACATTCAGTTATTATAAAGGTGTACCTATTTTATAATATTTTGTTAGGATAGATTTGGAAAACATTAAAAACTGCAAGCGGTTATGTAGGTCGCGTAGCCTGCTATCGCTACATCAGTCGAGGCGCAATAGCTCTGCTCACTTCACCAGACGTTTATTGTAGGCTACATCGTATAGGAAACTTAATTTATTTTATAACCAAATTTGTCATAAGTGGATACGGTTCTATGTATATGTTTATATAACTATATAATATGTCGTAGTGCGATATTTAAGAAGTAAGGTTATGTTTGTATGTCGATTTTATCCACTATTTGTGGTGTGTGGCATTTAAAATCACTTTATTATTTAGAAAATATTTTTGAGAAACATGTAAAAACGAAACAATCTAACGTAGTGACGTAACGGTGTACGTTGCCCGAATATTTAATTTTTCCAAAGTCATCAGGAATAAGATAAAGGATGCAGTCATGTGATTTTACGTAGATCTAAGTGTTTTATCAAAAACGTTATTTAGAAAGTTGTAACGTAAATTTTTAGATAAACATTCTTAAAGAATTTAGATATTAAATATTGCAGTTATCTGTTACATAGTTAGTTAATTAACCTGTAAAGTCAAGAATTAAATTGAATTTAAAAATGGTGCATTCAATAATTTTACCGACATATTTCAAATTTAAATAAATCGAAAGATTGTAATAAAACAAAATTACAAAGAAAAGAAAATACATTTGAAACGTATACTATATTTTAATATCTGGTTTTACATTTTTTTTAACGTGTCTTGAATTTATGCAAACTTTATATTATTTTAGAATTTATGGCATTGGCATATGATATCCACAAAGAGGTTGCTTCTATTTAAAATAAAATAGATTTCAATTTAGTTTTATTAAACAGTTAAAAAAATTGATATTGCATTATACAAATTAATTATCACTTCCCGCATTTTAAAAATATAAAAACCTGTACTATTTTGCCGTGACCAGTTAAATTTGAAAGTTACATTTTGATTTCACATCACTTTATGTTATAACTAGAACTTATCTGAACTGAAATTTGTGATGTACAACATGGCTCCTGGATCAGATCTCGCCATTCAGCATTTTGGATTTGAGTTGATTGACAACCTCGCCTGGTGTTGAATATTAGTGTAGCAACATTTCTTAAAATAAAATAAAATAATAAATTATACTTTTACATACTTGAAACTATTAAAACAAAAAAAAAACATTTTTGCTACGTCCATTTTGCGACGTGTGCATGGTTCTACAACCACCAACCAAAGAGAAAATGTTCAAAGCCTACAAAGCGAATCCTTAACTTCTGAGCAATACTCCGGCGCATCTTTAAATAACAGGCTTGTGGATTTCATATCTCAACCAGTATAATTTATATTAAAATTTACAATTTTTAACATTTTATATTTTTAAACTAATATCTCGTTTTTCTTTCTGAAGCTGCTGTAATATGTAACATTGTTGCCTAAAATAATGTTACAAAGTAATAAAAATAGGCCTACAAAATCTCTGAACTGTTACAAGCTATAGCCTATTAATTTCGTCTATTAACAAAATTATATTTTGCTGTATACATGTTTTAGATATTATAAATGGTAAAAATTGTTACCACTTAGGATATCAGATCAAAACTAAATTTCTATATCTACTAACGAAAATCATAACTTAACTGTGTCTTTCTTGGAGTTTTTATTGTACAATTTTCCAACATCCCAAGAGACGTTGCCCTCAATTATACAGCAAAGTACATTCTCGGTTATAAATGAATTCTCGGTTAAACTGCAGCAAATGAATGTTAAAAAGAAAAAATTGTTTGTTGATGAAATTAGTAACGACGGACAAAGCAACTACTTACTTATCGGATCGAATCGGATCGTTGTGTGAGTTATGGGAACGGACAGGGATCTCTCATCCAAAGGCGTCAACTCCTCTTTGTACCTTTTTGCTTTCTCCTCCCATCAACAATCTTAGTAGCGGAAGGTACTCTATTTAGATATTTTAATAACGTTTAATTTATTGTTAAACATAATACATAAGAATAATATCTAATTTAATGTTTACGTATTTTAATTATTTATTAATTTTAAGCAATATATACTTGATTTGTGTTTATATTATGACTGACATCTTTTAACTGTTCTTGATTAAAATTATTTTAGCAAATATCGTTTACATAAAAAATTAATTTAGAAAGCAGAGCGGAATTAAAATATGTTACCTTTTAGAACTCAGAAGTATAAACTTATTAAAGGACGTACACAAAACTCAAAAATTAATCATTTATTAACTCAGACGCGTTTCAATGACAAAGTCATCATCATCAGTGTGTGTTGCTACTACAAACTCTAACTTACAAGAGTTGTAAATTAGAGTTTGTAGTAGCAACACTCACTGATGATGATGATGGTTATGATGACTTTGTCGTTGAATCGCGTCAGAGTTAATAAATGATTAATTTGTGAGTTTTGTGTACGTGTTTTATTTGTGTTAACATAACCTCACAAGCTAAGCTCAAAGAATAGTTGTATATAAACAATTTGCTTCCAATTTACACAATTTTGTTTAGAAATGTTATGTAAATTAAAATTTATTAGCGAGAACAAGTAATTCCACAAAACGACACATGGAGCGCGAATAGAGAATGAAATTAACACACTCCTAGCTCTCGTTCCAAATTCTAATTATTCAGGATCGGTGATCGCTAGGGAGTTAGAGTTGGGAGTGGTGACTTGGTGGGGGGGATGAACAGAATGAAAGATTTACCGCTCTTTTTCTTTGAGGTCCAACAAATGAGTTGTGACACAGCAAAGGAGTTAGGAGTTACCACTCCTTTCCAGGGACATGGTTCACTCACCCTCTAAAAGGATTCAACCCTCTCAGTTAACTCCCGAACGAACCGTCCGTCTCTTGAAAGCAATATAGCAAATCGCCATAATATGAGTTTTTGCTATGGTGCTGTGTAATTACTGACATTTTGTTACACCGCCCCCTCCATTTCCCCACATATAAAATGCTTCTTTTCTTACCGACCCCATGTGTAACTTATACAAAATTTATTCACGTTTTGAGACATCACGTTCACTCGGTTTTTATGGAGAAATCGAGACTAGAAAATGGTCTTTAATTCTATTCTAACGCAATTTATAACCAATAGTATAAAAACAGGTGTAATTAAGTTTTGAATTAATCTGATCGCAATATACTGTTTCAGGAAACTGGCATTTCGTAAGAAAAAACCTTGACATACAATTTATGGCAACGAAATCGCTATCTTGAATCTTTCAGAACTGCTTCAAGGAAAACCCCTCCGAGAATGATATCTGTTCGATCTAATCGGTAAAGCGTAAGACGGCTTTATCGCGTTTTGTATCTAATCAAGATAAAACGCTGCCTGTATAAGTTACGTCGCAAACGGCCGCACATCATCAGATGTGTGATAAGCAACGGAGACATTACAAAGTTGGGGCGTTTCCAGTGAACAGGCGGGAGAGGCGCGAGACTATAAACCCTATAGTCATCCCTATAGCCCTTCTGAAGGCCCGTCGTATAATACCACCGTTTACGGTATATCTAAATTCGCTTGAGACATCTAAAGTGAAACAATAGTCAAACGATTTTTTTGATATGGCGTTGGCACTAAACAGATAAGAAAGGATTTTAAAAATACGCAGGATATAAACTAAAACTTAGGATTAAACTATTGTAGGATGGCTAATGACATAAAACACCCTGGTCTGGAATAAAGAAAAGGCGTGGAGTATAGAAAAGGATGAGATTCCATCACGTAAGCAGGCCGATGACGTACTCTTGAATGACGAAAACTAATGGAAGGGGAAGAATCTTGTGGTGGATGGTACTATTTAGTGGAAAACTAGGAAGGATTCTTCGGCTTCGTGTAGGAAGAATGTTGATGTGAATCGTACCTCGTGAGTAGGTTTCTGGCCTACGCTATAGTGGAAACTACAGATTATTTTAATAAATTAAATTAATAACTGTTTGACTGTTTGAATAAATTAAGTTATAACAGTTTTCTAAACGTCAGCAACGCCTGTAATGTCTTAGCGATAACATTTGATGCAACACGCACTACAATAACCATAGTTTTTTAATAGGGCTAGTACAGGTTTTCTATCGATCGATCCCGCACCATTTTACGTGTGACCAGCTATATCGTGTCTTCGCGCTGCTCTCCACGCACGATCTGTAAACTATCAGTAAACTTCGTGGCAACCAAATTCTGAACTTTTCCCCTGTGTTTTCAGGGGAAACACAGATTTTCTGTGAATCACAGAATCTGAGAATTCACAGATTTTCATCTGTGATCCAAAATCTGTGTTTCCTCACGGTTTTTATTATAGTCAGAAGACGAGAGGGTTGAATGAGTCTTCCGGGTTTCGCAGCGTCTGTGCCTCTTCTTTGCAGCGGATGCAGGTGGTAATATACTGAATCATTTAACCGGTAAACACTATGTGCTATTTAGATTTGTAAGGGTTTTCATTTCGTATTTTTGGGTATAAGATTTTCTAATGCTTGGAAACTGTTAATATGCTCTTCTATGTTTTGCAAAAATTACTTGACGTGTCTTTAAATTTCGCAGCTTTAAAAAAGCTGACACTATGACTAAAACAATTTACTCAAGACATTACAAGTTATGTTATGTTAGAATACGTACAAAATGGGCCAACACTAATTTTGTTAGCCTAAGACGAATGAAACCGAGAACAGTAGATTTCAGAGTATTTGACCAAACAGTGTGGTGCCAGTTGGTGCTCATTAATGCTGCCGGCACACTTTCCAATATACATTGCCAATGTTACTGTAATATAGGATTCAGATGGAAACTACAGTACAAAATTAACAAGTCACTCCTGCCTTAGAATTTTGCCAAAGGTTATGATTTTTTATATGCAAAATCGATCATATTTTTAATTTTTTAATTTAAAAGAAGTACAAACCTAAAGCATACACGGGCGAGCATGTTGGCGAACATGCTCGCTAACTTGCTCGCCGCCGCACAGTACTCTTGCTTTTCTTTGCGCTGTGGCAGTCTAGTTGTGTCAGTGTGTGCGAAATAGATGCTAACGCTGTGGTGGCTATTTGTGGGGGTTTCGTTTGTTTGGAAGATGAGAAAAAACGCAAGCCACGCAAAATATGGTGCAAGAATTGGCTTAAAAGTAGGAACCGGTTCAGTTACATGTCTCTGTTGGCAGAACTAGCAGCAAACGAACCAAATGATTATAAAAGTTACCTGAGGATGACTGAAGACCGTTTCGAAGACATTCTTCGACGCATTTCTCCGGACGTTGAGAAACGAGAATACTGCTGTGAGGGAGTCGATCAGCTGTAAAGAGCGCCTTGCTGCGACACTTCAGTTTTTGGCTAGTGGCAGAAGCTACGAAATCCTAAAATTCTCGCGAACATGATGATCGTCTCCACTAACGGTCGAGCATATCCGTGTTGGGGCTCGGGCTCGCCAGTCCGACTAGCCGAGCGCCGAACTGAACATGCTCGCCGGTTGGAATGCTCGTAGACCTCACACACGGGCGAGCATGTTCGCCGCCAACACCGTCGCGAGTATGCTCCCGAACATGCTCGCCGGTTTTAATGCTCGTAGACCCCACACACGGGCGAGCATGTTTGCTGCCAACACCGTCGCGAGAATGCTCCCGAACATGCTCGCCGGTTGGAATGCTCGTAGACCTCACACACGGGCGAGCATGTTTGCTGCCAACACCGTCGCGAGTATGCTCCCGAACATGCTCGCCGGTTGGAATGCTCGTAGACCTCACACACGGGCGAGCATGTTCGCCGCCAACACCGTCGCGAGTATGCTCCCGAACATGCTCGCCGGTTGGAATGCTCGTAGACCTCACACACGGGCGAGCATGTTCGCCGCCAACACCGTCGCGAGTATGCTCCCGAACATGCTCGCCGGTTGGAATGCTCGTAGACCTCACACACGGGCGAGCATGTTTGCCGCCAACACCGTCGCGAGTATGCTCCCGAACATGCTCGCCGGTTGGAATGCTCGTAGACCTCACACACGGGCGAGCATGTTTGCCGCCAACACCGTCGCGAGTATGCTCCCGAACATGCTCGCCGGTTTTAATGCTCGTAGACCCCACACACGGGCGAGCATGTTTGCTGCCAACACCGTCGCGAGTATGCTCCCGAACATGCTCGCCGGTTGGAATGCTCGTAGACCTCACACACGGGCGAGCATGTTCGCCGCCAACACCGTCGCGAGTATGCTCCCGAACATGCTCGCCGGTTTTAATGCTCGTAGACCCCACACACGGGCGAGCATGTTTGCTGCCAACACCGTCGCGAGAATGCTCCCGAACATGCTCGCCGGTTTTAATGCTCGTAGACCCCACACACGGGCGAGCATGTTTGCTGCCAACACCGTCGCGAGAATGCTCCCGAACATGCTCGCCGGTTGGAATGCTCGTAGACCTCACACACGGGCGAGCATGTTTGCTGCCAACACCGTCGCGAGTATTCTCCCGAACATGCTCGCCGGTTGGAATGCTCGTAGACCTCACACACGGGCGAGCATGTTCGCCGCCAACACCGTCGCGAGTATGCTCCCGAACATGCTCGCCGGTTGGAATGCTCGTAGACCTCACACACGGGCGAGCATGTTTGTCGCCAACACCGTCGCGAGTATGCTCCCGAACATGCTCGCCGGTTGGAATGCTCGTAGACCTCACACACGGGCGAGCATGTTTGCTGCCAACACCGTCGCGAGTATGCTCCCGAACATGCTCGCCGGTTTTAATGCTCGTAGACCCCACACACGGGCGAGCATGTTTGCTGCCAACACCGTCGCGAGTATGCTCCCGAACATGCTCGCCGGTTGGAATGCTCGTAGACCTCACACACGGGCGAGCATGTTCGCCGCCAACACCGTCGCGAGTATGCTCCCGAACATGCTCGCCGGTTGGAATGCTCGTAGACCTCACACACGGGCGAGCATGTTTGCCGCCAACACCGTCGCGAGTATGCTCCCGAACATGCTCGCCGGTTGGAATGCTCGTAGACCTCACACACGGGCGAGCATGTTTGCCGCCAACACCGTCGCGAGTATGCTCCCGAACATGCTCGCCGGTTTTAATGCTCGTAGACCCCACACACGGGCGAGCATGTTTGCTGCCAACACCGTCGCGAGTATGCTCCCGAACATGCTCGCCGGTTGGAATGCTCGTAGACCTCACACACGGGCGAGCATGTTCGCCGCCAACACCGTCGCGAGTATGCTCCCGAACATGCTCGCCGGTTTTAATGCTCGTAGACCCCACACACGGGCGAGCATGTTTGCTGCCAACACCGTCGCGAGAATGCTCCCGAACATGCTCGCCGGTTTTAATGCTCGTAGACCCCACACACGGGCGAGCATGTTTGCTGCCAACACCGTCGCGAGAATGCTCCCGAACATGCTCGCCGGTTGGAATGCTCGTAGACCTCACACACGGGCGAGCATGTTTGCTGCCAACACCGTCGCGAGTATTCTCCCGAACATGCTCGCCGGTTGGAATGCTCGTAGACCTCACACACGGGCGAGCATGTTCGCCGCCAACACCGTCGCGAGTATGCTCCCGAACATGCTCGCCGGTTGGAATGCTCGTAGACCTCACACACGGGCGAGCATGTTTGTCGCCAACACCGTCGCGAGTATGCTCCCGAACATGCTCGCCGGTTGGAATGCTCGTAGACCTCACACACGGGCGAGCATGTTCGCCGCCAACACCGTCGCGAGTATGCTCCCGAACATGCTCGCCGGTTTTAATGCTCGTAGACCCCACACACGGGCGAGCATGTTTGCTGCCAACACCGTCGCGAGAATGCTCCCGAACATGCTCGCCGGTTTTAATGCTCGTAGACCCCACACACGGGCGAGCATGTTTGCTGCCAACACCGTCGCGAGTATGCTCCCGAACATGCTCGCCGGTTTTAATGCTCGTAGACCCCACACACGGGCGAGCATGTTTGCTGCCAACACCGTCGCGAGAATGCTCCCGAACATGCTCGCCGGTTTTAATGCTCGTAGACCCCACACACGGGCGAGCATGTTTGCTGCCAACACCGTCGCGAGAATGCTCCCGAACATGCTCGCCGGTTTTAATGCTCGTAGACCCCACACACGGGCGAGCATGTTTGCTGCCAACACCGTCGCGAGAATGCTCCCGAACATGCTCGCCGGTTTTAATGCTCGTAGACCCCACACACGGGCGAGCATGTTTGCTGCCAACACCGTCGCGAGAATGCTCCCGAACATGCTCGCCGGTTTTAATGCTCGTAGACCCCACACACGGGCGAGCATGTTTGCTGCCAACACCGTCGCGAGTATGCTCCCGAACATGCTCGCCGGTTTTAATGCTCGTAGACCCCACACACGGGCGAGCATGTTTGCTGCCAACACCGTCGCGAGAATGCTCCCGAACATGCTCGCCGGTTGGAATGCTCGTAGACCTCACACACGGGCGAGCATGTTTGCCGCCAACACCGTCGCGAGTATGCTCCCGAACATGCTCGCCGGTTGGAATGCTCGTAGACCTCACACACGGGCGAGCATGTTTGCTGCCAACACCGTCGCGAGTATGCTCCCGAACATGCTCGCCGGTTTTAATGCTCGTAGACCCCACACACGGGCGAGCATGTTTGCTGCCAACACCGTCGCGAGTATGCTCCCGAACATGCTCGCCGGTTGGAATGCTCGTAGACCTCACACACGGGCGAGCATGTTCGCCGCCAACACCGTCGCGAGTATGCTCCCGAACATGCTCGCCGGTTGGAATGCTCGTAGACCTCACACACGGGCGAGCATGTTTGCCGCCAACACCGTCGCGAGTATGCTCCCGAACATGCTCGCCGGTTGGAATGCTCGTAGACCTCACACACGGGCGAGCATGTTTGCCGCCAACACCGTCGCGAGTATGCTCCCGAACATGCTCGCCGGTTTTAATGCTCGTAGACCCCACACACGGGCGAGCATGTTTGCTGCCAACACCGTCGCGAGTATGCTCCCGAACATGCTCGCCGGTTGGAATGCTCGTAGACCTCACACACGGGCGAGCATGTTCGCCGCCAACACCGTCGCGAGTATGCTCCCGAACATGCTCGCCGGTTTTAATGCTCGTAGACCCCACACACGGGCGAGCATGTTTGCTGCCAACACCGTCGCGAGAATGCTCCCGAACATGCTCGCCGGTTTTAATGCTCGTAGACCCCACACACGGGCGAGCATGTTTGCTGCCAACACCGTCGCGAGAATGCTCCCGAACATGCTCGCCGGTTGGAATGCTCGTAGACCTCACACACGGGCGAGCATGTTTGCTGCCAACACCGTCGCGAGTATTCTCCCGAACATGCTCGCCGGTTGGAATGCTCGTAGACCTCACACACGGGCGAGCATGTTCGCCGCCAACACCGTCGCGAGTATGCTCCCGAACATGCTCGCCGGTTGGAATGCTCGTAGACCTCACACACGGGCGAGCATGTTTGTCGCCAACACCGTCGCGAGTATGCTCCCGAACATGCTCGCCGGTTGGAATGCTCGTAGACCTCACACACGGGCGAGCATGTTCGCCGCCAACACCGTCGCGAGTATGCTCCCGAACATGCTCGCCGGTTTTAATGCTCGTAGACCCCACACACGGGCGAGCATGTTTGCTGCCAACACCGTCGCGAGAATGCTCCCGAACATGCTCGCCGGTTTTAATGCTCGTAGACCCCACACACGGGCGAGCATGTTTGCTGCCAACACCGTCGCGAGTATGCTCCCGAACATGCTCGCCGGTTTTAATGCTCGTAGACCCCACACACGGGCGAGCATGTTTGCTGCCAACACCGTCGCGAGAATGCTCCCGAACATGCTCGCCGGTTTTAATGCTCGTAGACCCCACACACGGGCGAGCATGTTTGCTGCCAACACCGTCGCGAGAATGCTCCCGAACATGCTCGCCGGTTTTAATGCTCGTAGACCCCACACACGGGCGAGCATGTTTGCTGCCAACACCGTCGCGAGAATGCTCCCGAACATGCTCGCCGGTTTTAATGCTCGTAGACCCCACACACGGGCGAGCATGTTTGCTGCCAACACCGTCGCGAGAATGCTCCCGAACATGCTCGCCGGTTTTAATGCTCGTAGACCCCACACACGGGCGAGCATGTTTGCTGCCAACACCGTCGCGAGTATGCTCCCGAACATGCTCGCCGGTTTTAATGCTCGTAGACCCCACACACGGGCGAGCATGTTTGCTGCCAACACCGTCGCGAGAATGCTCCCGAACATGCTCGCCGGTTGGAATGCTCGTAGACCTCACACACGGGCGAGCATGTTTGCCGCCAACACCGTCGCGAGTATGCTCCCGAACATGCTCGCCGGTTTTAATGCTCGTAGACCCCACACACGGGCGAGCATGTTTGCTGCCAACACCGTCGCGAGAATGCTCCCGAACATGCTCGCTCGTGTATGGGATGGGGTGGGGTGGTTAAAGCTTCCCTTACGACCATGAGTAGAGAGTGCCAGTTCAGCCAGTAAAAATCATGTTCAGATTGATTGATACATATTTAATTCTGTTCCACAATTCGTTTATTTCCTATTACTGTTTAATGGTCAAAGTGAATTTGATTCGGGCCATCGTATTATCCCACCCGTATTCGTCGCCAATAATAATAGTATTTTTAAAATTCTAACACTGTTTAGAGCATTGTTTTCCAAGTTGTCCGCCGCGCGGCTACCTGGTGGTCATGAGTCATTGTCAAGGGCGCCTCTTCGCATCTCAGAATTGATCGTTTTAATTAGAAATATAATGGATAATTTATAATTTTTTGATAGTTGTAGCTAGAAGTAAAATTGTTATTGTAGGTTTTTGAGATAAAGAGCTGTTACGCTCTATAAAACTGTTGTCTTAATAATAAGGCAGAATTCTTGTGTGGTGCTCATGTAACTACTTGGGTGAGGGCTATGCCATATGTCTATTGGCAGCTTTGAAAGTTTTAAAAAATCTTAAAAATATACCAGTAAATTGTGAAAACTGACATAAACTTTACCACCAACTAAACAATGGCGGATTTTTCTAGCCGCCAGGAAATATTTTTGCCTCAGGCGATCCATGGGAAAATAGTTTAGAAACCACTGACTTGTGGGCGACATTCAAGTAACTCTTTCCTTGTTTAGAATGTACTTTTACGTAACGTATGTAAAAGAAATATAGAGTAGATACATTATTTGGTGAAGTATTACTCAGGCATTAAGAGTGTGATTGAAAATAGGTCATCCTATTTGATATTTATTTGTTTAATGAGAAATTTTGCTCTAAATCATCCACAATGGCAGAATGGGGATGTTCTAAGTATGACACTGTGTACAGCTGGGCTTACAATTTATCTTTCTCTACAGCCTTTTGTAACAAACTCTTTTATACACAAAGATATTCGGCGCTGACGTTACTATAAATTTTGTTTTAGCATGTTTTGATCTCTGACTTTAGAAAATAAATAGAAAAATTTTCTTGTAAAGAAAAATTTCCCCGTCACTTATTGTTATCGTGAACAAGCCAATGACAGATCAAATTTTCAATCGTTAAAAGAATAGTGCGTTTTATTCATCCATTCAAGTTCAAATACTTTTTTAAAACTTGTAGTGGATGCCACTTGATGTTAATACAGTCTTTTTCAAATAATAATTCATTAATTAAATTTAATGAATCAACTATAGTTGTATATGGGTTTTATATATAGTTATTTCGTCCCATTTGGCTTAAAATAAGTGATAACATATGATTTCATAAAACAGCTGGTTTTCTGTTATAGGTTATGTGGTAGAACAGCTGTTTTAACGCATAGGTTATGTTAATTTATTGACCTTAATTTTTTGTTATATTGTTAACATCAAAACAAAAACAAATAACGACCACAGCTAATAATATAAATTACCAAATTTATGAAAGTCTTTCGTCCCAAATAAACTACCATATTTAGAACACCATTCATCTCTAACAAACTGCTCTATATTTCAAACATAATGCCCCCGACCTCTTGTCGGCGGCTTATTGTTTTAAGTGCTTAGTACCGTGACTGAACAGCAGGGGCGCTAAGATCTAAGACAAATGATCCAGCATCTTCAGGAAGTCGTCCTTCACACACTTTCCAGACATCTCATTTACCACTACAGTTCAATGGGGCGGGTAGCCGGGCATTTTCCCACAATAACGAACCCCTCGTAAAATCCTGTTTAGTGTGATGATGTACAGCTGGAAAAAAGGGGCAGGATGTGTGCGTCAAGGGGCTGAACAATTGGGAACAATGGTTGTTTAGGTTTTTTTTGTGGTGGATATCGAGTCATGAAAAACCGCTAAAAAGTTCACAGTTTGATCTCATCATAACAAAGTGCTTACTGCTATTAAAAAACGTATGTTATGTTGTGTTCTAATTTGTGACTTGTTGAAAAAACGTTTATAAAAATAACATTTTCCTCCTTTTTGTGTTTTTAAATTTACAAAAATTCAAGCAAATTATATTTTTTTGTAAATTAGATCTTTTAAAATTTTTTTTACTAATTGAAAAACTAATAGTTATTAAAGAATTGACTTATGAAAGAAAAGAAATATGTTAAATGTCACATCCCTCTCTTACAAACACACGTAAACCTAATATTGGAAGGGGTATGCCTGATTTTCCTGACGTCCCTACCAATTGTTTCTTAAGTGAAATATACAGAAACATTCTGAAAATAATAATTCTTTTAAATATCGTAACCAGAAACCATTTCTAGGGGGGAAGGGGCCATTAGCATTCCGTCAAGTGAGAGCTAATTAATACCACCAAGGTCAAATTTTGAAATTAAATGCCATTATATGGCCTAAAATTAGATACAAGTTGGTAAAATAGTTGAAATTAATTTTGTGTTTAGTTAAATACATTTCAAATTTAAAAACTACACAACGAAAATTAAATTATAGAATATGTTCAAGTAGGTGATAACTTAAATCAGGTTAAAACTTCATTCTGTGTTACAGTGATTTTCCCATAGATATAAGCCATACATACTCCGTTTGAGCGCTCTCCATAAGGTTTGTTTCTCAGTTATGCGACCGCAGATAAATGAAGTTGTAGGCTATACACTGAAGTCTGTATATGCATGTTTATTAACCGCTCTCGGTTTTATTAAAAAAAAAAACTATATTGAAATTATATTTAGGGTCTTATGAAACGTGTTATACAACTGACCAATTTAAAATAATTTTTTAAACGGATGATAGATTAAAAAGAATTTTTATTTCTTCTAGGGGGAGTTTAACCTCCAAAACGTCTCTTCCAGCACCTCTGGTGATTCAGTGTGTATATAGGCTTAAATGTTTTACACAAGTGTAAAGAAACAACAAAGTACTTGCTATCGATCGACTTGGTTATATCTTGCAAAGTAACTCAAATATCAATATATTTTTTTAAACAATATTTCGTGAAATTAAAGTTATTTTTCATGCTTGATGCTTATATTATCTTTGCAATCCTAGCTCAAAAGAGAATTGGTTATAATCCTATACAGGAAATGAAACTGGTTGTAAACGCAGATAGGATTTAGGTCTTGGGATTTAGTGAAGGTTTACGACTCACGTGTGCTACCACGTACTGAATATCTCCCATTTATAGGGAGAGAAAAGTATACATTGTGTTTAAACTTGAGGTTTACTGTAAACTGCCCTGTGTATACGCCGGTTACGTTGTACTAAAAGTGGTTATGTAGGCCTATAGCATGTGTTAATGAGTGTTGGGTATTATATCAATATGAATGATTATTCTCTAATAAAACAAGAAGTAAATTGGTGAAAAACACCACGTTAGATCAAAAGTTATTTATAAGTAGGCCTATATTATAAAACGCAGGTAAATATTAAAACTATTTTGTTATTATTCCTGATGTTTTTTTATATAAAGTCAACTCTCACTAGTCCGGCAGATATGGCGTTTGAATACTGCCTACTGCTTGGAGTTTGATATCGGTATTACTGACGTTGCCGGATTACTGGAGGGTTTATTAAAAACATAATGTAGATTAAACAATATTCATGTGTATTGGTCAAAAATAAAGAAACCATAAGGAAATAGTCCTGAACTGTTTAACGGGGGGAAACCCGATTAATAATACTAACTGCAACGACATTGTTCACTTTTATTTCAGTAACATTCACTGTACATAATTACTGCAACAACACACGGTTCGAAATCGTTTGTATATCACGAGCTACACGAGCTAGAATTGGGCATCGTGAAAGTCACTTAGTCACTGACATCGATAAATATACAAGTTATGTTTACATCTTCTGTCCTTGACGGAAACGCCGGATTACTGCAGGGGCCGGATTATAGAGAGTTTACTGTAGTTACTACAGTACCGACTCTGTGTATACCATTAGGCTAGTTTAAGATATGGCCACTTCACCTTCTCTTGAATAACCAAAGGGCGACACCTCTACCTTTCTTCGACGATGCCATCTTAATTCAAACGCTTGACTGAGTAACATTTCTCAGCAGACGCGTTTCGCACTCTTTACTGCATTGTTCAGTTCTTTCTGATACAAACCGGTGAAAATTCAATAAGGTGGTGCTTTTAGTCAAGATTTACCGCCCTCACTTACTTTATTAATAGTATTTTTACAAGATGCGCTAAAACACAGGACACGGAAATGAAATATTTTGGGAATTCCTGTCAGGGACGATCTATTGGTTCATTTTATGCTTCGCAGGTGCCTAAGTGGTTACGATCAAAGCGAAGATCTTTCCTACTTAGTACCGTGGGTAAGGTGGCTTTATGATTGTCAGTACATAAAAGTTCTAAGAAACCGTAGATTCTAGATGAATCACTCGGGGTGGCCATCGTGAGAAACCCAAAAAACTGTAGCCCATCTACTCTTTCTGTTTAAATAGCAGCCTTCCCGAAACAGAAGCATATAACTTGAGAAATGAACTAAATGTTCAAACAGAATTCGCTCCAAAACGTTATTTTAAACAACTCTTCAGTAACATATGGAAATCATTCGAATACGCAGACCGTATGTCTTATAGTTGTGGAAAATATGTCACAAATCCGCGGAGTGACGCTCCAATGAAGCAACCAATTGGAAAGCATACATAATTAGGAGATCTCGTTTTATCAATTTAGTCGGTAAAGAACCACCACTTACGGATATTTTTCAGCAGACGCGATTCGGATTTGAACAGTAGATTGTTCAGTGCTACGAGTCACGAATACGTACTTCTGGCATCTCTCACCAGAGGCGACCGTGACTCGCGTCTGCTGAGAAATAGTGTGTTTTTTGCTAAGTAAATAGACAAAAAGTTATTATCCACACAAAAATCAAAATTTAAATATCGACCTTCAAATTTATTACTTAGATCAAACCTTGTAACTTCGCTTTTAAATTTTGCAAACAATTACACGAAACTTTAATAAAGGAAACATAAGTTCACAAATAAATTTAGCCGGCTCATTGAACTTACAAAACGGTCTTATTTTAAAAGTAGAAGAGATTATGAACTCGAATAGCATTTCTATTTGGCATTGGAGCAGATTCCTGTTTAGTAAAGTTATGCTTGATAAAGGATTACACTTGAATAGAGAACAAGATGGCATTGACCTACATTGTGTAAGCGATATCAATAGATAGAACGGTACTTGCACCTTATTTAGGAGGCACTACAATAGAATAATACTTTCACGTGGTGGCAGATAATTTTAATTTAAAAACAGATACATTCATGTGAAGAAATACATTCGGGGACGTAGAACATGTATGGCGTGATAATTATCGGTTATCCGGACGTCATAGGCATTGCAAAAATAATTATATACCTGGTGATGTAGAAAATTTTCGGGAACACTAGAAACTAATCTACTCAGACACACGCAAAAGTTTATAAACTGAAGGTTTCTTGTTGTTAGACATACCGTATTAGTTAGATAAACCAATTGTGAATATACCATATGTTATGAATACCATAAATATTGTGAATATATATCATTTGTGGAAATATAATCTATTGTGAATATATCTTATCTATCGTTGAAATAACATCTATTGCAAATATATCATATCTATTGTGGAGATAACATTTATTGCGAATATACTACATGTATTGTGGAAATAACTTCTATTGTAAATATTTGTAATATCTATTGGGGAAATATCATCTATTGTAAATATATCATATCTATCGTTGAAATAACATATATTGCAAATATATCATATCTATTGTGAAGATAACATCTATTGCGAATATACTACATGTATTGTGGAAATAACTTCTATTGTAAATATTATATCTGTTGGGGAAATATCATCTATTGTAAATATATCATATCTATCGTTTAAATAACATATATTGCAAATATATCATATCTATTGTGAAGATAACATCTATTGCGAATATACTACATCTATTGTGGAGATAACTTCTATTGTAAATATTATATCTGTTGGGGAAATATCATCTATTGTAAATATATCATATCTATTGTGAAGATAACATCTATTGCGAATATACTACATGTATTGTGGAAATAACTTCTATTGTAAATATTATATCTGTTGGGGAAATATCATCTATTGCAAATATATCATATCTATTGTGAAGATAACATCTATTGCGAATATACTACATGTATTGTGGAAATAACTTCTATTGTAAATATTTGTAATATCTATTGGGGAAATATCATCTATTGTAAATATATCATATCTATCGTTTAAATAACATATATTGCAAATATATCATATCTATTGTGAAGATAACATCTATTGCGAATATACTACATGTATTGTGGAAATAACTTCTATTGTAAATATTATATCTGTTGGGAAAATATCATCTATTGTAAATATATCATATCTATCGTTTAAATAACATCTATTGCAAATATATCATATCTATTGTGAAGATAACATCTATTGCGAATATACTACATGTATTGTGGAAATAACTTCTATTGTAAATATTATATCTATTGGGGAAATATCATCTATTGTAAATATATCATATGTATCGTTGAAATAACATATATTGCAAATATATCATATCTATTGTGAAGATAACATCTATTGCGAATATACTACATGTATTGTGGAAATAACTTCTATTGTAAATATTATATCTGTTGGGGAAATATCATCTATTGTAAATATATCATATCTATCGTTTAAATAACATATATTGCAAATATATCATATCTATTGTGGAGATAACATCTATTGCGAATATACTACATCTATTGTCGAAATAACTTCTATTGTAAATATTATATCTGTTGGGGA
Source organism: Prosapia bicincta (assembly GCA_036971475.1). Classification (NCBI taxonomy): domain Eukaryota; kingdom Metazoa; phylum Arthropoda; class Insecta; order Hemiptera; family Cercopidae; genus Prosapia; species Prosapia bicincta. The sequence goes on along the minus strand of JBAIZL010000002.1, from coordinate 122,206,774 downwards.
AATATCATCTATTGTAAATATATCATATCTATCGTTGAAATAACATATATTGCAAATATATCGTATCTATTGTGAAGATAACATCTATTGCGAATATACTACATGTATTGTGGAAATAACTTCTATTGTAAATATTTGTAATATCTGTTGGGGAAATATCATCTATTGTAAATATATCATATCTATCGTTGAAATAACATATATTGCAAATATATCATATCTATTGTGGAGATAACATCTATTGCGAATATACTACATCTATTGTGGAAATAACTTCTATTGTAAATATTATATCTGTTGGGGAAATATCATCTATTGTAAATATATCATATCTATCGTTGAAATAACATCTATTGCAAATATATCATATCTATTGTGAAGATAACATCTATTGCGTATATACTACATGTATTGTGGAAATAACTTCTATTGTAAATATTTGTAATATCTATTGGGGAAATATCATCTATTGTAAATATATCATATCTATCGTTGAAATAACATATATTGGAAATATATCATATCTATTGTGAAGATAACATCTATTGCGAATATACTACATGTATTGTGGAAATAACTTCTATTGTAAATATTATATCTGTTGGGGAAATATCATCTATTGTAAATATATCATATCTATCGTTTAAATAACATATATTGCAAATATATCATATCTATTGTGGAGATAACATCTATTGCGAATATACTACATCTATTGTGGAAATAACTTCTATTGTAAATATTATATCTGTTGGGGAAATATCATCTATTGTAAATATATCATATCTATCGTTGAAATAACATATATTGCAAATATATCATATCTATTGTGAAGATAACATCTATTGCGAATATACTACATGTATTGTGGAAATAACTTCTATTGTAAATATTTGTAATATCTATTGGGGAAATATCATCTATTGTAAATATATCATATCTATCGTTGAAATAACATCTATTGCAAATATATCATCTATTGTGGAGATAACATCTATTGCGAATATACTACATGTATTGTGGAAATAACTTCTATTGTAAATATTTGTAATATCTATTGGGGAAATATCATCTATTGTAAATATATCATATCTATCGTTGAAATAACATCTATTGCAAATATATCATATCTATTGTGAAGATAACATCTATTGCGAATATACTACATGTATTGTGGAAATAACTTCTATTGTAAATATTTGTAATATCTATTGGGGAAATATCATCTATTGTAAATATATCATATCTATCGTTGAAATAACATCTATTGCAAATATATCATCTATTGTGGAGATAACATCTATTGCGAATATACTACATCTATTGTGGAAATAACTTCTATTGTAAATATTATATCTGTTGGGGAAATATCATCTATTGTAAATATATCTTATCTATCGTTGAAATAACATCTATTGCAAATATATCATCTATTGTGGAGATAACATTTATTGCGAATATACTACATCTATTGTGGAAATAACTTCTATTGTAAATATTATATCTGTTGGGGAAATATCATCTATTGTGAATATATCATATATGTCGTTTAAATAACATATATTGCAAATATATCATATCTATTGTGGAGATAACATCTATTGCGAATATACTACATCTATTGTCGAAATAACTTCTATTGTAAATATTATATCTGTTGGGGAAATATCATCTATTGTAAATATATCATATCTATCGTTGAAATAACATATATTGGAAATATATCATATCTATTGTGGAGATAACATCTATTGCGAATATACTACATCTATTGTGGAGATAACTTCTATTGTAAATATTATATCTGTTGGGGAAATATCATCTATTGTAAATATATCATATCTATCGTTGAAATAACATATATTGGAAATATATCATATCTATTGTGGAGATAACATCTATTGCGAATATACTACATCTATTGTGGAGATAACTTCTATTGTAAATATTATATCTGTTGGGGAAATATCATCTATTGTAAATATATCATATCTATCGTTGAAATAACATCTATTACACAAATATATCATATCTATTGCGGAGATAACATCTATTGCGAATATACTACATCTATTGTGGAGATAACTTCTATTGTAAATATTATATCTGTTGGGGAAATATCATCTATTGTAAATATATCATATCCATCGTTGAAATAACATATATTGCAAATATATCAAATCTATTGTGGAAATAACATCTATTGTGAATATATACTACCATTTCTAACAACTCTGCTACGTGTGTTGGTATTTTACATTTAACATACAAACATATGCATTGAGATCGTAGTTATTGCAGGAAAAGCTTCGTGATAAAGTTAGGATTAAAATAGAGATATAAAACCTCTGCCAGAGGACATAGGGAGAATTTTTGCATCTAAAGTACAAGATTGCAACCTGAAATGGGTTAACTGTCTATTGGGGCTCATAAAGAGGAGCTTATCAGTTACATCCCTCGTAAAAATAAATAAGGATAATTAAATGGAATTATTCATTACTGAAGGAAGGTCAAAATAATTTCCTGATACTGCGATTATACCTAACCTTATTGCAAAGGGTGGTTTGCGTGAAATACTTGCTGTCATACTGTTGACGATATGTTCTTGCCCTTTACCTGGTTAACCTTTTCTCTCCCTGTGCAATGAATGAAGTTCCCATGCCAAAGTCTCGGCTTAGCGTTTCCAATCCAACCAGTATACGTAATAATAGGGATTATACAGTTAGCGCCAGCTACTGACCAATCACCGAGGTTTCGGTAGAGTAGCTGTGGTTTCCAATAACCTATAAAAACCAAAACCAACAACGGCCATTTCAATGGGAGGGATTCCGTTATAAACTTACAACAGGAGGTATAATATAATTTCGTAAACGGTTGTCATTGCCTTCAACTACACCCCCGGTTCTAGATCCACGTGAACAGGTTGGGCGTAAACGGTTGTCATTGCCTTCAACTACACCCCCGGTTCTAGATCCACGTGAACAGGTTGGGCGTAAACGGTTGTCATTGCCTTCAACTACACCCCCGGTTCTAGATCCACGTGAACAGGTTGGGCGTACACGGTTGTCATTGCCTGCAACTACACCCCCGGTTCTAGATCCACGTGAACAGGTTGGGCGTAAACGGTTGTCATTGCCTTCAACTACACCCCCGGTTCTAGATCCACGTGAACAGGTTGGGCGTACACGGTTGTCATTGCCTGCAACTACACCCCCGGTTCTAGATCCACGTGAACACGTTGGGCGTACACGGTTGTCATTGCCTGCAACTACACCCCCGGTTCTAGATTCACGTGATCAGGTTGGGCGTACACGGTTGTCATTGCCTTCAACTACACCCCCGGTTCTAGATCCACGTGAACAGGTTGGGCGTAAACGGTTGTCATTGCCTTCAACTACACCCCCGGTTCTAGATCCACGTGAACAGGTTGGGCGTAAACGGTTGTCATTGCCTTCAACTACACCCCCGGTTCTAGATCCACGTGAACAGGTTGGGCGTACACGGTTGTCATTGCCTGCAACTACACCCCCGGTTCTAGATCCACGTGAACACGTTGGGCGTACACGGTTGTCATTGCCTGCAACTACACCCCCGGTTCTAGATTCACGTGATCAGGTTGGGCGTACACGGTTGTCATTGCCTTCAACTACACCCCCGGTTCTAGATCCACGTGATCACGTTAGGCGTACACCGTTGTCATTGCCTTCAACTACACCCCTGGTTCTACATCCACGTGATCAGGTTGGGCGTACACGGTTGTCATTGCCATCAGCTACACCCCCGGTTCTAGATCCACGTGATCTGGTTGGGCGTACACGGTTGTCATTGCCTGCAACTACACCCCCGGTTCTAGATTCACGTGAACAGGTTGGGCGTACACGGTTGTCATTGCCTTCAACTACACCCCCGGTTCTAGATCCACGTGATCACGTTAGGCGTACACCGTTGTCATTGCCTTCAACTACACCCCCGGTTCTAGATCCACCTGAACAGGTTGGGCGTAAACGGTTGTCATTGCCTTCAACTACACCCCCGGTTCTAGATCCACGTGAACAGGTTGGGCGTACACGGTTGTCATTGCCTGCAACTACACCCCCGGTTCTAGATCCACGTGAACACGTTGGGCGTACACGGTTGTCATTGCCTGCAACTACACCCCCGGTTCTAGATTCACGTGATCAGGTTGGGCGTACACGGTTGTCATTGCCTTCAACTACACCCCCGGTTCTAGATCCACGTGAACAGGTTGGGCGTAAACGGTTGTCATTGCCTTCAACTACACCCCCGGTTCTAGATCCACGTGAACAGGTTGGGCGTAAACGGTTGTCATTGCCTTCAACTACACCCCCGGTTCTAGATCCACGTGAACAGGTTGGGCGTACACGGTTGTCATTGCCTGCAACTACACCCCCGGTTCTAGATCCACGTGAACACGTTGGGCGTACACGGTTGTCATTGCCTGCAACTACACCCCCGGTTCTAGATTCACGTGATCAGGTTGGGCGTACACGGTTGTCATTGCCTTCAACTACACCCCCGGTTCTAGATCCACGTGATCACGTTAGGCGTACACCGTTGTCATTGCCTTCAACTACACCCCTGGTTCTACATCCACGTGATCAGGTTGGGCGTACACGGTTGTCATTGCCATCAGCTACACCCCCGGTTCTAGATCCACGTGATCTGGTTGGGCGTACACGGTTGTCATTGCCTGCAACTACACCCCCGGTTCTAGATTCACGTGAACAGGTTGGGCGTACACGGTTGTCATTGCCTTCAACTACACCCCCGGTTCTAGATCCACGTGATCACGTTAGGCGTACACCGTTGTCATTGCCTTCAACTACACCCCTGTTTCTAGATCAACGTGATCAGGTTGGGCGTACACGGTTATCATTACCTTAAACTACACCCCCGGTTCTAGATCCACGTGATCACGTTGGGCGTACACTGTTGTCATTGCCTTCAACTACACTCCCGGTTCTACATCCAAGTGATCAGGTTGGTCGTACACGGTTGTCATTGCCTTCAACTACACCCCCGGTTCTAGATCCATGTGATCAGGTTGGGCGTACACGGTTGTCATTGCCTTCAACTACACCCCCGGTTCTAGATCCACGTGAACAGGTTGGGCGTACACGGTTGTCATTGCCTTCAACTACACCCCCGGTTCTAGATCCATGTGATCAGGTTGGGCGTACACGGTTGTCATTGCCTTCAACTACACCCTCGGTTCTAGATCCACATGATCAGATTGGGCGTACACGGTTGTCAATGCCGTCAACTACACCCCCGGTTCTAGATCCACGTGAACAGGTTGGGCGTACACGGTTGTCATTGCCTGCAACTACACCCCCGGTTCTAGATCCACGTGATCAGGTTGGGCGTACACGGTTGTCATTGCCTTCAAATATACCCCCGGTTCTAGATCCACGTGATCAGTTTAGACGTACAAGGTTGTCATTGCCTTCAACTACACCCCCTGTTCTACATCCACGTGATCAGGTTGGGCGTACACAATTGTCCTTGCCTTCAACTACACCCCCGGTTCTAGATCCACGTGATCAGGTTGGGCGTACACAGTTGTCATTGCCTTCAACTACACCCCCGGTTCTAGATCCACGTGATCAGGTTGGGCGTACACGGTTGTCATTGCCTTCAACCATACCCCCGGTTCTAGATCCACGTGATCAGGTTGGGCGTACACGGTTGTCATTGCCTTCAACTACACCCCCGGTTCTACATCCACGTGATCAGGTTGAGCGTACACGGTTGTCATTGCCTTCAGTGGGCGTACACGGTTGTCATTGCCTTCAACTACACCCCCGGTTCTACATCCACGTGATCAGGTTGGGCGTATACGGTTGTCATTGCCTTCACCTACACCCCCGGTTCTACATCCAAGTGATCAGGTTGGGCGTACACGGTTGTCATTGCTTTCAACTACACCCCCGGTTCTAGATCCACGTGATCAGGTTGGGCGTACACGGTTGTCATTGCCTTCAACTACACCCCCGGTTCTAGATCCACGTGATCAGGTTGGGCGTACACGGTTGTCATTGCCTTCAACTATACCCCCTGTTCTAGATCCACGTGATCAGGTTGGGCGTACACGGTTGTCATTGCCTTCAACTACACCCCCGGTTCTACATCCACGTGATCAGGTTGGGCGTACACATTTGTCATTGCCTTCAGCTACACCCCCGGTTCTACATCCAAGTGATCAGGTTGGGCGTACACGGTTGTCATTGCCTTCAACTACACCCCCGGTTCTACATCCACGTGATCAGGTTGGGCGTACACGGTTGTCATTGCCATCAGCTACACCCCCGGTTCTAGATCCACGTGATCAGGTTGGGCGTACACGGTTGTCATTGCCTTCAACTACACCCCCGGTTCTAGATCCACGGGATCAGGTTGGGCGTACACGGTTATCATTGCCTTCAACTACACCCCAGGTTCTAGATCCACGTGATCAGGTTGGGCGTACACGGTTGTCATTGCCTTCAACTACACCCCCGGTTCTACATCCAAGTGATCAGGTTGGGCGTACACGGTTGTCATTGCCTTCAACTACACCCCCGGTTCTACATCCACGTGATCAGGTTGGGCGTACACGGTTGTCATTGCCATCAGCTACACCCCCGGTTCTAGATCCACGTGATCTGGTTGGGCGTACACGGTTGTCATTGCCTTCAACTACACCCCCGGTTCTAGATCCACGTGATCAGATTGGGCATACACGGTTGTCAATGCCTTCAACTACACCCCCGGTTCTAGATAAACGTGATCAGGTTGGGCGTACACGGTTGTCATTGCCTTCAACTACACCCCTGGCTCTAGATCAACGTGATCAGGTTGGGCGTACACATTTGTCATTGCCTTCAGCTATACCCCCGGTTCTACATCCACGTGATCAGGTTGGGCGTACACGGTTGTCATTGCCATCAGCTACACCCCCGGTTCTAGATCCACGTGATCTGGTTGGGCGTACACGGTTGTCATTGCCTTCAACTACACCCCCGGTTCTAGATCCACGGGATCAGGTTGGGCGTACACGGTTATCATTGCCTTCAACTACACCCCCGGTTCTAGATCCACGTGATCAGGTTGGGCGTACACGGTTGTCATTGCCTTCAACTACACCCCCGGTTCTACATCCAAGTGATCAGGTTGGGCGTACACGGTTGTCATTGCCTTCAACTACACCCCCGGTTCAAGATCCACGTGATCAGGTTGGGTGTACACGGTTGTCATTGCCTTCAACTCTTCCCCCGGTTCTAGATCCACGTGATCAGGTTGGGCCTACACGGTTGTCATTGCCCTCAACTACACCCCCGGTTCTAGATCAACGTGATTAGGTTGGCGTACACGGTTATCATTGCCTTCAACTACACCCCCGGTTCTAGATCCACGTGATCAGGTTGGGCGTACACGGTTGTCATTGCCTTCAACTACACCCCCGGTTCTAGATCCACGTGATCAGATTGGGCGTACACGGTTGTCAATGCCTTCAACTACACCCCCGGTTCTAGATAAACGTGATCAGGTTGGGCGTACACGGTTGTCATTGCCTTCAACTACACCCCTGGCTCTAGATCAACGTGATCAGGTTGGGCGTACACATTTGTCATTGCCTTCAGCTACACCCCCGGTTCTAGATCCGCGTGATCAGGTTGGGCGTACACGGTTGTCATTGCCTTCAACTACACCCCCGTTTCTACATCCAAGTGATCAGTTTGGGCGTACACGGTTGTCATTGCCTTCAACTACACTCCCGGTTCTAGATCCACGTGATCAGGTTGGGCGTACACGGTTGTCATTGCCTTCAACTACACCCCCGGTTCTACATCCACGTGATCAGGTTGGGCGTACACGGTTGTCTTTGCCTTCAACTACACCCCCGGTTCTAGATAAACGTGATTGGTTGGGCGTACACGGTTGTCATTGCCTTCAACTACACCCCCGGTTCTAGATCCACGTGATCAGGTTGGGCGTACACGGTTGTCATTGCCTTCAACTACACCCCCGGTTCTACATCCAAGTGATCAGGTTGGGCGTACACCGTTGTCATTGCCTTCAACTACACCCCCGGTTCTACATCCACGTGATCAGGTTGGGCGTACACGGTTGTCATTGCCTTCAACTACACCCCCGGTTCTAGATCCACGGGATCAGGTTGGGCGTACACGGTTGTCATTGCCTTCAACTACACCCCCGGTTCTAGATCCACGTGATCAGGTTGGGCGTACACGGTTGTCATTGCCTTCAACTACACCCCCGGTTCTACATCCAAGTGATCAGGTTGGGCGTACACGGTTGTCATTGCCTTCAACTACACCCCCGGTTCTACATCCACGAGATCAGGTTGGGCGTACACGGTTGTCATTGCCTTCAACTACACCCCCGGTTCTAGATCCACGTGATCAGGTTGGGCGTACACGGTTGTCATTGCCTTCAACTATACCCCCGGTTCTAGATCCACGTGATCAGGTTGGGCGTACACGGTTGTCATTGCCTTCAACTACACCCCCGGTTCTACATCCACGTGATCAGGTTGAGCGTACACGGTTGTCATTGCCTTCAGTGGGCGTACACGGTTGTCATTGCCTTCAACTACACCCCCGGTTCTACATCCACGTGATCAGGTTGGGTTTATACGGTTGTCATTGCCTTCAACTATACCCCCGGTTCTACATCCAAGTGATCAGGTTGGGCGTACACGGTTGTCATTGCCTTCAACTACACCCCCGGTTCTACATCCACGTGATCAGGGTGGGCGTACACGGTTGTCATTGCCTTCAACTACACCCCCGATTCTAGATCCACGTGATCAGGTTGGGCGTACACGGTGTCATTGCCTTCAACTATACCCCCGGTTCTAGATCCACGTGATCAGGTTGGGCGTACACGGTTGTCATTGCCTTCAACTACACTCCCGGTTGTAGGCCTACATCCACTTGATCAGGTTGAGCGTACACGGTTGTCATTGCCATCAGTGGGCGTACACGGTTGTCATTGCCTTCAACTACACCCCCGGTTCTACATCCACGTGATCAGGTTGGGCGTATACGGTTGTCATTGCCTTCAACTACACCCCCGGTTCTACATCCAAGTGATCAGGTTGGGCGTACACGGTTGTTATTGCCTTCAACTACACCCCCGGTTCTACATCCACGTGATCCGGGTGGGCGTACACGGTTGTCATTGCCTTCAGCTACACCCCCGGTTCTAGATCCACATGATCAGGTTGGGCGTACACGGTTGTCATTGCCTTCAACTACACCCCCGGTTCTACATCCACGTGATCAGGTTGGGCGTACACGGTTGTCATTGCCTTCAATTACACCCCCCGGTTCTAGATCCACGTGAACAGGTTGGTTGTACACGGTTGTAATTGCTTGCAACTACACCCTCGGTTCTAGATCCACGTGATCAGGTTGGGCGTACACGGTTGTCAGTGCCTTCAACTATACCCCCGGTTCTAGATCCACGTGATCAGGTTAGGCGTACAAGGTTGGCATTGCCTTCAACTACACCCCCGGCTGTAGATCTACGTGATCAGGTTGGGCGTACACGGTTGTCATTGCTTTCAACTACACCCCCGGTTCTAGATCCACGTGATCAGGTTGGGCGTACACGGTTGTCATTGCCTTCAACTACACCCCCGGTTCTAGATCCACGTGATCAGGTTGGGCGTACACGGTTGTCATTGCCTTCAACTATACCCCCTGTTCTAGATCCACGTGATCAGGTTGGGCGTACACGGTTGTCATTGCCTTCAACTACACCCCCGGTTCTACATCGACGTGGTCAGGTTGGGCGTACACATTTGTCATTGCCTTCAGCTACACCCCCGGTTCTACATCCAAGTGATTAGGTTGGGCGTACACGGTTGTCATTGCCTTCAACTACACCCCCGGTTCTAGATCCACGTGATCTGGTTGGGCGTACACGGTTGTCATTGCCATCAGCTACACCCCCGGTTCTAGATCCACGGGTTCAGGTTGGGCGTACACGGTTATCATTGCCTTCAACTACACCCCCGGTTCTAGATCCACGGGATCAGGTTGGGCGTACACGGTTATCATTGCCTTCAACTACACCCCCGGTTCTAGATCCACGTGATCAGGTTGGGCGTACTCGGTTATCATTGCCTTAAACTACACCCCCGGTTCTAGATCCACGTGATCACGTTGGGCGTACACTGTTGTCATTGCCTTCAACTACACCCCCGGTTCTACATCCAAGTGATCAGGTTGGTCGTACACGGTTGTCATTGCCTTCAACTACACCCCCGGTTCTAGATCCATGTGATCAGGTTGGGCGTACACGGTTGTCATTGCCTTCAACTACACCCCCGGTTCTAGATCCAAGTGATCAGTTTAGACGTACAAGGTTGTCATTGCCTTCAGCTACACCCTCGGTTCTAGATCCACATGATCAGATTGGGCGTACACGGTTGTCAATGCCTTTAACTACACCCTCGGTTCTAGATCCACATGATCAGATTGGGCGTACACGGTTGTCATTGCCTGCAACTACACCCCCGGTTCTAGATCCACGTGAACAGGTTGGGCGTACACGGTTGTCATTGCCTTCAACTACACCCCCGGTTCTACATCGACGTGGTCAGGTTTGGCGTACACATTTGTCATTGCCTTCAGCTACACCCCCGGTTCTACATCCAAGTGATTAGGTTGGGCGTACACGGTTGTCATTGCCTTCAACTACACCCCCGGTTCTAGATCCACGTGATCTGGTTGGGCGTACACGGTTGTCATTGCCATCAGCTACACCCCCGGTTCTAGATCCACGGGATCAGGTTGGGCGTACACGGTTATCATTGCCTTCAACTACACCCCCGGTTCTAGATCCACGGGATCAGGTTGGGCGTACACGGTTATCATTGCCTTCAACTACACCCCCGGTTCTAGATCCACGTGATCAGGTTGGGCGTACTCGGTTATCATTGCCTTAAACTACACCCCCGGTTCTAGATCCACGTGATCACGTTGGGCGTACACTGTTGTCATTGCCTTCAACTACACCCCCGGTTCTACATCCAAGTGATCAGGTTGGTCGTACACGGTTGTCATTGCCTTCAACTACACCCCCGGTTCTAGATCCATGTGATCAGGTTGGGCGTACACGGTTGTCATTGCCTTCAACTACACCCCCGGTTCTACATCCAAGTGATCAGGTTGGGCGTACACGGTTGTCATTGCCTTCAGCTACACCCTCGGTTCTAGATCCACATGATCAGATTGGGCGTACACGGTTGTCAATGCCTTTAACTACACCCCCGGTTCTACATCCAAGTGATCAGGTTGGTCGTACACGGTTGTCATTGCCTTCAACTACACCCCCGGTTCTAGATCCATGTGATCAGGTTGGGCGTACACGGTTGTCATTGCCTTCAACTACACCCCCGGTTCTACATCCAAGTGATCAGGTTGGGCGTACACGGTTGTCATTGCCTTCAGCTACACCCCCGGTTCTAGATCCACATGATCAGATTGGGCGTACACGGTTGTCATTGCCTGCAACTACACCCCCGGTTCTAGATCCAAGTGATCAGGTTGGGCGTACACGGTTGTCATTGCCTGCAACTACACCCCCGGTTCTAGATCCAAGTGATCAGGTTGGGCGTACACGGTTGTCAATGCCGTCAACTACACCCCCGGTTCTAGATCCACGTGAACAGGTTGGGCGTACACGGTTGTCATTGCCTGCAACTACACCCCCGGTTCTAGATCCAAGTGATCAGGTTGGGCGTACACGGTTGTCATTGCCTTCAACTATACCCCCGGTTCTAGATCCACGTGATCAGTTTAGACGTACAAGGTTGTCATTGCCTTCAACTACACCCCCTGTTCTACATCCACGTGATCAGGTTGGGCGTACACGGTTGTCCTTGCCTTCAACTACACCCCCGGTTCTAGATCCACGTGATCAGGTTGGGCGTACACAGTTGTCATTGCCTTCAACTACACCCCCGGTTCTAGATCCACGTGATCAGGTTGGGCGTACACGGTTGTCATTGCCTTCAACCATACCCCCGGTTCTAGATCCACGTGATCAGGTTGGGCGTACACGGTTGTCATTGCCTTCAACTACACCCCCGGTTCTACATCCACGTGATCAGGTTGAGCGTACACGGTTGTCATTGCCTTCAGTGGGCGTACACGGTTGTCATTGCCTTCAACTACACCCCCGGTTCTACATCCACGTGATCAGGTTGGGCGTATACGGTTGTCATTGCCTTCAACTACACCCCCGGTTCTACATCCAAGTGATCAGGTTGGGCGTACACGGTTGTCATTGCCTTCAACTACACCCCCGGTTCTACATCCACGTGATCAGGGTGGGCGTACACGGTTGTCATTGCCTTCAACTATACCCCCGATTCTAGATCCACGTGATCAGGTTGGGCGTACACGGTTGTCATTGCCTTCAACTATATCCCCGGTTCTAGATCCACGTGATCAGGTTGAGCGTACACGGTTGTCATTGCCTTCAGCTACACCCCCGGTTCTAGATCCACGTGATCAGGTTGGGCGTACACGGTTGTCATTGCCTTCAACTACACCCCCGGTTCTACATCCACGTGATCAGGTTGGGCGTACACGGTTGTCATTGCCTTCAACTATACCCCCGGTTCTAGATCCACGTGATCAGGTTGGGCGTACACGGTTGTCATTGCCTTCAACTACACCCCCGGTTGTACATCCACTTGATCAGGTTGAGCGTACACGGTTGCCAGTGCCTTCAACTATACCCCCGGTTCTAGATCCACGTGATCAGGTTAGGCGTACAAGGTTGTCATTGCCTTCAACTACACCCCCGGTTGTAGATCTACGTGATCAGGTTGGGCGTACACGGTTGTCATTGCTTTCAACTACACCCCCGGTTCTAGATCCACGTAATCAGGTTGGGCGTACACGGTTGTCATTGCCTTCAACTACACCCCCGGTTCTAGATCCACGTGATCAGGTTGGGCGTACACGGTTGTCATTGCCTTCAACTATACCCCCTGTTCTAGATCCACGTGATCAGGTTGGGCGTACACGGTTTCATTGCCTTCAACTACACCCCCGGTTCTACATCCACGTGATCAGGTTGGGCGTATCCCGCAGGGGGGTGCGGACTAGCCGCACCTACGAGGGATTTGGCGTCCCTCGCGGTACCCTAGCCTAACACAACACCACTCACAAAGCATACACATACACCCATACACACACCAACACAATCCATACACATTTCAACACTTACAACTTCACATAGGGAATTTTGACTGGTCAGAACCGTTGCGCGTTGGGAGTGCTGAAAAGTCCAGAGCGTGACAAACTCTGGTCTGGGACGCTGATGTGAGCTTGCTCTGCCGAAGACGTAAGCGCGGTTTCTGGTCTACCAGCCGCTTCGGTCCTTGGTCAGGGAGTGTCCGCGGTGCATGGGTGTCGGAGCCTGTGCACAGTATTACGAGTCCTCGACTGATGCCCATCCAGTCGAGCTAAGGAGAAAAGCTATAGGCCTCAGAGTTCTGAGGGTTGGAAATGATCTTAATGTGATCCAAGGGTGTACCCGTTCCTATAGTCTCGCCCGTAACGCTTGACACGATGGCTGGCAAAAAATATTTATGGATTCCAAAACCACGTCAAATATGACTAGTCTGAAGAGGACACGCCAGGATTCTCCTGACGATAGTCAAGATCTGAGTAAAAAGTTGATGGTGGCAACGTCGCAGACATTGCCATCAGCAAAGTATTTAGTTGTTTCTAGTGCCGAAGAAGGGAAAGATCTTTCCAAAGTTTCTCCCTTCCTTATTAACAAGGCTATTACTGCTTGTGCTGGAGGCCCAGTAGCCTCTATTAAGAAACTCAAAAACGGAACACTGTTAGTTGCGACTTCCACCGAGAGGCAAACCCGTGCTCTATCTAAAATGACCTCTTTCTTTGACCAGGTCAAGGTATCTGTGGCTCCCCACAGATCCTTGAATTACTCAAAGGGGGTCATCACATGTAGGGACTTAATGTACATTTCAGTTGATGAAATTAAATCCGAACTGTCGTCTCAGTTAGTTACGGAGGTTATCCCCATAATGAAAATGGACAAAGGAGAAAAAGTAGCAACAGCGTCTTTTATTGTAACCTTTGGAAAGCCGGAAATACCCGAATACTTGCATGCAGGTTATCAAAGGATCTCAGTGAGACCATACGTGGCTAACCCTAGGCGCTGCTTCAAGTGCCAGCGATTTGGGCATATCAGCTCTACGTGTTCGAAGCAGAACGTATGCGGTATATGTAGCGCTGAAGGCCATGATGACAAGGAATGTATTAATTCTCCGAAATGCGCCAACTGTGGTGGTGACCACCCAGCGCGATCCTACAACTGCCCTACATTTAAGGAAGAGAAAGCTATCCTAGGCATCATGGCGAAAGACAAGCTGTCGTTTCCAGAGGCCAAAAAACTCTATAGATCCACTCAGCCAAAGGCAGACAGTAAGACTTATGCCGCTACCCTGACCGCTTCGAAATCGTCTTGTACCAACTGTGCTGAACTGTCCAAGAAGATTGAAGCTCTAACTGAACAAGTGTCTCGCCTTTTGTGCTTAGTCACAAATGGATCGTCTCTAAATTTGGTACAACCTGCAGCAACTGATAGTGTTTTACCTCGTGTACCTATCCCTTCCACTGGGGGGATTGGAGCACGAAATAAATCACTAAGTGAGCCTTGTGTTTCGGTGCAGAAGAAATTATCAACGGGTAGTAAACCATCTGTGCAGAAGACGTTGGAAAAATCCAAACCACGTAGACCGGAGTTACGACAGACCACATCGTCACAGTCGTTACAGATTAAGAAAAATGCAAACAAAGGAGGGAATGTGAAAACTACCCCTCCTAAACCCAAAACTTCCTCGGATTCCATCCCTGAACGGGTGGATATGGAATCTGAGAAATGTAAGCCTGAGACGTCCCAAAACGTCCCAGGCAAGAAAGGAGAGAGCACCAATGGGTGTCAAATAAACCCTTTGCTAAGCTAATAAATGTCTTTGCTTAGGAAGTCAGTGATACAATGGAACGTCAACGGTGTTAGGAGTCACATAGAAGAACTTAAAGTACTCGTGCGAGATGTGTACCCAATGTTTGTATGTCTACAGGAGACACATCTCCACGAATCGCATAATTTCCATTTAAGGGAGTATTCAGTTTTTAGATCGGACTTCGTTACAGAAGATCGAGCTAGAGGTGGCGTAGCCATCCTAGCCCGTGACTGTATCGATGCTGTTTCTCTAAACTTAATAACTCCTTTACAAGCAGTAGCCGTTCAAACAGCTGTCCCGTATAAAATCACTGTGTGTTGTGTCTACTTGCCACCACAAGAAAACCTGCATCACAGTGATTTAGTGAATTTAATAAGCCAGTTACCAACTCCGTTCTTATTGGTAGGGGATTTTAATGCCCACCATTCGTCTTGGGGATCTCCGACTAGGAACTCTCGAGGTGACCTTGTTGAGAGTGTGAGGACGGAACTGGACTTATATCTGCTAAATGACGGTTCGCCTACCCATTTAGCAGCATCTACTGGTGGATGGACAGCTGTTGACCTATCGATTTGCAGCCCACAATTAGCTACTAGATGCACATGGTCGGTACTCAACGATTTGTATGGTAGCGACCATGTGCCTATTAAGATCAGTTTATGTGACTCCCAACCCTGTTATGCTCGAAATCCCAGTTGGATTTTGCGAAAAGCCAACTGGGACTCATACTCGAATTACCTTGTATCACTTGACATGGATTATTTGACACCCATTGATGAAAATATAGAAAATATTACGAAAGCAATTTTAAATGCCGCTGAAAAGACCATTCCGAAAACCTCTACGCATCCACGCCGACCGCCTGTGCCGTGGTGGAACGATGAATGCACAGAAATCCTCCGTTTACGACGAAGAGCTCTTAGGAGATTTAAACGACACCCAACGAATGGAAACCTTCAGGAATATAAAATACTCCGTGCGAAAGCACGGAGGATATTTAGGCTGAGTAGAAAGAACTCTTGGGAACAGTACATTAGCACAATTAGACGAACAACTCCGTCCTCCACAGTGTGGAGGAAACTAAGATCAGTTTGTGGTACTTCCATTCCGTTGCCAGCCATTGCGCTGAAGCAACCAGATGGGAGATTAATCACAAACAGTGATGACATTGCTAATGTACTTGGAACATCTTTTTCTAACTTTTCTGCTACTACAGCCTATAATAGATTATTCCAGATTTATAAACTGAAGGAAGAAGCAATACCGTTTACTGTTGGGTCGTCTGAGGACTCTCCTTTAAACACTCCTTTCTCTATAGGGGAATTGGAGTCAGCTCTTGCGTCAACGAAGGATTCTGCACCAGGTCCTGATTCCATTGTGTACTCCATGCTAAAACATCTACCATCATCGGCGAAACTTGTCCTCCTTCGAGTATACAATCGTTTATTCGAGGAGCGCTCTTTCCCCGATGCATGGTTAGAATCGACTGTAATTCCTCTTTTGAAGCCAGGTAAGGACAAAACCAACCCCAGTAGTTACAGGCCTATATCACTTACAAGCGTCTTGTGCAAACTACTGGAGAAGATGGTCAACCGCCGTCTTGTCTGGTACTTAGAAACCAACAACCTTCTTAGCAACGAACAATGTGGTTTCAGACTAGGACGCTCATCAGTTGACCAATTGGTTTTGTTAGAATCCGCTATTCAAGATGCCTTTCTCTTGCGTCAAACGCTCGTTGCGGTTTTCTTTGACCTTGAAAAGGCATACGATATGGCATGGAAAAGAGGAATTCTGAACACTCTGAAATCATGGAGTATACAAGGGAATATCCTAGCATTCATCGCTAACTTTCTTTCTAACAGATCTTTCCGCGTTCGACTTGGAGGCACGTATTCAAACAGCTATACACAAGAGAATGGTGTACCGCAGGGCAGCGTGCTGAGCGTCACGCTGTTTGCCGTTGCAATAAATAGTATCACCAGTAATATACGATCTCCGGTACACTGTTCCCTTTTTGTGGATGACTTTTGTATATATGTGCCTGCTCGTAGTATGGCAACTGCGGAAAGATCTTTGCAGTTAGCAATATACAGATTGGAGGAATGGTCAAAATCTACAGGTTTCAAATTCTCTGCTTCGAAGACCCAATGTGTAGCATTTAGTCGTCGTAGGCAACACCAGGAGCCGATCCTTTTTCTTGACGGGGTTCAGCTTCAAACCACGGATAGTGTTCGATTTCTAGGTCTTTTATTTGATAAAAGACTCTCATGGATCCCACATGTTCGTGATTTGAAGGTGAGATGCAATAAGAAATTGGATATGTTAAGAGTCCTTAGTGGTACGAATTGGGGAGCAGACAGAACTAGTATGCTTCGATTTTATCGCGCGGTCGTTAGATCGCGCATTGATTATGGCTGTCAAGCCTATTCATCCGCACGACTTACAGTTCTGAAAACTCTCGATGCTGTCCACCACTCTGGACTTAGACTGGCTACTGGTGCATTTAGAACTAGCCCAATCCCTAGTCTTCTTGTCGAGGCTGGGGAACCCGCTCTTTCAAGACGACGTCAGATGCTACAAATATCTTACGTTTCTGTTCTTCGAAGCAAACCCAACCACCCGGCATTTGAAAGAGTCTTTTATAATAAGCTAAATCAAGTGTATAATACACGTCAACGTTCGACCGCTCCATTTGGCATACGAACGTTAAGAATATTGGATGAACTTGAGTTGCAACTTCCAACTATGTTTGAACGACAAATGTGCTATCTACCTCCATGGATAATAAAAACGCCGCACTTCGATTTCTCATTGTCCAGTTATATAAAACACGATACTCCTGTTGTGGTCTACCACCAGGAATTTTTATCCATTTATAAATCTCACCAACACAGTGAAATTATTTTCACTGATGGATCTAAACTGGACAATGGCGTTGGGTGTGCGTTTTATGTATCTGGATGTACCTACACGTACGGATTGCCCTCAGCTTGCAGTGTTTTTACGGCAGAACTATTTGCTATTTTTAAAGCTTTAGACGTCATTCAATCTCGATCCTCGCATTATCTTTTGTGTTCAGATTCCAAAAGTGCTCTTCAG
The DNA here is from genome assembly GCA_036971475.1 of Prosapia bicincta. Taxonomy (NCBI): domain Eukaryota; kingdom Metazoa; phylum Arthropoda; class Insecta; order Hemiptera; family Cercopidae; genus Prosapia; species Prosapia bicincta. The sequence continues at coordinate 122,188,632 of JBAIZL010000002.1, read as the reverse complement.
GCTCTTCAGGATATTTTCTCTAACAACCCTTTAGTTGGGGACATTTTGTGTGCTGTACACAGGCTTCAATTGAGGGGTGTGGGGGTAACTTTCTGTTGGGTTCCTGGACATTGCGGAATACTTGGAAACACAAAAGCGGATGAAGCGGCGAAGAAAGCTACAAGTTTGGTGCCTATTACTCAACTGGTTATGGCATCTGATTATGTGTGTTTCGCGAAACATTTATTGCTCGCTGCTTGGAATGACGAGTGGCATACCGTGATTGAGAATAAGCTGAGGGAAATTAAAGATACCGTCCGTCCATGGAGGTCTTCAATTCGTTCAAAACGTAGGGAGGAAGTGGTGGTTACACGCCTTCGCGTTGGCCACTCTTTTGCAACTCATGGATATTTGATGAGTCGTGAAGATCCACCAATATGCCAATATTGCGGTGATATCTTCACAATAAAACATATTTTAGTAGACTGTGTTAATGTAAGCAATGTTCGTGCCCTTTTTAATTTAAAAGGGAGTTTAAAGGTGGTGCTAAGGGACGATGCCTCGGCCATTGACCGAGTCATCGCTTTCTTGCACCACTTGAAAATATTTTTTATAATTTAATACATAAATATATATATATTTTTTTAATTTTATTTATACATATAATTCTCTGTGTTTCTTTAATTTATTTTAATTAAATTTATTTTCTGTTCTTGTTATTGTTATTGAGATTTATTTATTGGTAAATTGTTATCTATTATTGTTTTACATATTATTTATTTACTGTTATATTGTTCTTTGTTGTTATTTTGTTATTTAGTTTTTAAGAATTTTTTCATTGTTATATTGTTGTTTTTTTGTTTTTTATTGTTGGTGTTTTATTTTGTTTTGTAATTTTTGTTGTATTTGTTTATTTATTAATTTATTTGATTTTATTTAAAACATAGCGTTCTTTGTTAGATTTTGTTTGGCGATGATAACCACAATTGGTTTTTCGCCAGGAAAAAAAAAAAAAAAAAAAAAAAAAAAAAAAAAAAAAAAAAAAGGTTGGGCGTACACATTTGTCATTGCCTTCAGCTACACCCCCGGTTCTACATCCAAGTGATCAGGTTGGGCGTACACGGTTGTCATTGCCTTCAACTACACCCCCGGTTCTACATCCACGTGATCAGGTTGGGCGTACACGGTTATCATTGCCTTCAACTACACCCCAGGTTCTAGATCCACGTGATCAGGTTGGGCGTACACGGTTGTCATTGCCTTCAACTACACCCCCGGTTCTACATCCAAGTGATCAAGTTGGGCGTACACGGTTGTCATTGCCTTCAACTACACCCCCGGTTCTACATCCACGTGATCAGGTTGGGCGTACACGGTTGTCATTGCCATCAGCTACACCCCCGGTTCTAGATCCACGTGATCTGGTTGGGCGTACACGGTTGTCATTGCCTTCAACTACACCCCCGGTTCTAGATCCACGTGATCAGATTGGGCATACACGGTTGTCAATGCCTTCAACTACACCCCCGGTTCTAGATAAACGTGATCAGGTTGGGCGTACACGGTTGTCATTGCCTTCAACTACACCCCTGGCTCTAGATCAACGTCATCAGGTTGGGCGTACACATTTGTCATTACCTTCAGCTACACCCCCGGTTCTACATCCACGTGATCAGGTTGGGCGTACACGGTTGTCATTGCCATCAGCTACACCCCCGGTTCTAGATCCACGTGATCTGGTTGGGCGTACACGGTTGTCATTGCCTTCAACTACACCCCCGGTTCTAGATCCACGGGATCAGGTTGGGCGTACCCGGTTATCATTGCCTTCAACTACACCCCCGGTTCTAGATCCACGTGATCAGGTTGGGCGTACACGGTTGTCATTGCCTTCAACTACACCCCCGGTTCTACATCCAAATGATCAGGTTAGGCGTACACGGTTGTCATTGCCTTCAACTCTTCCCCCGGTTCTAGATTCACGTGATCAGGTTGGGCCTACACGGTTGTCATTGCCCTCAACTACACCCCCGGTTCTAGATCAACGTGATCAGGTTGGCGTACACGGTTATCATTGCATTCAACTACACCCCCGGTTCTAGATCCACGTGATCAGGTTGGGCGTACACGGTTGTCATTGCCATCAGCTACACCCCCGGTTCTAGATCCACGTGATCTGGTTGGGCGTACACGGTTATCATTGCCTTCAACTACACCCCCGGTTCTAGATCCACGTGATCAGGTTGGGCGTACACGGTTGTCATTGCCTTCAACTACACCCCCGGTTCTACATCCAAGTGATTAGGTTGGGCGTACACGGTTGTCATTGCCTTCAACTACACCCCCGGTTCAAGATCCACGTGATCAGGTTGGGTGTACACGGTTGTCATTGCCTTCAACTCTTCCCCCGGTTCTAGATCCACGTGATCAGGTTGGGCCTACACGGTTGTCATTGCCCTCAACTACACCCCCGGTTCTAGATCAACGTGATCAGGTTGGCGTACACGGTTATCATTGCCTTCAACTACACCCCCGGTTCTAGATCCACGTGATCAGGTTGGGCGTACACGGTTGTCATTGCCTTCAACTACACCCCCGGTTCTAGATCCACGTGATCAGATTGGGCGTACACGGTTGTCAATGCCTTCAACTACACCCCCGGTTCTAGATAAACGTGATCAGGTTGGGCGTACACGGTTGTCATTGCCTTCAACTACACCCCTGGCTCTAGATCAACGTGATCAGGTTGGGCGTACACATTTGTCATTGCCTTCAGCTACACCCCCGGTTCTAGATCCGCGTGATCAGGTTGGGCGTACACGGTTGTCATTGTCTTCAACTACACCCCCGTTTCTACATCCAATTGATCAGTTTGGGCGTACACGGTTGTCATTGCCTTCAACTACACTCCCGGTTCTAGATCCACGTGATCAGGTTGGGCGTACACGGTTGTCATTGCCTTCAACTACACCCCCGGTTCTACATCCACCTGATCAGGTTGGGCGTACACGGTTGTCTTTGCCTTCAACTACACCCCCGGTTCTAGATAAACGTGATCAGGTTGGGCGTACACGGTTGTCATTGCCTTCAACTACACCCCCGGTTCTAGATCCACGTGATCAGGTTGGGCGTACACGGTTGTCATTGCCTTCAACTACACCCCCGGTTCTACATCCAAGTGATCAGGTTGGGCGTACACCGTTGTCATTGCCTTCGACTACACCCCCGGTTCTACATCCACGTGATCAGGTTGGGCGTACACGGTTGTCATTGCCTTCAACTACACCCCCGGTTCTAGATCCACGGGATCAGGTTGGGCGTACACGGTTGTCATTGCCTTCAACTACACCCCCGGTTCTAGATCCACGTGATCAGGTTGGGCGTACACGGTTGTCATTGCCTTCAACTACACCCCCGGTTCTACATCCAAGTGATCAGGTTGGGCGTACACGGTTGTCATTGCCTTCAACTACACCCCCGGTTCTACATCCACGAGATCAGGTTGGGCGTACACGGTTGTCATTGCCTTCAACTACACCCCCGGTTCTAGATCCACGTGATCAGGTTGGGCGTACACGGTTGTCATTGCCTTCAGTGGGCGTACACGGTTGTCATTGCCTTCAACTACACCCCCGGTTCTACATCCACGTGATCAGGTTGGGCGTATACGGTTGTCATTGCCTTCAACTACACCCCCGGTTCTACATCCAAGTGATCAGGTTGGGCGTACACGGTTGTCATTGCCTTCAACTATACCCCCGGTTCTAGATCCACGTGATCAGGTTGGGCGTACACGGTTGTCATTGCCTTCAACTACACCCCCGGTTCTACATCCACGTGATCAGGTTGAGCGTACACGGTTGTCATTGCCTTCAGTGGGCGTACACGGTTGTCATTGCCTTCAACTACACCCCCGGTTCTACATCCACGTGATCAGGTTGGGCGTATACGGTTGTCATTGCCTTCAACTACACCCCCGGTTCTACATCCAAGTGATCAGTTTGGGCGTACACGGTTGTCATTGCCTTCAACTACACCCCCGGTTCTACATCCACGTGATCAGGGTGGGCGTACACGGTTGTCATTGCCTTCAACTACACCCCCGATTCTAGATCCACGTGATCAGGTTGGGCGTACACGGTGTCATTGCCTTCAACTATACCCCCGGTTCTAGATCCACGTGATCAGGTTGGGCGTACACGGTTGTCATTGCCTTCAACTACACCCCCGGTTGTATGCCTACATCCACTTGATCAGGTTGAGCGTA
>JBAIZL010000002.1:122024386-122176886 GCA_036971475.1 Prosapia bicincta | reverse complement strand
GTGTGTGTGTGTGTGTGTGTGTGTGTGTGTGTGTGTGTGTGTGTGTGTGTGTGTGTGTGTGTGTGTGTGTGTGTGTGTGTGTGTGTGTGTGTGTGTGTGTGTGTGTGTGTGTGTGTGTGTGTGTGTGTGTGTGTGTGTGTGTGTGTGTGTGTGTGTGTGTGTGTGTGTGTGTGTGTGTGTGTGTGTGTGTGTGTGTGTGTGTGTGTGTGTGTGTGTGTGTGTGTGTGTGTGTGTGTGTGTGTGTGTGTGTGTGTGTGTGTGTGTGTGTGTGTGTGTGTGTGTGTGTGTGTGTGTGTGTGTGTGTGTGTGTGTGTGTGTGTGTGTGTGTGTGTGTGTGTGTGTGTGTGTGTGTGTGTGTGTGTGTGTGTGTGTGTGTGTGTGTGTGTGTGTGTGTGTGTGTGTGTGTGTGTGTGTGTGTGTGTGTGTGTGTGTGTGTGTGTGTGTGTGTGTGTGTGTGTGTGTGTGTGTGTGTGTGTGTGTGTGTGTGTGTGTGTGTGTGTGTGTGTGTGTGTGTGTGTGTGTGTGTGTGTGTGTGTGTGTGTGTGTGTGTGTGTGTGTGTGTGTGTGTGTGTGTGTGTGTGTGTGTGTGTGTGTGTGTGTGTGTGTGTGTGTGTGTGTGTGTGTGTGTGTGTGTGTGTGTGTGTGTGTGTGTGTGTGTGTGTGTGTGTGTGTGTGTGTGTGTGTGTGTGTTTGACAATATTAAATTGTTTATGCATGTACAATTTATAAAAGCATATTGCGTGTTTCTTAAATATTTTACAGCTAAACATGATTTATAATTGAATATTTTGTATTATGAATATAAAGATAAACATATATTTATGACAAAACCATTGAAGTTTAGTTTTATTGTCCATTTAATTATTTAAATTTTATAAAATTATAAAAAGTTTTGACAATAATTTTTCAAAATTTTTCTTATTTAATAATCTTTTGAATACTCAACATTTAAAGCCTTTATTTACTTTTATCTAATATTTCTGAAATTTTTGTTACCTGATAATGTCTACTTTTATGGCCGAAACTATCAATTTAATTACAAATTATTTTCCCCTGATTTTCCATTATTTGACTTTGATGTTTGCGAAGCTACTGAAATTATTTGTCGACTACTTTAAATTATATATATACATATAATATCATGTATATAATCATGCCTATTTATTATTTCATTGATATCGTATATATCTTAATATCTTCTGGTACAAATTTAAAACCTTTATAAAGTGATGTGAAGTCATCGTTTCAATAAAATTCAAATAACATCCCTTTATTATATGTTTTTATATTTTGGTTTATTAAAAAGCTTTTTTTAATTTTTTAATTTATATGATTGTACGGTACTTGCCCATAACTGATTTAAAACTGAACGTCCGGCTTTCTGGACCCGTTACTCCATTGATGAAGATCGATGCGCAGTTTCTGTTGGCGACTTAATTGCACTTTTCACATTAACTTTATTTTATGACCATTAAAGATAGGAAATTACAATTATTCTGCCGTGAAACTACCGCATTATCGAGGGATATATTAGAGAAATTGATACCTATCGTAGTTGTAGGTATCTCGGTCGCGGTTTTGCCCCACTTGCCAGGCATGATTTTACGTTTGACCATTACAATTTGAAATCTAAAATCCGAATGTGATTTTGTCCGTTATACCTATACCGACTCTTTTTTGTGCACTCTCCACTATTATGTATTTAAATTTTACTTGAAAAAATTTTCTCATTAGTTGATTTTCTGCCCCACATAGGACGTTGTTATCTCTTGAGCTTTAATCTTTTGGAAACTGATATCTGAAGAATACGTAATTACATCTTTGTGTAATTATTTTATTTTTTCTCTCGTTTTTATTTTGTTTCATTTATTCAGATAATTTTTATTCCTTTGTCATTGTTTCTTCTTACGCTTTGATTTACAATGTCAATGATGATTCTGCGATAATTATTTCTTGTGTTATTGTTTCATTTTTTATTCAATTTTCTTCTGCTATTTCTTAGTTATAGCGTCTGAGATTTCTTTATCTTTATCTATTTACTGGTCCTAAGGCTTATATTAATACGTGACTTAGTGTTTCATATTTTTTTTGTCTATTATTTGTTCAATATTTATCTGTGATTATAGTTCGACATTAATTTTAATATTTATATTTATTTTGAGCTATGTTTAGCAAATATCTTGTGTTTATTTTTAATGATTTAATTATTTCAAATATTTTATAGTTGTGCTTGCACAGTAACTCTTTTTGCATCGATACTTAGGCTATGAGATTTGCTAATCTTTGGCCTTTACTTGGGCCGATCTATATTTTCAACGTTGCGTAGTTTTCGCTCTGTTTATAAAATCATAGTTGGCCCATAACAAAATTTAATAAAATTATTATTTTTCTCCAAATTGCAAGACTGCGTGACCATCTCAGTGTGAGTGTTTCTGAGTAAACTTCAACGCTAGGTATTTTTGTTATAATTATGGTAATATGTGATTCCGATACAGAACACACATTATGTAGCACTATAGTCCTTTCCTATCCTCAATGGACGATAGTGAACAGTAGCCTTACAAACTGATCGTCCTAAACCACAAAAACTTTCCTATTTCGTAAATAATATGATTCTACCGCTGTTGAAACAAATTTAATAACGTGGGAACCAGGGAACGAGGAGTCCGAAAAGTTGTTTCAATTTTTCAACAAAACACAAATCCATGATTGGCTTTTGCTTTGTCGTATTGTGTATTTCGTAAACCGAAAAGATTAAGGATATTCTCAAAAGCAACAAGTCTCCTACTTTCTTCATGTTTGCAGCTTGAATACAACTAGTACAACGATAGCTTTCTAGGACAAAGAGCCTGGCAAAGTGTTACATAGCTAAATTACAGTACAAGAATAAATATCTGGTTAGGTTTAGGTTTAGTTAGCATACACACAAATCCATATTGGCTTTTACTCTGTTGCTTTGTGTATTTCGTAAACCGAAAAGAGTAAGAACGTTCTCACAAGCAACAAGTCTCCGACTTTCGTCATGTTTGCAGCTTGAATAAAACTAGTACAACGATAGCTTTCTAGGACAAAGAGTCTGGCAAAGTGTTACATAGCTAAATTGCAGTACAGGAATAAATATCTGGTTGGGTTTAGGTTTGGTTAGCATACACACAAATCCATATTGGCTTTTACTCTGTTGCTTTGTGTATTTCGTAAACCGAAAAGAGTAAGAACGTTCTCACAAGCAACAAGTCTCCGACTTTCGTCATGTTTGCAGCTTGAATAAAACTAGTACAACGATAGCTTTCTAGGACAAAGAGTCTGGCAAAGTGTTACATAGCTAAATTGCAGTACAGGAATAAATATCTGGTTGGGTTTAGGTTTGGTTAGCATACACACAAATCCATATTGGCTTTTACTCTGTTGCTTTGTGTATTTCGTAAACCGAAAAGAGTAAGAACGTTCTCACAAGCAACAAGTCTCCGACTTTCGTCATGTTGGTAGCTTGAATAAAACTAGTACAACGATAGCTTTCTAGGACAAAGAGCCTGGCAAAGGGTTACATAGCTAAATTGCAGTACAGGAATAAATATCTGGTTGGGTTTAGGTTTGGTTAGCATACACACAAATCCATATTGGCTTTTACTCTGTCGCTTTGTGTATTTCGTAAACCGAAAAGAGTAAGAACGTTCTCACAAGCAACAAGTCTCCGACTTTCGTCATGTTTGCAGCTTGAATAAAACTAGTACAACGATAGCTTTCTAGGACAAAGAGCCTGGCAAAGGGTTACATAGCTAAATTGCAGTACAGGAATAAATATCTGGTTGGGTTTAGGTTTGGTTAGCATACACACAAATCCATATTGGCTTTTACTCTGTCGCTTTGTGTATTTCGTAAACCGAAAAGAGTAAGAACGTTCTCACAAGCAACAAGTCTCCGACTTTCGTCATGTTGGTAGCTTGAATAAAACTAGTACAACGATAGCTTTCTAGGACAAAGAGCCTGGCAAAGGGTTACATAGCTAAATTGCAGTACAGGAATAAATATCTGGTTGGGTTTAGGTTTGGTTAGCATACACACAAATCCATATTGGCTTTTACTCTGTCGCTTTGTGTATTTCGTAAACCGAAAAGAGTAAGAACGTTCTCACAAGCAACAAGTCTCCGACTTTCGTCATGTTGGTAGCTTGAATAAAACTAGTACAACGATAGCTTTCTAGGACAAAGAGCCTGGCAAAGGGTTACATAGCTAAATTGCAGTACAGGAATAAATATCTGGTTGGGTTTAGGTTTGGTTAGCATACACACAAATCCATATTGGCTTTTACTCTGTTGCTTTGTGTATTTCGTAAACCGAAAAGAGTAAGAACGTTCTCACAAGCAACAAGTCTCCGACTTTCGTCATGTTGGTAGCTTGAATAAAACTAGTACAACGATAGCTTTCTAGGACAAAGAGCCTGGCAAAGGGTTACATAGCTAAATTGCAGTACAGGAATAAATATCTGGTTGGGTTTAGGTTTGGTTAGCATACACACAAATCCATATTGGCTTTTACTCTGTTGCTTTGTGTATTTCGTAAACCGAAAAGAGTAAGAACGTTCTCACAAGCAACAAGTCTCCGACTTTCGTCATGTTGGTAGCTTGAATAAAACTAGTACAACGATAGCTTTCTAGGACAAAGAGCCTGGCAAAGGGTTACATAGCTAAATTGCAGTACAGGAATAAATATCTGGTTGGGTTTAGGTTTGGTTAGCATACACACAAATCCATATTGGCTTTTACTCTGTCGCTTTGTGTATTTCGTAAACCGAAAAGAGTAAGAACGTTCTCACAAGCAACAAGTCTCCGACTTTCGTCATGTTGGTAGCTTGAATAAAACTAGTACAACGATAGCTTTCTAGGACAAAGAGCCTGGCAAAGGGTTACATAGCTAAATTGCAGTACAGGAATAAATATCTGGTTGGGTTTAGGTTTGGTTAGCATACACACAAATCCATATTGGCTTTTACTCTGTCGCTTTGTGTATTTCGTAAACCGAAAAGAGTAAGAACGTTCTCACAAGCAACAAGTCTCCGACTTTCGTCATGTTGGTAGCTTGAATAAAACTAGTACAACGATAGCTTTCTAGGACAAAGAGCCTGGCAAAGGGTTACATAGCTAAATTGCAGTACAGGAATAAATATCTGGTTGGGTTTAGGTTTGGTTAGCATACACACAAATCCATATTGGCTTTTACTCTGTTGCTTTGTGTATTTCGTAAACCGAAAAGAGTAAGAACGTTCTCACAAGCAACAAGTCTCCGACTTTCGTCATGTTTGCAGCTTGAATAAAACTAGTACAACGATAGCTTTCTAGGACAAAGAGCCTGGCAAAGGGTTACATAGCTAAATTGCAGTACAGGAATAAATATCTGGTTGGGTTTAGGTTTGGTTAGCATACACACAAATCCATATTGGCTTTTACTCTGTTGCTTTGTGTATTTCGTAAACCGAAAAGAGTAAGGACGTTCTCACAAGCAACAAGTCTCCGACTTTCATGTTTGCAGCTTGAATAAAACTAGTACAACGATAGCTTTCTAGGACAAAGAGCCTGGCAAAGGGTTACATAGCTAAATTACAGTACAGGAATAAATATCAGGTTGGGTTTAGGTTTGGTTAGCATACACACAAATCCATATTGGCTTTTACTCTGTTGCTTAGTGTATTTCGTAAACCGAAAAGAGTTAGGATATTCTCAAAAGCAACAAGTCTCCTACTTTCTTCATGTTTGCAGCTTGAATACAACTAGTACAACGATAGCTTTCTAGGACAAAGAGCCTGGCAAAGTGTTACATAGCTAAATTACAGTACAAGAATAAATATCTGGTTAGGTTTAGGTTTAGTTAGCATACACACAAATCCATATTGGCTTTTACTCTGTTGCTTTGTGTATTTCGTAAACCGAAAAGAGTAAGGACGTTCTCACTACCAACAAGTCTCCGACTTTCGTCATGTTGGTAGCTTGAATAAAACTAGTACAACGATAGCTTTCTAGGACAAAGAGTCTGGCAAAGTGTTACATAGCTAAATTGCAGTACAGGAATAAATATCTGGTTGGGTTTAGGTTTGGTTAGCATACACACAAATCCATATTGGCTTTTACTCTGTTGCTTAGTGTATTTCGTAAACCGAAAAGAGTTAGGACGTTTTCGAAAGCAACAAGTCTTCGACTTTCGTCATGTTGGTAGCTTGAATAAAACTAGTACAACGATAGCTTTCTAGGACAAAGAGCCTGGCAAAGGGTTACATAGCTAAATTGCAGTACAGGAATAAATATCTGGTTGGGTTTAGGTTTGGTTAGCATACACACAAATCCATATTGGCTTTTACTCTGTTGCTTTGTGTATTTCGTAAACCGAAAAGAGTTAGGATATTCTCAAAAGCAACAAGTCTCCGACTTTCATGTTTGCAGCTTGAATAAAACTAGTACAACGATAGCTTTCTAGGACAAAGAGCCTGGCAAAGGGTTACATAGCTAAATTACAGTACAGGAATAAACATCTGGTTGGGTTTAGGTTTGGTTAGCATACACACAAATCCATATTGGCTTTTACTTTGTTGCTTAGTGTATTTCGTAAACCGAAAAGAGTTAGGATATTCTCAAAAGCAACAAGTCTCCGACTTTCGTCATGTTGGTAGCTTGAGTAAAACTAGTACAACGATAGCTTTCTAGGACAAAGAGCCTGGCAAAGGGTTACATAGCTAAATTACAGTACAGGAATAAATATCAGGTTGGGTTTAGGTTTGGTTAGCATACACACAAATCCATATTGGCTATTGCTCTGTCGCTTTGTGTATTTTGTAAACCGAAAAGAGTAAGGACGTTTTCGAAAGCAACAAGTCTCCGACTTTCGTCATGTTGGTAGCTTGAGTAAAACCAGTACAACGATAGCTTTCTAGGACAAAGAGCCTGGCAAAGTGTTGCATAGCTAAAATACAGTACAATAAATATCTGGTTGGGTTTAGGTTTGGTTAGCATACACACAAAAAGAAATTTTGGTTAGAGGGAAAAATTAAGCAGCCTGGTTAAAGCTAACCGGTTGCTGAAATAAAGCAAATAGCGTTAATTTACCGCGGTTTTGCAGCAACATTTGTTTGTTGGTGTTAAAACGTCGCTTCTATCCTAACCATATATTCTTTGTAGCAATATTATAATATAGCTATTTTACCATCGGTAACATATTGTAATGGAATCTAAATACGTCATACTCAGAACGACGCACAATATATTTGGGGTTCATTGAAAACACTATTAGCAACTGTATAAATTATTTCTCTCCCCTAAGTTCGTTAAGTCTTGGAGACCGAGAATCTAGGCGACGGCCTAGAGCGCTGCAATGCCCTCGACACGGAGGGGAGAATGTTCCCACACCTAAACTTTCTGCAAGCCTCTCACCCCCTTTACTCGAGTACTAGATAACACTTGGCTGATAAACACAACTTGAGTTTTAGATAATTTGTGACAGATGACGGAAGGTTTTTCAGAAAGCTTATGGGTCCTTAGATAAAGCTAAACTAAAAATATCTTCTTTCAGATAAAAAGCGTAAACAAGAGTTTTTGTTGCCTCAAATAAAAAAAAATCCCGCCTAGATGTGTTTGCGGTTTTACAGATTCTGTATTTAAGTTAAAAAGGTAATGTTTTAATGGCCTTATTATATTTAATATAACTAATATGTCAAAAATATCACCAAAACTCTTTTGAGACACTTTCACATTTATAATAGTAGTTAATTGGAAAATTTATATTTTTTAAAACAGTAATAAATAAACGCATATAGAACATAGTCTCTTAAAAACAAATACTGTTTACGTATATTAATAAGCGAATATTTTGTTGATGGCAGCAATAACAAAGTAAAAAATTGATAGATTTTTAATTAATGTTTGGAAAACATTGGCATTTCGTTCCCATTATGGAGTATTCTTCTGCTGTTAGAATCTTTTAATAGAGTAAAACGTTTTAATACATATACATTATACTGTATGTCTACATACTTTAACTATTAAAAACAACAATAACCTCTATCGGAACCACAAACCATACAATCGAAATTGAGTAAAATGGGTAATTTATGTGCAGTATATCTAGGTCTGATGAAAGTTAATCAAAAGAGAGTTTTAGGCTCTTGGAATCAATACTTCGAAGCACTTGTGTTTTCTAGTTTAAAGTCTAGTTTAAAGTGTTTCGATGTTTTACCTATAGGCTGCCATAATGATCGAATATCCAAATATTTCCTTAAAACCTTTTCATCGTAATATAACGATAATAATAAGTTTTAATGTTACATGTTTCACATGCAAAAAGTTGTTAAACTCTTCTGTTTGGTTTAAGGTAACATATGGAATAAAACATTTAGTTGAACATTATTTATCGCTAAAAGAGAATGTTTTTATCCTGTAAAATCGATGTGATGACGTTTAACACTTTATGGAAATTTAAAGAAAACATCGTGTACAATATGTACATATAATGTTATTGTAGCTAGCCTTCCCTCTTAAAATGTTTCGTACTTACGATGTCCTCCGTGTTACATTAACCTCCTGCCCTCGAGGACTTTCTACATTCCCTGGTAAAATTTATAATATTGGCATCTGGATATTCGAAAATATGTAAAAATACCACACAGACGCACATAAGCGTCGGTTCAAAATAGAAACAAACACTATGACTGCATTTCTCCTTTATGAGAATGAAATAACATGCGGCAAAACAAGCACAGTTTTAAACTAATTTAACGTTTATGTTTAGAGTGGTTTTCTCTGTCGCTATTACGAATTTCGTAATCTTTACAAAGCCTAGTTACTTGCGATAGAGTTTTGTAAAGAACAAGCTCTAAATAAACTACTTTCCCCAGTTCAAGATCTAGACTGCCTCCTTTTCCTCCTGTGACACAAGAACTAGCACGCGCGCGCGCACACACACACACACACACACACACACACACACACACACACACACACACACTCACACACACACACACACACTCACTCTAAATAATACAAGTAAAATAGAAAATAATAATTAGTCAATTCCTACTTTTGTCAACAAAGAAAAATAAATAATTAAATAATAATAATTGTATTAAATAATTACAATAAATATGTATATACATATAACAGATTAATATCACAATATCAAGTGGCAACATTAATTAATTAATTTTAATCGATGCATTAATACTTTATAAAACTCTGTTAACGTCAAGTGTCATCCACTACAAATTTAAAAAAAATATATTTTGACTTGAGTGCATGAATAAAAAGTATTTTATTATTGAAAATTTGAACAACATTCTCAAATGTTTAGTTGTTATATAAATTTTCAACAAGATATATATATATATATATATATATATATATATATATATATATATATATATATATATATATATATATATATTATCTTACACAGATCTGATGTATGAAGTTGATCAGCTGTTTTCCAAGTAGACGAGATAATCGTGGGTCTACTGTAAATCGACCATTAAATAAGTAGTAAAGAAATATTGGGTTAATTAGCAGTTTCCAGTCTCCAGGTTTCAGCCACAAGACTTTAAAGTAAATACATTTTTCGCTGGGTATGAATTTGTGATTTTATGAGAGAACAATCATCTCGTCCGTAGCGGGACCCTTTTCATATATTATTAGTTCAAATTATAACATTAAGTTAATGGATAACAAATGATTTTATACAAAAGCTGATTTTGTTATAGGTTATGTTGTAAAACAGCTGTTTTAACATGTGGGTTATATTACTTTAATTATTGTGCATTATTAGGTTACAATGTTATTATTAGCCTAAATATTTTGTATGAGTTTATTTATACATTCATTTATACTTACTTTATATATATATATATATATATATATATATATATATATATATATATATATATATATATATCTTACTATACTTATTCAATGTAAGAACAATGAGGTATATATTTTTATTACAATTTATAAAAGCGTCCTTAAACACGTCTGACACTTTTCAGAACCGATTTCGGTAATTATTAAAATCAGCTACTATCGTTTCGATCTTTGAATTTTTTTTTTTTTTTTGCAGACCAATTTCACTTTGCTGAACACGAATCTGAAGTGTTTTTTACTGCAAACACATTTAAAAAAAATAATAATAACCTAACCTAACCTGGCCTGACCTGGTTTTCTTAGGTTAATATGTGTTTGCAGTTAAAAGTAATTACCGTTAGTAAGCACCAAAGTCAAGTCACGTCAGGTTAGGTTAGGTTATTATTTTTTTAAATGTGTTTGCTGTAAAAACAAATTTCAGATTCGTGTTCAGTAAGGCCAAATCTATTGGGAAAAAAATTTTCGGCGATCGGAGCGTTAGTAAGCACCAAAGTCACGTCAAGTTAGGTTAGGTTATTATTTTTTTAAATGAGTTTTCAGTAAAAACTAACTTTAGATTCGTGTTCAGCAAGGCCAAATTGATCAGGAAAAAAAATTCGCCGATCGGAAGTACTCGATGATCTTAATAATTACCCTGATTTCAATCAAATTCCTTAAATAACAGTTTTATTTAGTAACTTTTTGCGACATCTAATAAACGTTTCTTTATCAAATACATTTTATTAATAACTACATTAACTATATTAAAACCCCTCTTAAAAACATTCTTAAAATAAAGTGTTTACTTCTGTCGTTTAGTATCTCTGAATCATTTTTGAAAATTCCATAAGTATCAAAACGTTTACTACGTCCCTCTCTACCGAGTGTTAGTTAATTTCATTAATAACTATTTCAAATTATCGCATTATCTGCGATAACAATGTTATCTGTCTAGATAGATAACACTTCGATTTAATATATTAAGACAACTAATGGAATAAGAAGATCGAGGTAATAATTGACCGAAGGATAATCTACTTCGAAACTGTATACGATTTACTTACAGCTGCGTTCACCCTCTCGTAGACGGGTTAGGGTAGGCCTGGATAGTGCAAGGTATTCCTAGGTGGGTAGTTAACATACGATTATATTTAGGCATATATGTGTGTATTTGGGTTTATATTTGTACGCCTTTTTCTACATATGTTACTTAAACAGTCTTTTAAAAATTGCAAGATGTGATTTTAACCTGAATCACACACACAAAGCGTATAAAATTTTTTTAAATATTATTACATTGTATTGCTGCATACACATGCATTACAATATCCCTACAGGCGGTATCGGAACCTGAAAAATATTTTGAAAGGGGCTGGTGGCCGGAGGCAGGAGAATGGGTACTCTGTCATACCCACTTAGAAAATATTTTGGAAATATGGTAGCTATAGTGTAAACTCTAAGGGTCTCCTATCTGTGGGTCATAGTTATAGCCCTACTCTGTGGCATTACACAATCAACCTCATTTACCATATACTAAAATCTTTTAAATTTTGAGGTATATTAGCCTACATTACCTGTAATTTTCTAACTTTAAGAAGAACAAGATCAGGCACATGACTATTTCAGGCGCCCTAATTCAATTTATACCAGAAAACCACTTATTTATGACATTATGTGTGACCGTACTTATTAATGATTATATGGTGTTATATTGATTAATATGATGTTATAGTATGGTGTTATAGTGATTAGTATGGTATTCAAGTATGGTGTTATAGTCATTAATATGGTATTATAGTGATTAATATGATAATACAGTATGGCATTATAGTGATTAAATGGGTATTATAGTCATTAATATGGTATTACCGTATGATATTATAGTGATTAATACGGTTTTACAGTGATTAATATGGTATTATAGTGGTTAATAAGTTATTATAGTATGGTATTATATTTATTAATATGGAATTATAGTGATGATTATGGTATTATAGTATGGTATTATAGTGGTTAATATGTTATTATAGTGTGGTATTATATTTATTAATATGGAATTATAGTGATGATTATGGTATTATAGTATGGTATTATAGTGGTTAATATGTTATTATAGTGTGGTATTATATTTATTAATATGGAATTATAGTGATGATTATGGTATTATAGTATGGTATTATAGTGGTTAATATGTTATTATAGTGTGGTATTATATTTATTAATATGGTATTATAGTATGATATTATAGCAATCAATATGGTATTACAGTGATTAATATGGTATTACAGTATGGTAATATAGTGATTAATATGGTATTTTAGTGATTATTATGTTATTGTAGTGATTAATGTAGTATTTTAGTGATTAATATGTTATTATAGTATTGTATTACAGTGATTAATGTGATATTATAGTATGGTATTATAGTGATTAATATGGTATCATGGTATGGTATATTAATGAGTAATATGGTATTATAGTGATTAATATGGTATTATAGTGGTTAATATGGTATTATAGTATGGTATAATTTTGATTAATATGGCGTTATAGTGATTAATATGGGTTTGTAAACATATTCTACTACATCATTAAGAATTAGATTTAAATCATGGATGGACGCTAAAATCGGAAACAACAGTTTATTTTAAATTTATAGTGTTATCTTATAATTTAAAAACTTTCACCTCTCCATATTTTTGAAGGGGGCTTGAGCCATTGCAGGTTAGGATAGATTTGATAATAGAAAGATCATGTAACTAGGCCAACGGTAATACTCGTATCGGGAAAGGTTAAACACACACAAAGCGATCTATGTTTACGACCAGTAGCAGACTGAACACTGCTGTAATCTGAATGTGTATTCACGTGCTTCCGGTAATGGAGCCAGTGCTACCTACCTTCTACGTTCTAGCCGGGGACACACTTCCCATGTAGCCTTCCGATCCGACTCCTATCATGCAGCCGGGCATTTACATGACAGGGGAGAGACCGTGATTTGTCATGCCACAGGCGACACCTTTCCGTCATGTGACCAGTCTTACTACAGTCCGTCTCCGTTGTCGTGCGATCATGGTCCGACAGTGCATACTATTCGTCAGTGGCGGTTTGTCCAAAAGGGCTCTGGGGCGCAGCCCTCCCAATTACAAAAATTAATTTTTAATTAATATTCATTTGTCTTAAATTAGGTTAAGAAGAGCTTAGAATTATTTAAGCAATGTTAAAACCATAAAATATTTAGCAGTTGACGCACGAAATTAGCCGCAAGCTCCGCGCGGGGCTCACACCAGAGAGCCCCAGACTAGTGCATTGAGTGTGCGTGTAATAAGCTGAAACAGCCAAAACCGTGCGGTGACGTCACTCAACGCGCGTGCTACGGGTGGCCTAGGATGGAGTCCCGTAGTCATGCGCATGCGCTGAGAAATGACTAATCAGTGCTGCTACTATAATTCTATATGATTTAGGAAGCAGCATTGTAGGCTTATTTGTAATGTTCTCACAATGTTTCCATTTATAGATCCTTTGATGCGCATACACAGTGGCTTAATATACTTTTAAAAGTAAAACTTGATTCACACTACTCGTTGAGTACTCGACGCTTTAGCATAGGCAATCACTTAACAACCCAACCTTACAACATTTCGTAAATCACATCGTAATACGTCTATTAGTTATAGCAATGTTAATATATTAATCAATAAGTATAACTTAATAAAAGTTGTAGGTGCTTAGAATGTAAAACGAGTTAAATGGGTATCAAATTTCAAAATTGTCTCCGCACCTCGTAAATCTGGGGAGACTCCTTGTCATGAGCCCCACCAATGTAATTGGGCAGGAGCCGCCATTGCTATTCGTATCCTAGTTGCTAAAAGCTTGTCGGTCAAACAAATGTCAGCTAATCTCGACTATAAATAGTCTATGACGTGGCTCAAGCATTAATAATTAATAATTACATATAACATCATATACAATTCTCTGCTATAAATCAATTCACCTTTAGCTTACTAACCACTACCTATGCTTACAATTCTGTGACACATTTATTCAATAAACAATTACTGTACTTGGGATATATTATTAGACAATTGTTCCTTTATGCTATAATTTAGTTATGTCCACACAATGGTCACTGCAAATTTTCAGTCACTTTCACTTAACCCGAGCTTATACTTTATATATTGGTAAGTTTTGTGTTTTAGAATTCGATCAACCAACGATAAACGTGATAACCCTAATTGTTTTTATTAATATATTAATAAGTTTTGTTTTTAAGAATGGCTAAATTACAGTTGCTAAAATGTTTCAACATTAGCGCACAGTACGTTCCGAGACAGGCGAGACCAGCACAAGAGACTGGCGATGGCGAGATAGACTACTGTAAAATCGGAAAAGAGCAGGAACAATGTGTTCATTCCTTTCCGATCCCGCTCCGATCAGATTTTTGATGCAAAATCGGACTGGAGTCGGATCGGAAGGTTGCATGAAAAGTGTGCCCCCTGCTTTAGACCAAATCTCTCCTAACCAGATACATTGTAGCTGTACTTTATTACAGGTATATTAATACAGATACACATAGTAATGTAATGTTGGACCTTAGTACGGCAATACGTAAAGAACTGTAGAGGTTTGTCAAGTGTGGTCATGTTTCCAACAGAAATATTTATACAGTTTTTATATATTTATCACGCTTGAAATCACCTGATTTTTGTTTAGAACTTGTGTTTATATAACACATGTTTATATCCAGAACTATGTTTATATAACATATGTCTTGTTTAGACAAGTAACATATATGGGAAAAGAAAGCAATTCGAAGTTTACTATACTTTGGTCAATTATAACCTAGATCTTTTTATTCCATTTGATTTCTTTATAGCCCCCTATATTAAATCGAAATGTTATCCATCTAAACAGACAACATAACATCTAACTAACCTCTAAATACTTCTCTAATTTTAATTCGGTTTTAGTTACGTAGAGTTATTTCATACATTTTTGTGTGTGAAAATTTTACTTTATAAGTAGTACAAATAAAATGCCTACACAAAAGTCACAAATTAAACATTTATTAACTCAGCGCGTTTCATTGACAAAGTCATCATCATCAGTGAGTGTTGCTACGTCAAACTCTAACTTACAACTCTTTATAAGTGGTGTATTTTATTAATTGAGTCCGAATCATATGTATTCTTTTTATCGCACACGATTCCAATTAATTCTCAGAACACAATCAAAACAGTTTTCGCTGACCAGACTAAATATAAACTAGAGACTGATGTGCATGTGACACTGTTTTTACCCACTTCTTATCTTATCTAAGTCGATGACGGAGACGTGTGATCTTAAGCGAACTCGCAGTACAGTATTTTCTTCTGTAAAGTGCGTGCTGCGCCAACATTTAGAACTGGATAGCTTTCACTTCAAACATGAACGCAAAAAAGAAGGTATTTATTGTCGTAAACACAAACACCTTACCTAATCTGGTTACAAATAGTTTGTTATTTTTCAAACTTGGTTTATACATAGAAATCTCTTAAAATACGCCTTACAGAACGTTGTATTCCCTATTTTATGCTTAGCAACCAAATGTATGCCAGGGCTAAAGCTTTGCAAATTAATCACTTGAACAATAATTTAAAACTATTTGAACTTTAAATTTTGTAAATTGATTAAAACTTACGGAGACAGAACGTTTTCGATCGCTATGTGCCGATCTTCATCAGTGTCTTCTGCTTGGAGATGTCGGGTCAAGCGGTGACGGTTTTAAAGGAAGGTTTTCGATAGTGTCAAAGAATATGTGTGATTTCTATTGCGTTTATTCGTTTAATATGTTTGTACTTTGTGTTTTTGTGTGTTTATAAATTTCATATTGTTCTAGTGTGTTGAGATGTAATCCTTTTTTGTAGATGTGTGAGATTTCTAGGTTATGGTAAATGTCTGTGTATTTGTGTCCTGTTTCTTTTATGTGATTTTAAAATGTTGAGTTGGTGTTCTGTTTGTGTTCCTCGACTCTTTGTTTAAAGGTGCGACCTGTTTGTCCAATGTAGAATTTGTTACATTCGTCGCAGTTCAGTTTGTATACGCCTGGTGCTTGTAGTTTATCTTTGTTGTTGGTATCGTGTTGTATTTTGTATTGTAACTTATTAGTTTTGTATGCTATTTTGTATCCTATTTTTTTAAATTGGCGGGCTATTTTTGTTTGTTGTTTTGTTTATGTATGGTAATGTGATGTATTTGTTTTCCCTGTCTGTAGTGTTAATTTTAGTGTCTTTTCGTATTTTGTACCATAGTTTGTCTATTATTGTGGTGTAGTATCCATTTGTGTATGCTAAATATTTAATGGCGTCTAGTTCTTTCTTTATGTTTTCTGTGGTAGTTGGGACAGAAGTCTATGGTTTTGTAAATGTTTTTTAAAAATATTTTCTATAAGGAACTGTATTATCAGATCATAGTAGTATAGATTGTAAAGACTGAGCCAGCTCTGATGATCTCGTTTTAACATATGCTAAACATACATTTTAAATGAGGACAAAAATTATTCTATATGTCACAACATAACCTCACTCTTAAAACATACGATACTTTTTTTAATGAAGCAATTCTCTACGAATTCTACCACTAATTTTACTACGACTTGCCAAAGATCGCATGTACTTAGAAATATTTTGTTTTCTGATACACTACTTGAAAATATATTCTAATCAACATGAAATTTAAATATACTACGTACTTACTAGCCAACGCCCACCCTTGGCCCACACGTGGGTCATCATCATCTCCGGAAGGGTCGAGTGCATTGCATTTCATCAGATGATCCGTCCGCATCCATCGTATCGTGTCCACAGAGAGGGCATTCCGGTGTTGGAAGCACACCGATGCGATGTAGATGGGCGTTTGCATTCTGAACTTGGCAACGCCTACAGCTCGTGGAAGATTGTAGGCGATGGGTTCTGTGGTGACAAGGTTTTCCCATTTTCTTCCTGTTGATTGCTGTATGAGGTGCAGTTTGCTGGCCGGGTCGATGGTTGCGTTGATGAGGGTTTTCGTGCTTTGCAACGAGGGCATACAAATGGGTTGAGCCATGGATGTGGCTTTTTTTGGCCAGAAAGTCTGTCCTGTCATTTCCATAGATGAAATTTAAATTCTACTAATTTATATATGATGGTTTAAACGTACATTATTTATCACCATAGAAACATAACCTCAGAAACACATAATCTCTTATAAATTAAATATTAGCTAATGTCCGCTCTTTGTTTTACTAAATTACTACATGTATATATATGTATATATATATATATATATATATATATATATATATATATATATATATATATATATATTAAATATGGTGTTATATTTTTTGTAATATAGTTAATAAATTGAAATATTTCAAAAATAAGAATACTTTTAATGAATATATTTATTCAAAGCTTTTCGCCGATAAAATAGTACCAGCATCTTCAGGAAAATAATTATCTAATAAAATATTTTTACAAAATCAAATCATATGTGCTCTATAATTATTTTCCTGAAGATGCTGGTACTATTTTATCGGCGAAAAGCTTTGAATAAATATATTCATTAAAAGTATTCTTGTTTTTGAAATATTTTTAATTTATTATATATATATATATATATATATATATATATATATATATATATGAAAATGTAGCGACAACGTATTAATTTTAAATGGGTTTGGTTTTTAAAAAATGTTTGAAGTTTACTAACTGCTTCTAAAGTGTTCGGATGAAAGCGGTAGCACTCTTTCCGTGGGTATATTGTGTCGAATATTTTGCTAGGTTTATTTTGTGTTTCGTAGGCTGCTACCAATAAATTCCTTTTTTACTTAACTATATTGAAAATACTTACAAACATAATAAACGAAAGGATAAAAGGTAATAAGGAAAGAAAACAGTTACATAAGGTAACTGAATACTGAAGTCAGTGTTAGCGTTAGTAAACTTATTATTTTTTATAACAAAACCTAACCTTCACTAACCTAACTACACTTTGTAGGTAGTTTGTAAAATAGTTATATTTAAATATAGTTTAAAGTAGAGCTCTTATATAAAGGAACTCCTAATTTACAGGGTTTCGTACGTTCGTTGGTACTTTGCAGTTGTTTTTATTTTTTAATCAAAATTTACAATGTACTATGTATTATTACAATGAAAATATTGGAAAGAACTCCAATACTACAAAAATAACAAGTTGTTTCAGATTAAACCCGAATGTAGATTTCGATGACCATGTCATCATCAGAGGGTCTTATTACAAAATTACAATCTAGCAAACAAGAAGTTATAGAAGACATCACTCTAGTTTGTAACTTCTTGTTTGTTAGACAGTAATTTTGTAATAAGACCCTCTGATGATGATGACATGGTCATCAAAATGTACATAAGGGTTTAATCTTAAGTAACTTTATTTGTTATTTTTGATTATTTTTGTGGTATTGAGGTTCTTTCCAATATTTTCATTTTAATATATTGTACCACTGTGTTCTTGATATTGTATATTACCCATTATTGTTTTCAAAATTTAAAAATCACAGCTGCTTGTTTAGAATGTAGTTTAAGTACTACACCCTATATGAGAAAATGACAAAATCGGTGTTGGTCTGGACTTTGTCATGGATTGCCGTCGAAATAGTTTCCTCAAAAGTAGATTAAGAAAATACTTTCCTTTAAGGTCAAATCTATTGCTATTGCGCTCCTGTTTATTAACCTGGAAAATGGTTGTACTGGAGGACCAGAGAATAGTCGGTTACGTATGAATTGTTTCATGGATTTTAAAAGCCTTTGTAAATAAACATCTGCTGTAAAAAATACGCGAGGGATAAAACAAAGGGTATAGAGGAAAAGTTAATCAATTATTGAACTGAATAGATTCTTTTTTCGACGGGTATAACTGTATTTTGCACGCATCACACGACTCATCTGTATTTTAGCATAAATTAAGTAATAACGTATGACTTCATAGAACAGCTGATTTTATTTTATAGAACAGCTGTTTTAACGCGTAGGTTATGTTACTTTATGTATTGTACATTGTGAAAGAGTTATTGTTTGATATTTTTTATCATTTAATAAATACAATAAATCGTATTTCAATAAATCTGAGTACAAATAAATCAATATAAGGTTAGTGAGTTATATATGATTGTATTCCCAATTTTTTTTTATTAATATTTTCTTAGGCGTGCTAGACACTTTTAAAGAACAGTTTTTAATTAGATTTGTTAAATAAAATTTGTGCCCAGTATAGTTTTTAACATCTGATAAACATATTCTATTAACTACATTATTTTATTATTAAATAAATTTTATTAAAACCGCTGTTAAGTACATTTTTTAAAAGATGTAATCTCTTTTGAAGCCCAGTTTTTTTTTAAATTCAACTCATAACCATTATTGAATTACTTTCGAACTTATTTTTAGTATTTTAAAGGACAGAGTGTCACAGATCATAAGCAGTTTTTTTTCATAAAATCCCAGCAGTTAAAACTGTCACTAGGACGGTTCGCGTAGATATAAACTTAGCTTGGACTCTATAAAAAATTGTTATTGGAATTTTTAACCGGATCCAGTTAGAAAAGGGGCATGAATAAATTGTCGCTCTGTCCCACTCCTTAGGAACTGGCGGTTACGTTCCGATCGTTGCGTTGATGCTTTCTTTTCTAGATAAATATTTGACATTTAAGTATAAAATTGTAATTTTGTCTCAAGGGTTACTCGCAGTATTACAAGTCTGTAACTGAATAATATTTGTTCTCACTGTTCATTTTCTAATGCTTTGTCGGAGAAGCACAGTAATTCTCACTTTGTTGTGTCGAAGGTTGATGATACAAATGGCAATTGTATCGACAGATTTCTGTAATCGAACGGTCAAACCATATTCCTATATATTTTACCATTTACTTTATCCACTGTTTGTCGAAGGTAGGTGATGGAAATGGCAGTTGTATCCACAGATTTCTGTAATCGAGCCCCTGTTATGAGACAAAGCATGTCGTCGCATGACACGAATATTATTCATTTTCTCCCTTTGATGATGTTTACCAGTTCATTTTGTTTAATCATGCGACGGTCGGTGACTTTTTATTCATGAAATTCCAGAATCCGTCTAGATATTTCGAGAGCTTCTATTCTTTTTCCTTTTTATGAGTCCAGCTCTCGCATAGACCAATAGAGCAAAACGTAACATGTGACTGAACTCTTGCTCGGGTAAGTTGGAAAATAAGTACTGTACAGTCAGTTCAAATTCTTAGAAGGAATTGAGCATCGTCATATTTGGACTTTGCACGAATATAGGGTTATTACCTTATGCTTCGCTGTAAGCCTACGACTTGCCATTGCTTCAATGCTAATGCATGAGTCATTAGCGTGGCCTGTTGACTATTTGTCCCAACTTATAGAAAAACCAACTCCTAACGTGTTAAACTCTTTCAAATACACCGTGAAAATATGTTGTCTGGGTTTTCTTAAAGAAACCATTATAATAATTTCTTCACACTTTTCTGGTAACAAATTTGAAACTGTAGGTTAGGAGCCCGTCTTGTCAAAAGCGGTTCCAGAGTTGTGAAATATGCGATGCATAAGAACGTTCAGCTACCAAATTAATTAAATGGAATTTACCATTATAAATAAATTGACTTAAACTAGGCCACGTTTCAACTCCATTTATGTCCATCATATCACTATTTAAAACGAAAACTCAAAACAACATCGTTTTAGAAAGCATTTTTAACCTTAAATGGGTTTAGCTTCTAACGGCATGCAATTTGAACTATAAATTGAACTCAAATGATGATCAATACCGAGTTTATTATTTTAATATTATAAAACAACGTTACTGAGTAATATTCACCTTTTTTTCAACACAAGCAAAGAAGTTATCACTTCTGTCGGTACTAGCGTAAGTGCCATACATTATTTGTTTTTTTATATTAACGTAGGCAATCGAGCTCCAAATATTCTAGAATTTTCCCAGGAGTGTATTAAATAGCTTCCCAAAGTTTCATTTAGATGGGATGAACCGTTAGGATGACATACAGACAAACATTCATTTTTATTTATACATATGATTGGATGAAATGATGTTCTTGAACTTGTAATGTGTAGCCAAGTACAGTGAATCACATTGTAGCCAAATCGCGCGTTGCAAGAAGTGGATTGACTCACGAACTGATAAACACAATAAACGGCTTTGCGGAAATTAGACACACCTTTACTTTGTTTCTATTTTTAGTCACCTTTCATTCAGAACTGTCGATTGGACCAACTTAACCACTTTCTCTTGCCGCCACTTTCTAATTGTGTAAAAACAATTTTTAAATTCACGTTGACTAAAGTTGAGTGGAAACGCTACTTTATTAGGTCTTTCAGTAGAATTAATTTATGCAAATGGATCTGTTTCTTCCGAATTGGGACGATTGATTCCTAAATATAAAACTAAATAAATTTTAAAAAATAAAACCCAATAATTAACTAATGTATCGTTCTACAATTTGTTCACTATCCTTAGTTAATTGATATTCGCAGACACTTTTAGACAGACACTTCCTCTAACTGGTTATAATAATGCTGAAACGTACAATAGTTTGAGTTAATAATGTATGTGTTGCAATCATATTACTGGGCTTCTTATTTTTATTAGTTACTTGTTTTTTTTTTTATTACGAATGGTCATGAATAAGATATTTGTTATGTCTCAATTGATTCTCAGTTATTTTTATCGCAATAGATTTCCTTAATTTTTTAACAATTTTATAATTGAAATTATATTTTCAAACTCTTAGCTCTTACTTATTTTGATAACAAATAAAATTCTCTCTCTCTCTCCCTTCTCCCGCCCTATCTCCCTTTTTCTCCCTTCTTCTCTCCCTCTCTTCCCCTCACTTCTCTTCCTCCCTTCTATCTCTTGCCTTTCCCTTTCTCTCGTTCATTCCTCTGGTCTCCCTTCTCTCTCCCTCGCTCTCTCACTCTCTCTCCCCTTCTTTTCTCCCTCTCTTCTCCTCATTTCTCTTCCTCCCTTCTCTCCCCTTTTCCTCTCTCACCTTCATTCCTCTGCTCTCCCTTCTCTTGCCTTCTTTCTCTCTCTCTTTCTCCCTTCACTTCTCTCTTCCCTTCACTTCTCTTCCTCCCTTCTCTCTCCCCTTTCCCTCTCTCTCCTTCATTCCTCTGCTCTTCTTTTTCTCGCCCCCTCTCTCTCTGTCTCTATCTTTCTCCCTTCTTCACTCTCTTTCTTCCCCACACCTTTCTTCCTCCATTCTCTCTCCCCTTTTCCTCTCTCTCCTTCATTCCTCTGATCTCCCTTCTCTTGTCCTCTCTCTCTCTCTTTCTCCCTTCTCTCCCTCTCTTCCCCACACTTCTCTTCCTCCCTTCTCTCTCCCCTTTTCCTCTCTCTCCTTCATTCCTCTGCTCTTCCTTTTCTCGCCCTCTCTCTCTCTGTCTCTATCTTTCTCCCTTCTTCACTCTCTCTCTTCCCCACACTTTTCTTCCTCCCTTCTCTTTCTCTCTCTCTCTGTACAAGCGCAGATTGTTACATAAACAGATACTAGTTATGCTGTGTAACAAGTACATTGAGCGCTCGATATCATTGTGAGACGACAGTACCTCTTCAACATTGGCCAGCAAAATACCTTTCTAATTTTAATTTCTTAATAATTTGATGCAAGAGAAATGAACAGGACGATATCGATATGTGATGAAGTGACAACGTCGGACTCAGCCGATTAATCTCTCTTACGGATAACCTGCAAATACTTTTCTAATTTTAACTCTATTATTTAAAACCGTTCGTGTTTCATATGAATTGTTTAATTAGAATATTTACCATTGATTACACACTGCGGCACGTTTGCATGTAAACTCGGTACGTAGCTTGCATTAAAAACTCGTGGTTTACGTAAGTCTGTCATAATTTTGTTTAATTAATGGCAAACACTAAAGTCCTAACACTTAGGCTAACAACATTTGTAATGACGTTAATGGTTTTGTGTTCAGGTAATTATAATTGTTATTATATTGTTTTTAATTATAACTTGTTTTGTGTTTCAGGTAAGAGGAGTGTAGTATGTTGTCATTGACGTTTTGAGTACACGCTGTAAGTAATTAGGAATTGTTATTGTTTGCAACTACCTGTTCCAACGTTGCCACTTACCGGGCTTCGACCTGAATATACTGTCTTGACCCCTACATTGTAAAAGTTGTGTTTAGCGTTACGGAAACATATTTTCCAGTAAATCAATTCCACTGCTCTTTTTATACACTTATTATTATTATTCCAATACTCTTATTAATATTTAGTTTTGTTAATGGTTTACTGTTCCCTCCTACAATTTTTCTTTTCAGATTTATAGGTTATTTAAAAATGCAATCTAAGCAAGTCTTATTTTAAAACCAATAATAGTGCCTCAACTAAAAAAAATTACAAACGTGACCTTAAACGATCTACGTCACGAAACTCCATTATTTAACAAAATAAAACATTACATTATATACGAATATTAGTTTACCTACATAGTATCAGCTAAAAATAAATTTGTACACAAAAATAATCACTTTGTTTGGCTTTGACGTTAAGTGAAGGAAGTGTTTGAAATAAACAAAATTAGTTATAGCACTAGGAGGAGTGAAATTTTTATTGCCTCGTTTACGGAATTTTTGAATTACGAAAAATATTTGATTTTGTGTAATGAGAAATTACATAAACATTTACTATAATGTAAGTACAGATTTTTTACATTCAACACCAACATTTACAAACACCAACTACAAAAATAAATTAGAGTTAATAATATTGCAAAATTTTCAACGAATGAAGTGAAAAGTAAACAATAATACAATCTATATAGTATTATATTTCTGTGTGTGTGTGTGTGTGTGTGTGTGTGTGTTTGTGTGTGTGTGTGTTTGTTTGTGTGTGTGTGTGTGTGTGTGTGTGTGTGTGTGTGTGTGTTTGTGTGTGTGTGTGTGTGTGTGTGTGTGCGTGCGTGCGTGCGTGCGCGCGCGCGCGTGTGCGTGTGTGTATGATCTTATGAAAAAATAAGGTTATTAACTACATTTTATAAACATTAATTTCATAATAAACAAAAATACATATTTTTTACATATTTATAATAACACAAAAATTTGAACTTCAAATACCAAATTAGAGTAAATATATTTCCTAAGTTTCAACGAAAATCGCTGAAAATATAAATTTATATATTTTCATTGACTTTTTATAGGTATATTTGAGTAATGTATTTAATAAACACTAATATTTATTGTAGTTACGAAATAAAGTAGATAACAAAAAACGTTATACGTATATTACACGTTTAATTAATATAATTTTTTTTCAACAAATATAGTTGAATTTGATCCGTTCTTAAAAAGTATCAAATGCACCTAAGAATTTTTTCATTAAAAAAATTAGACTAAACGTACAATACTTGTTATTATTGTTTTACAGTATTCAATTATTTGTATTGAGATTTATCAAAATTTTAATATTTATATATATTAAATTTTATATATGTATATATATATATATATATATATATATATATATAGTAACTGTTCAAAACTATTTAATAATAACATTTTTCTGTAACAATTTTTAACAAATAACGTAACATAACTTTAAAATAGCTGTACTACAACATAACCTATAACACAAAATCAGCTGTTGTAGGAAGTCATATGATATTACTTATTTTAAGCTAATATGAAGTGCGTCCTATAACGCATGCAAAACACAGAATCAGCTGTTGTAGGAAGTCATATGATATGACTTATTTTAAGCTAATATGAAGTGCGTCCTATAACGCATGCAAAACATAGAATCAGCTGTTGTAGGAAGTCATATGATATGACTTATTTTAAGCTAATATGAAGTGCGTCCTATAACGCATGCAAAACACAGAATCAGCTGTTGTAGGAAGTCATATGATATGGCTTATTTTAAGCTAATATGAAGTGCGTCCTATAACGCATGCAAAACACAGAATCAGCTGTTGTAGGAAGTCATATGATATGACTTATTTTAAGCTAATATGAAGTGCGTCCTATAACGCATGCAAAACACAGAATCAGCTGTTGTAGGAAGTCATATGATATGACTTATTTTAAGCTAATATGAAGTGCGTCCTATAACGCATGCAAAACACAGAATCAGCTGTTGTAGGAAGTCATATGATATGACTTATTTTAAGCTAATATGAAGTGCGTAATATAATGCATGCAAAACAGAATCAGCTGTTGTAGGAAGTCATATGATATTACTTATTTTAAGCTAATATGAAGTGCGTCCTATAACGCATGCAAAACATAGAATCAGCTGTTGTAGGAAGTCATATGATATGACTTATTTTAAGCTAATATGAAGTGCGTCCTATAACGCATGCAAAACATAGAATCAGCTGTTTTAGGAAGTCATATGATATTACTTATTTTAAGCTAATATGAAGTGCGTCCTATAACGCATGCAAAACACAGAATCAGCTGTTGTAGGAAGTCATATGATATTACTTATTTTAAGCTAATATGAAGTGCGTCCTATAACGCATGCAAAACACAGAATCAGCTGTTGTAGGAAGTCATATGATATGACTTATTTTAAGCTAATATGAAGTGCGTCCTATAACGCATGCAAAACACAGAATCAGCTGTTGTAGGAAGTCATATGATATGACTTATTTTAAGCTAATATGAAGTGCGTCCTATAACGCATGCAAAACACAGAATCAGCTGTTGTAGGAAGTCATATGATATGACTTATTTTAAGCTAATATGAAGTGCGTCCTATAACGCATGCAAAACACAGAATCAGCTGTTGTAGGAAGTCATATGATATGACTTATTTTAAGCTAATATGAAGTGCGTCCTATAACGCATGCAAAACACAGAATCAGCTGTTGTAGGAAGTCATATGATATGACTTATTTTAAGCTAATATGAAGTGCGTCCTATAACGCATGCAAAACACAGAATCAGCTGTTGTAGGAAGTCATATGATATGACTTATTTTAAGCTAATATGAAGTGCGTCCTATAACGCATGCAAAACACAGAATCAGCTGTTGTAGGAAGTCATATGATATGACTTATTTTAAGCTAATATGAAGTGCGTAATATAATGCATGCAAAACAGAATCAGCTGTTGTAGGAAGTCATATGATATTACTTATTTTAAGCTAATATGAAGTGCGTCCTATAACGCATGCAAAACACACTTGTGCCCAACGAAAAAAGTATCGAAGTAGCTATGTGTTAAAATAGTTTTGTAACATAAGGTATAACAAAACTGATAGAGGAAATCATTTGTTATCATTTAATTCACTTTGAATCATAGCATAACCTGACGGAAATTAGCCTATAGGCCTAGTGACACGAAATTGTATGTTTATGTCCATCTAATATGTTTTTGTAGGCATCGCTATAAACGTTGCCACTTATAAAATGCAAAGATTAAAGCATGTCAAACTTTAAGCTCCAGCGATAACATAATCTTCTACGAATTTCACGTGATTTCTTATGGGAGTCAAGTTACTGAAAGTTTAGGGCAATTATGAATTTCTTGTGTTTTCCAACATATAATGTTGTCCATTATTTTTACTGTATTGTAATAATACCATAAAAACGACTACTTCATACAAAAAACAAGTCATGCTAAACAATTTTTTACAGTCAATTCCTAGTTAGCTCAACAAAGAGGAATTTTAATTTAATTTTTTTTTAATTACAAATAATTTAAATATGTATATACATATCAGAATAACAATATTGAGCGGCAAAATAGAAAGCGAATTACTTTGCAATTTTCCAAGTTCCTTTTTCTCGTCGCTTGCATTGTGTTGTAGTTTCTTTTCGCTTTCCTTTCGCATTGTCCGTTTGTGAAGCAAGGTGATCAAGTTTGTTTGTTTATTTTATTCTTTTCATTCATTTTTAATTCTAGAGCATTATTTACGGTATTGTGTTGTAACCATGGCAACAATTTAGGGTTGTACAGTGGCGGTTTCGATGGCATTCGGTTGGTGGCAAAAAATCGATATACCTGTACATCACTGAGAAATACATTGCTAGCTATGGTTGGTTCAGTGCCAAAATCCTGGACTTCAAACATGTAGATATTCACTTCGAATCCAGCTGGAACATCAAGTTTTTTTGCACTAACAAATAAATATTTGATAAAACTGTATTAACATCAATTTATTGGCATCCACTACGGATTAAAAAAATGAATTTGAACTTGATTGGATGATGAATAAAAAGTTGTTTTATTAACGATTGAAAATTTTTACTATATATATATATATATATATATATATATATATATATATATATATGTGTGTGTGTGTGTGTTTTCTTGTTTAATAATCTAAAACAACATAGGTTATTCAAATACAAGAATATTTATTAATTATATTATTAATAATATTTATTATTATTATTATATATTATTTCTATTAATAATATTAATTATATTATTAATTTATATTAAGAATATAAATTTAAAAATATTTTTGTATTTGAATAACCTATGTTGTTTTATATATATATATATATATATATATATATATATATATATATATATATATATATATATTTATTATTTTTTTTTTAAACAACATAGGTTATTCAAATACAAGAATATTTATTAATTTATATTCAAAGCTTTTCGTTGGTAAACAGTACCAACATCATCAGGAATGAAAATTACAATAAAATTATTGTAATTCTCTCTCTCTCTCTCTCTCTCTCTCTCTCTCTCTCTCTCTCTCTCTGTCTATATATATATATATAGACATTATTGTAATTTTCATTCCTGATGATGTTGGTACTGTTTACCAACGAAAAGCTTTGAAATATAAATTAATAAATATTCTTGTGTATTTGAATAACCTATGTTGTTTTAAATTATTAAACAAGAAAACGTATTTTACATTTATATATATATATATATATATATATATATATATATATATATATATATATGTGTGTGTGTGTGTGTGTGTTGTTTTAAATTATTAAACAAGAAAACGTATTTTACATTTTTATATATATATATATATATTTACGCCTATAAGGAGAGTGTGAACTAATAGAAGGAATTGAATAACCATCTTTGTCTTCTGTATTTGTGTCATTGTAAACAACAATGTAAAGGCGCTTTAACAGGAATATCTATTTCCTAATATTAGAAAAGTTATTTTAATTTGTTCTATATATAAATCTACCAATCAGATACTATGTGACTATAATTCGATATACGTTTGTAGTAGCCTCATGAAGTATAAAATAGTATGGTAATTGCATACGAGCTAATTCGTAAAACGTTGTGTATGATAAATGGGATGATGTTTAAATGGCAATATTTAACTCAATAATTTCAACCACTATTTAAGGTTTGCAACGGTAAAAATTATCTTCTGAACTCCTCTCTGAAACGTTTTGTTAAATATATATGTAAAAAGGGAAAAAGTCGAAGGTGTTGGTAAGCAGTGAGTATTTATGGTTTATTTATTATAGGAAAAGATTTTACAACTTCAGGCTTTTATAGATACACTCTTTAAGAGGGACAATTATATGTCCTGTGATTCTTATAAGTTTTTTTAATTGTTAGATATTTATTGCTAACGATTTATTGTCTTTATTATTGTTATTTTTATATTTTTTGTTATATATTTAACGTTATAGATTCAGGGTTTGTTTAATTTTAATCGGTTTGATCTTTTAATGTTTAATTATTATTTCTTTATTGTTTATTCTATAGTTATTTTTTGTTTTGAAATTTTTGTTTTACTTTTTTTTCTGTTTTATCTAAAATATTTTGTCTTTTCCGTTGTTTGGCGATGATAACCATAATCGGGTTTTAGCCAGAAATATATATGTGTGTGTGTGTGTCAACCTTTTCAGCGTAGCTCAACAGCTAGCTATGAATGTACTGGCAAGCAAACCAAGCTTTAGATTGTGAATAACATTTCTGTAATGTAGATAAATAACTGTATGCCTTGCGCAACTGTAATGTTGGATGTTGTAATATAGAAGAGGGAATTTATCCTTGGGATTTGCAAACTAGTTGCAGTTCTGTTTTCTAAATATTGTTATTTCAATCGCATCGGTTAAGTTCGGTCCCCGTCATTCAACGTTTTATTAATAGTAGTATTTATCCATTTCTTTTGAAAGTGTTTTGCCATTTCTCATTATATGTATAGAAAATCATGATTGCTTTATAGTAACAACAATAATAAATGTTATATAAATACTCTCCCCTATATATATATATATATATATATATATATATATATATATATATATATATATATATATATATATATATGTGTGTGTGTGTGTGTGTGTGTGTGTGTGTGTATGTGTGTGTATATGTATATAAAATACGTTGTCTTGTTTAATAATTTAAAACAACATAGGTTATTCAAATACAAGAATATTTATTAATTTATATCCAAAGCTTTTCGTTGGTAAACAGTACCAACATCATCAGGAATGAAAATTACAATAATGTGTAATTACATTACATTATTGTAATTTTCATTCCTGATGATGTTAGTACTGTTTACCAACGAAAAGCTTTGGATATAAATTAATAAATATTCTTGTATTTGAATAACCCTTGTTGTTTTATAATACTATTTGTATATATAGTATTTATTTATATTTATTATATATATATATATATATATATATATATATATAAAATATGGTGATATGTTTTCTTGTATATATAGTTAATAAATTTAAAATATTTCAAACACAAGAATACTTTTAATGAATATATTTATTCAAAGCTTTTCGCCGATAAAAAAGTATCAGCATCTTCAGGAAAAATAATTATCTAATGTAGATAATCTAATGTAATAATCTAATGATTAGATAATTATTTTTCCTGAAGATGCTGATACTTTTTTATCGGCGAAAAGCTTTGAATAAATATATTCATTAAAAGTATTCTTGTGTTTGAAATATTTTAAATTTATTAAATATATATATATGTGTGTGTGTGTTTTCTTATGTAATAATCAAAGCAACTGAGGATATTTAAGTACGAAAATTATTTATTAATTTTTATTATTCAAAGCTTGTTATTGGCAAACTGTTTCAACGTCGTCAGAAATGTATATATATATATATATATATATATATGTATAACTTTCTTATGAAAAGCTCAACTCCGTATATTTTGCACGGAGAAAAATCTTCGGCTTGTCATGCTCACAAGACGTGTTCCATATTTGATCTTTAATTAAGTGATAACATACAATCAAGATTTCACACAACAGCTGATTTTGTGTTGTAGGTTATGCTGTAAATAGATTCTATTAATCCTCTCTTAAGTACAATCTTCATCAAGTATTTACTTCTGCAGACCAATTTCACTGACTAATTTTTAAGTGAAGCCTGACTGCTGACTGTGTTTCTCCCTTTTGAACTAAACTTAATTTCCCAAAGAAATATAACTGTAAGATATGTTTCAGGATACTCAGTGAGTAACGCCAGAAACAATCATACCGTCAATTACTCCAACGACTCCCTAATACCTTTTATGTAATTATATATGCAAAGATTTCTCTTTTCTTAATGAAGGGACATTCGAAACTACGGCAAAGTGTAAGGGATACCTGTGTGAGTAGTTCAAATGTGGTTAAACACATCCTTCACCACAGAGTCAAAATTATAACAGGTGTATCTTCTGTGGATTACAATTTGATACTTCCTTGCTCCAAAATAGAATAAAGCAAGTGTAATATTCCAATGGAAGCAAAACTGTTTTGTGGCTGATTGTTTTTTTTTTCTAATTAGTTCAAACAGAAATTATCTTCGTAATATAAGACAAAGTGATAATCAACTCGGGTTTTTTCCTTTGAACTTTTCTTTTATTATTATTATTAAAACTTGTCTTATTAGACCAAACATTAACTTTTCTGCATTATCTCACCCTAAACATGCATATAACTGGAGGGTCCATTAACTCTTTAGTTCTTGTCTGAATATTGTCAATATAACTCAAATGGTTTGATTCTTTTCAATCTTCTAACCATGTACTGGTTATCGAAAAGTTGAACAGCCACTGCTCTTGGATAAAGGTGAAGGTATCTTTTCATGTTGTTTTGTTATCTTCTTTATTTCTTCTGTTATCGTTAGGATATTCAGATCTCTGTGGATATCCTAGTTGTTATTATGTAGTTAACCATATGTATTTCTCAGTAGCCTACCTTATTTCGGAACATCTGAAGAATTTCTACATTAGATTCCTTTGCACATCCCCACAGTTACCTGCCATACAGCCAAACTGGTTTCAAAATCTGATTGTAGATTTTTATTTCATTTCCTAATGATAGATTTGAGTTTCTACCCAAAAAACAATAGTGCTTACGTCTTTTATATTTAATTCCTTCTTCTTTTTCTTGTTGTGGTGTTTCCAATCTTGTTGTGTTTCCAATGTTAGTTTAGCATCTAGGTTCATACCTAGGTATTTAGCTTTATTCTCATAACGGATGACGATTCCGTTAACATCCAATAGCGGAGGATCTTTCAATACATTATGTGTGAAGTTGATGTGGTCTAACTTCACTTCATTCAGTTTGATATTATATTTATCGGTCCATTCTAGGAGTTTGTTTGTTGCTCTCTGGACTTTGTCCGTAAAGGGATATGTCTTTGTCAGTTGCTAATAACGCTGTGTCATCTGCAAACATTACTATGGTCACTTCTGGGGTGGTTGGAGCATCACAGATGCAAAGTAGGTAGAATACTGGATCCAGTACGTTACCTTGGGGTACTCCTGCTTTGATTTCCTTAATTCGGAATATTCTCCTTATGATGAATTCACAACATATGATACTGAAAGATACGTTTTAAACAAATGAAATTTTTTTGAAAATATTTAAACATAACTCTAATTCACCAACACACTCAAAATTGTATAAAGTACTTTATACGTTGTGCCTATAAAGTATCTTCTACAACATACCTACATATATATATATAGAGTGACCGGTTAAGGATAGGTTTGGGTGTTCAAAGAATATCAAGTTAACATTGAACTTGGCCTAAGTGTAGACGCAACACTGCATAATCCCGTTCCTTAATAAAGCAACTATATTTTACTACGATACACTAATGCTACAAAGTATTCGCTTAGTATGTATTTGAATATATAAAAAAACCGCAATTAAGTTTATCACTTACGCCTGTCAGTGTGTCTTAGTGTTGTTGAAAAACAACAGGCAATTCTTGAAGGATTACTTCATAACACTAAGCTTACATTTATTGCAGATCGTAAATAATTTATAACAGACCGTTATACGTTTATACTACGTACATTTATATACGTTTTAACTTCTGTTTATGATTTGCAGCTCTTAAATTCTATCGTTTCTTGTTTAGAGTAATATATAATAAGAAGAATCATATCCGAGTTGGTTAGCACATTGTCAAGTATTATCGATGAAAGTTTAAACGCAATTTATCTGCTGAAGTTAATTTTAACAGAATCTAAAAGTTTATAACAGGTTAAGATATTTAGGACGACTAAATAAAAATAGGGCCAAGGAAACGATTATTAAAAGGGAAACCGTTTCTAAAGTTAAACGTTTCTAGAATGTGAGTGCTATCATGAACTGTGTGATAAGCATGTCAAAATACAGAAATATGTGGCAGAAGCAAGCCTTGAATAAAATAGGATTGTTTCCACTGAAAAAAAACCATGAACGAGGCTAGAAAATCTTTTATACATATTGAGAAATACTGTTTGATTGATAGTTGTTTTTTCATATTCATTGATGTATTAGCTAATAAGCAGTTTAACTTTAGATAACCTTATACAGATTTTAATTTAATGCCTTAAGTTTCCTTCTTGTTTAATACTTCGTTTCATCAAGTCAAAGGTAACAACAAAACAAAAAACAGAGAATATTCAGTTTAAAAAAACTGACAACATAAGCGAAGAGGAAAAGTTGATTAATCGTATGGCGAGCTTTTAACTGCTGATAAATATTGATTTCAAGGTCATTCGTTTAAAAACGATGTAATAATTTTATTACAGCTATATATTGCACTTGAACTAAATATAGCTTACTTATTTGCTAGTTAAATGCTATATAGGGTGTTCCAGAGTTCCGGAATAGGAATGTTTGGTGCTCACTTGAATTGCCTGATAAAAACTAGGATATTATAAATCTCGTTTGGTTAAAAATAAATATAGCTTACTTATTTGTTAGTTAAATTCTATATAGCGTGTTCCAGAGTTCCGGAATAGGAATGTTTGGTGCTCACTTGAATTGCCTGATAAAAACTAGGATATTATAAATCTCGTTTGGTTAAAAATAAATATAGCTTACTTATTTGCTAGTTAAATTCTATATAGGATGTTCCAGAGTTCCGGAATAGGAATGTTTGGCGCTCACTTGAATTGCCTGATAAAAACTAGGATATTATAAATCTCGTTTGGTTAAAAATAAATATAGCTTACTTATTTGTTAGTTAAATTCTGTATAGGATGTTCCAGAGTTCCGGAATAGGAATGTTTGGTGCTCACTTGAATTGCCTGATAAAAACTAGGATATTATAAATCTCGTTTGGTTAGATATAAATATTGACAGAGCATTTGTCCTCAGGTTGTGAAACAGTTAAAATAAACGGCCGTAAAGCAGTAGAGCTCTAATAGCAAATAAATAGTGAAATAGTTGCACGTTAATATAGATAAATTAATTTTGTTTGATACGACTAATTGCATTGTAATCGGTCCCCGTGTCTAAAAAATATTTTTTGGAAAAGAGTTTTGATTACAGTAATTTATTTCATCACACATTTACAAACGATGACAAATTTCGAAACGCGCAGATGTTATAGCGGCTAATTACCTGAATGTGTAGCCCGTGTCAGTCGGCCAAACCAACCGTGCGACAACATAAACAACTGGAAGTCGCGCAACCGTGCAGACTTTTCACCTAAACGTTTTCAACATAGTGCAATCATGGTCCTCAATTACCCACCGCCAATGCGCGTTGCACAACGAAGCCTTCGCTCAAGGACTGTCGTTCCAGGATGTACGAAGAGGCGGGTCGAAAAAGCCAAACCAACCGTGCGACAACATAAACAACTGGAAGTCGCGCAACCGTGCAGACTTTTCACCTAAACGTTTTCAACATAGTGCAATCATGGTCCTCAATTACCCACCGCCAATGCGCGTTGCACAACGAAGCCTTCGCTCAAGGACTGTCGTTCCAGGATGTACGAAGAGGCGGGTCGAACGTCTTCTTTTTAATAGTAAATGGTAAATGCCTTGGGCTCCTTAGAAAACAATGGGGAATGGCATTGAAACACGCATTCATGGGTTTGCTTTCTTAGAGAGCGGTTCTAAAAATACTATCTGGAAAAATATTAAGTGAGAAACGTAGGTCATGTTAATATGAAATTGGTAATTTCTTTTGTTAATAAGCAACAAAAATAGGGCACGTATCGCCGCTTGAACAGTATTTTGCATAAAATTAAAAAGCTCACAAGTTGACACACCCTGGTTGTAAAAAAGGGTTAGAAAATGGTGGAATCAAGTTAGGGACAAGAATTGCTCATAACGAGAGACGTGAAAAAGTCCTTTCTTGCGTGGGCAGGTCACTCCCGTCACGTAGAAGGATTGTGAACAGGTAGGAGGGGGTCATGGCACCATGGGCTTCTTGTACCTAACGTAGATCTACTCTCTCTCGGGTTCATAAACAAGTGACTACCCCTGACACTCCCCTGTAAAAAGAAAAATAAGGAAGGGTTGTAAAATTAGGGAGGACTAAGGATAGGACATGGTGATATCCTGTTACCGGAAATAGGGGAAACTCATGACATTGACATAGGGTGGCTTACCTAAAGTAGATAGCTTACTTACTCTCAAACGGTGTGAAGAGAGGTGTCCACTTGCTGCACGTTTACACAACAGACATTTGATATTTTGGTGCTGTGGAAACAATATTTGTATCGTACCCCTTATAATATATATATATATATATATATATATATATATATATATATATATATATATATATATATATATATATATAAAACATTTGTTGTCACTTGAAGCGCGGTTTCCAATTCTTATATTAATAATCACTGATTTAAATTTAAAAACTTTTCTATTGGAACATACACAATTTGGCGTAAATAAAGTATTCCTTCCGGAATCATCTTCAGGCGATCGGTGAAAGCTCTACGTCATTACCTCTAAAACAAATAGCGGTAACTAAGACATCCAAGGACCTATTCATCCTGCATGAGTTAGCCCCCGTTCCTCTACCTTCAGTCAACCCAGTAGTACTTCAGGGTAATTCTATAGAGTGTGAGTTGTTTTAATTGTTTGTGGGTTTCATTTTTTTATTGCTTTACGAAACTATGACTTACGTATATGGCTAACAGAATTAAATTCGATTTGCTTATATTTTTTGAGGGTTTAGTTTTTGGTTTCTGTTAGTTTTAGGATCGAGTCGCGATCCATCTGGAATCCTTCTGGATGGGAACCTGTGCTCTAGAACATTTAAACTGTGATCATATTAATTACTTTTAATTAAAATTTGTGTAAACAAAAACGTTTAGTTTATTATTTAAAAAATGGGGGATCTTAATATGTTATTTTTACTTTTTAAAATAAAACTGTTGTAAAAATCACAAATCCGATTGAAATGTCCAGTTTAATATTGGAAAATAGAAACATGTCGCATGTCAGGTTTAGAATATTAGATCTGAGGTCAGATTGCCAAGATAAAGGACTTTTTTTTAAAAAAAGACACTAATAACAAATAAAATGAAAACCATAAAATAACCAAATAATTGAACATTCTCCAAAAACCTATATTTTATTTTCCTCTTTATCTATTGCAGACATCATCTGTTAGATGCCTCTCATTTACTGTTTTAGTGAAGGGACCTGCTTCAGGATACCTGTGATTCTCCGTCCCTCACAGAATATAAAACTAACGAGATATAGCAAGAGACCTGAGATGCGCAGGAGGTTGGTTCTCCTACTATTGGAGCAGAAAGGCTAAGCAGCTGCCTACCTCGCTTCCTCATTTAGGCATGATGAACAACACACAGTAGCTGTGACCGATACGTATAGCAGTGAGGCTCGACCCACTGTGTATGTCAAGTGAGCCACTGCGCATCGAGAGGCAAAGTCTCTTGCTTTATCTCGCGACCTTCACATCTCTTTGTTACAGCTACTCCTCCAACCGAGAATCAGTTTATCCGTTGCATCACGTTGTCATTTCTCTCACTAGCGACAATAGCTTTAAATTTGTGAAGTTTTTTTGTTTACCTAAACTATAAAGCATCCATTGGTGATATTTATAGACCTAAAGCCTAACTAAGGCTTTTATCCGAAGGCCTTTAATGTAATGCTTATTTAGAATACAAACTGAATCTGTCGCTTAGTGTTTGCTTTAAACGTCGCACTTTAAACACTTTTAGTGTTTATTTAAAGTAGAGCTCTAGAAACTCACTCGCCAAGAACATTTCCTTGACAAACGTATTTATTTATGTAATGCCTTCCCGTCTATTCACGCTGCAGCAGGCTTCAGTGTTGTGTACTTCTGGAACTTCCTAGTTTTATGATTCGCTGCTAGATAAATGTGCTGGTTGTTTAACGTGAAAGCAGCTAGACGAGGGGTTCCCAAACGTGTTGATACCATGCCCCCTCTTCTTGAAATGAAAGCCTCCCTAGCCCCTCCACTTTACCCTATAAATAAATGGTATCGACATATGAAAAAAAAAAAAAAAAAAAAAAAAAAAAAAAAAAAAATATATATATATATATATATATATATATATATATAAAATTAATATTGAATTTTAATTCAGTGATTCGACAATGGTCAAGTGACCGAAAGGTGCCTAATCACAAAAGGTAAATTAATTGCACTTATTGGTGGAAAAGATTATTTACAAGTTATAATAATAACCTCATAAAGTCAGTGCAACGGAAAAATAATGGACAACGTGAAATATATATATATATATATATTGAAATCAATTTATTTATTTACAGACCTACATACTTTCACAAGAAACATGTTATAACATTTCAAGTTTTAATTCGCTAGGTAACTTTTTAACTGATAAGAGGAAAATCTGTTAATGAGATGGATGGTCTTGAATTTCTTTCACTAGCATGCCTATTTGAGGTTGTATTCTAGTAAAGGCACAACACAACCCATTAACAACATCAAGTTTGTTCCTATATTTTGTTTTTATTGCAACAATGCTGAAAATGTTTTTTTTTTAGCACAAGTAGGTACTTGTAAAAAGCAAG
The DNA here is from genome assembly GCA_036971475.1 of Prosapia bicincta. Taxonomy (NCBI): domain Eukaryota; kingdom Metazoa; phylum Arthropoda; class Insecta; order Hemiptera; family Cercopidae; genus Prosapia; species Prosapia bicincta. Next base: position 122,139,709 of record JBAIZL010000002.1, on the reverse strand, counting down.
TATAATAAGAGCTGATAGACTTCTAAGTGTTTTATCCAAAATGAAGGTTTGTCCAATGTGACGCTGTTGCCACATTGAACGGCAAACATTCTTTTCAACCTGTCACATTGATTTAATTTTAAGTTTACATTATTTACACAACCTTTAATTATATTTTTTTAATAAATGCTACACTTCATTTAAATTTTCTGAACATCATGGTCAATCAGATTACCTATATAAAAAAATCTGAGGTGTAATTTAGTTTTAAATTTTAATAAATAATGTGGTGAAATTTTAATTAAAAGAGAATTTATCTTACTATGTCCCAACTGCTCTCCGCCCCTCCAGAGTTGCTTTTAACCCCTCCAAGAGGTCGCCCCCATATTTTGGGAACCTATGAGCTAGACTGAAACGCTAGGCAGCTTCAGGTGTGCTAAACCAGCATTAAAGACATATTTAGGGGATTAATGAGAATTCGTAATCATTATTTAAATAAAATAAAGTGTAAGTTAAGTAGAGGAAATGAATTGAACTATCGTAATATATATTATATATCTAATCTACTCACTATAATAGCATACACTTTTGAATATTGAACACAAATTAATAAATCTAAATGCTCTCGCGTTTGTAAAACGAATTGGATAACATTGTCAAATATTAACGGATAACATCCATCAACGGATATTTTACTGAGTTACCAAAACATTTGGAAAAACCTCGATTCGAAATGGTGGGTTCTTTCTATTCCCGTAAGTATTAGTATTTCCTTAGAACTGGGCGCTACAACCCGGCCTTGGTTGAAATACACAACGCGTTACCACGTGGTAGGCTTCCCCTTGTCAAAGTGAATCTATACGAAATGTTACTGCGAGGACCTCATTAGTGACTGTGACCAATAGTGATAAAAACAGCGTGATTCCGGGAAATGTAACATAAAGCGCCTGAGAGGCGCTAAGCGGAAATCCTTAAGGAAAAACAGGATAGTTTCCTCTCTGCACTGATTGAACAGTTCAAGGAAGAACGTTAAGGAGAACTGGGGATTTCACGACTAAAACATGAAAAACACCTGCTTTAGTTATTTTGATCACGCTCATCGATTCTGCTACAGAACTATGTTTCCACTGTGTGCGTGGGACTCTTCACTGCTTGGACTCCCGCATGGATCTTTTTAATACGAAGTATACAAGATCCGAATACATTCCTCATGATCCTAATGAAGACTTTCAGTATTCAGAACCGTAAATTACCCTTGAAAGCTGAGATTAACGCGTAAAATCTGACCAATCAGAGTATAAATAGGTATACTTTAGCGTTGACAAGGTGCTCCAGTTAGCGAGAATGGAAACCAAGCAGCATATAAACGTGGAGCACCGAAAGTTAATCACAGGTATTAACAAAAGCACAAAAATAATTAAGTCGGCGTCGTACGACTTAATCGCTTTATACTTAGTGACTGTTATCCTGTTAGAAAGTCGACTTCGGTGCTTGATTTAGATTGACAAGCTTTGAAATCATTCGGTGCAAATTGCCAGTGAAAGGTTGTTTTTGTTGAAGCTTTAATTACACGGCTATCGATTTTATGGCTTTTGCTGGTCTTTCGTTTTAGAAATTACTAAACTTTGCAAACACTGAGGATTTTGATACTTTGTCTGATTAGCTAGACACGTTTTATACTATTGGCATTTTACGCTTACCGTTTTAGGTGTATTTTAATTTTTATGGTTTTCTTTGTAATTTTTTATATAGAGCCAGGATTGTGTAAACAACTACTGAACCGAGGTTGATGAAATTTGTCAACTCGTAGAACGAATAACTATGTAGATGTACGAGGATCATTTTTTTCAAAGATTATAGGTTTTTAAATCTTTATAATAAGCAAAATTAAATTAAAAAGTGTATAAAAATGTTACTTGCTTCGTTTGGGCTAGAACAATATAATTAGAAATAAAAATGTAATCCTTTTGAAGAATGTAATAAATTTTAATGATTGCATGGGAAACTTTATTTGTAAATAGATATAAAAATAAAATTGTTATTGATGAATTAGGACCAATTGAAAATTCCATATTATTGTAATTTAATTTAGTGTTAAATGTTAACTTTATTTTAAATTATGTTGTTAATATTACATTTTATTAATATTTTAGTTTTAATAAAATTAAATATTTATAGTATCACATTTTGTTCATTGTAAATATATTAGTAGCCGTAGTTTTAAATTTCGCAATGCCTAGATCTCGGTTTTTTTGTAAAAATAATATAGGTTATATTTAATTTCATTAATTAAAATTATATGTTTATGATAGCATCACTGATGATGGTGTCATAAGTCATTGAAACGCGTATGGAATTAAAGTTTTATAATTGTGAGTAGTGTATATTTCTGGTGTTTATAACCTTAACTCACAAGCCAGCTCTATCATGGGCTAATCGGTAGAGCTTAAGGTTTCGGGCTCTATTCCTCTTAGTGCCTATTTATTTCACCCAGTTTCTACGTAAAACAGTCAATATACATAAACGTACCTAAATTAACAATAATCGGATTTCTGGTTTAGACTTCGGTGGTTCTAAATTAGGTATCGAGTAGACGCCTACCTTCACCCCCGGCTGAGAACTGGTTTCCCTCAGGTAAGCGACCCTTCAACCTCGATGTCATGGTTTCCCTAGTATGAAATGGGTATTTCTTTCACTTTTTCTCTTCCTCACAAGGGGGTCTACCAGGTCACTTATTTGTGACTGTGAGAGTAGGTAACCTTCAGCTACGTGTCCCTGCACTCTGCCGTCTATAACCTCTTCCAAAGAGTTTATGACTTACCTTACTTTAGTAAGATAGCAATAATGTTTTATCTTTAAAGCCCATTACGCAATATCAGCCATACTATTAAGTTAATTAGAGCTTATTACAATTAGTGAGAACAATTCAGAACGCTAAATATTACAATGGTTTACTCAAAAATCACTGCCCACTAGTTTAATTATACATACAGGCTAGTTTCGACGACGATGTCGCCTTCATCAGTGATTGGCTACTGCTATAGAAATAGACATCGTCGTCGAAACTAGTCTGTATGTATTAATAAACTAGTGGGCAGTGAGTTTTTGAGTGATTTATTTGAATATTTACCATTGTGAACATACTGATGGGTCGTTATAAAACTACAAAATACCTGTTTGTAAAAACGTATGCCACAAACCTCAACCTAAACGCCACAACAATGTCACTTGTTAATAATGTAGAGAAACCTGTTGACAGTCCTCTGAAAGCACTTCTTTTGACTCAATACGAGTATTTTGAGAGTTTATTATTTCACATATTTTTTTTTTAACAAAAGAACTTGTTCTATTTTACCACGTGACCGTTCATACCGCTTGGTTTAAGCTGTATAGATCTTAACCTATCTAGTTTTCTTAGATATAATTTCTAACCATTTGTATCCTGTGATTTGCCGACCTGCGGCAAATCTATCTTTAAAGCCCATTACGCAATATCAGCCATACTATTAAGTTAATTAGAGCTTAGCTAGTGAGAACAATTCAGAACGCTAAATATTACAATGGTTTACTCAAAAATCACTGCCCACTAGTTTATACATACAGGCTAGTTTCGACGACGATGTCGCCTTCATCAGTGATTGGCTACTGCTATAGAAATAGACATCGTCGTCGAAACTAGTCTGTATGTATTAATAAACTAGTGGGCAGTGAGTTTTTGAGTGATTTATTTGAATATTTACCATTGTGAACATACTGATGGGTCGTTATAAAACTACAAAATACCTGTTTGTAAAAACGTATGCCACAAACCTCAACCTAAACGCCACAACAATGTCACTTGTTAATAATGTAGAGAAACCTGTTGACAGTCCTCTGAAAGCACTTCTTTTGACTCAATACGAGTATTTTGAGAGTTTATTATTTCACATATTTTTTTTTTTTAACAAAAGAACTTGTTCTATTTTACCACGTGACCGTTCATACCGCTTGGTTTAAGCTGTATAGATCTTAACCTATCTAGTTTTCTTAGATATAATTTCTAACCATTTGTATCCTGTGATTTGCCTGTTATCTTTAAAGCCCATTACGCAATATCAGCCATACTATTAAGTTAATTAGAGCTTAGCTAGTGAGAACAATTCAGAACGCTAAATATTACAATGGTTTACTCAAAAATCACTGCCCACTAGTTTATACATACAGGCTAGTTTCGACGACGATGTCGCCTTCATCAGTGATTGGCTACTGCTATAGAAATAGACATCGTCGTCGAAACTAGTCTGTATGTATTAATAAACTAGTGGGCAGTGAGTTTTTGAGTGATTTATTTGAATATTTACCATTGTGAACATACTGATGGGTCGTTATAAAACTACAAAATACCTGTTTGTAAAAACGTATGCCACAAACCTCAACCTAAACGCCACAACAATGTCACTTGTTAATAATGTAGAGAAACCTGTTGACAGTCCTCTGAAAGCACTTCTTTTGACTCAATACGAGTATTTTGAAAGTTTATTATTTCACATATTTTTTTTTTTTAACAAAAGAACTTGTTCTATTTTACCACGTGACCGTTCATACCGCTTGGTTTAAGCTGTATAGATCTTAACCTATCTAGTTTTCTTAGATATAATTTCTAACCATTTGTATCCTGTGATTTGCCGACCTGCGGCAAATCTATCTTTAAAGCCCATTACGCAATATCAGCCATACTATTAAGTTAATTAGAGCTTAGCTAGTGAGAACAATTCAGAACGCTAAATATTACAATGGTTTACTCAAAAATCACTGCCCCCTAGTTTATACATACAGGCTAGTTTCGACGACGATGTCGCCTTCATCAGTGATTGGCTACTGCTATAGAAATAGACATCGTCGTCGAAACTAGTCTGTATGTATTAATAAACTAGTGGGCAGTGAGTTTTTGAGTGATTTATTTGAATATTTACCATTGTGAACATACTGATGGGTCGTTATAAAACTACAAAATACCTGTTTGTAAAAACGTATGCCACAAACCTCAACCTAAACGCCACAACAATGTCACTTGTTAATAATGTAGAGAAACCTGTTGACAGTCCTCTGAAAGCACTTCTTTTGACTCAATACGAGTGTTTTGAGAGTTTATTATTTCACATTTTTTTTTTTAACAAAAGAACTTGTTCTATTTTACCACGTGACCGTTCATACCGCTTGGTTTAAGCTGTATAGATCTTAACCTATCTAGTTTTCTTAGATATAATTTCTAACCATTTGTATCCTGTGATTTGCCTGTTATCATTAAAGCCCATTACGCAATATCAGCCATACTATTAAGTTAATTAGAGCTTAGCTAGTGAGAACAATTCAGAACGCTAAATATTACAATGGTTTACTCAAAAATCACTGCCCACTAGTTTATACATACAGGCTAGTTTCGACGACGATGTCGCCTTCATCAGTGATTGGCTACTGCTATAGAAATAGACATCGTCGTCAAAACTAGTCTGTATGTATTAATAAACTAGTGGGCAGTGAGTTTTTGAGTGATTTATTTGAATATTTACCATTGTGAACATACTGATGGGTCGTTATAAAACTACAAAATACCTGTTTGTAAAAACGTATGCCACAAACCTCAACCTAAACGCCACAACAATGTCACTTGTTAATAATGTAGAGAAACCTGTTGACAGTCCTCTGAAAGCACTTCTTTTGACTCAATACGAGTATTTTGAGAGTTTATTATTTCACATATTTTTTTTTTAACAAAAGAACTTGTTCTATTTTACCACGTGACCGTTCATACCGCTTGGTTTAAGCTGTATAGATCTTAACCTATCTAGTTTTCTTAGATATAATTTCTAACCATTTGTATCCTGTGATTTGCCGACCTGCGGCAATCTATCTTTAAAGCCCATTACGCAATATCAGCCATACTATTAAGTTAATTAGAGCTTAGCTAGTGAGAACAATTCAGAACGCTAAATATTACAATGGTTTACTCAAAAATCACTGCCCACTAGTTTATACATACAGGCTAGTTTCGACGACGATGTCGCCTTCATCAGTGATTGGCTACTGCTATAGAAATAGACATCGTCGTCGAAACTAGTCTGTATGTATTAATAAACTAGTGGGCAGTGAGTTTTTGAGTGATTTATTTGAATATTTACCATTGTGAACATACTGATGGGTCGTTATAAAACTACAAAATACCTGTTTGTAAAAACGTATGCCACAAACCTCAACCTAAACGCCACAACAATGTCACTTGTTAATAATGTAGAGAAACCTGTTGACAGTCCTCTGAAAGCACTTCTTTTGACTCAATACGAGTATTTTGAAAGTTTATTATTTCACATATTTTTTTTTTTAACAAAAGAACTTGTTCTATTTTACCACGTGACCGTTCATACCGCTTGGTTTAAGCTGTATAGATCTTAACCTATCTAGTTTTCTTAGATATAATTTCTAACCATTTGTATCCTGTGATTTGCCGACCTGCGGCAAATCTATCTTTAAAGCCCATTACGCAATATCAGCCATACTATTAAGTTAATTAGAGCTTAGCTAGTGAGAACAATTCAGAACGCTAAATATTACAATGGTTTACTCAAAAATCACTGCCCCCTAGTTTATACATACAGGCTAGTTTCGACGACGATGTCGCCTTCATCAGTGATTGGCTACTGCTATAGAAATAGACATCGTCGTCGAAACTAGTCTGTATGTATTAATAAACTAGTGGGCAGTGAGTTTTTGAGTGATTTATTTGAATATTTACCATTGTGAACATACTGATGGGTCGTTATAAAACTACAAAATACCTGTTTGTAAAAACGTATGCCACAAACCTCAACCTAAACGCCACAACAATGTCACTTGTTAATAATGTAGAGAAACCTGTTGACAGTCCTCTGAAAGCACTTCTTTTGACTCAATACGAGTGTTTTGAGAGTTTATTATTTCACATATTTTTTTTTTAACAAAAGAACTTGTTCTATTTTACCACGTGACCGTTCATACCGCTTGGTTTAAGCTGTATAGATCTTAACCTATCTAGTTTTCTTAGATATAATTTCTAACCATTTGTATCCTGTGATTTGCCTGTTTCCTGATCCTTTGTGTCTAGAGGATCCACAATTCTCTTTCAGCGTTGAGCGGTTGGTTTATGCTCTACGACGAAAGAGAATGATTTTGAGCGATTGCAATTGCCGAAACCTTCACCACGGATTTTACTATAACAACGTTACTATATCACTTGTGCCTTTTATTCGGAGTATTAAATCTATACCTAGCTTTTAGCTCCAGCGAGAGCAAGCTTTACAGCCAACGTGATTGTCTATTCCTAGTACTCGGGGATGGTTACGTCATCAGTCCTTCCTTAGCCTTCTTAACGGAAGCGGAAGAACGAAGCACATTCTACACGGGAAAGGTTTCTCGCTTGAAGGCATCCATATAGCCCCAATAGAGAGTAGGAACACTTCATGCATTCTGCCTTGTAGACGTGATGCATGGTTCTTCCCTAAATGTCACACCAAGGGACTTATCTCCCAAATTTAGTATCGTTTAGTATTCACAAACCTTTAATCCATCAAGCAGGTCGTTGTAAAAGTCGATGAGTTCCGTAAAGCACAATAAATCTACAGGCACTGTCTTATTCCTTGTTTTTAGTTCTCTTGTATCATGTACGAGATATGTAATAAAGTATTTTATAGATATACATTCGAACTGTGTGTGTGTGTGTGTGTGTGTTGTGTGTGTGTGTGTGTGTGTGTGTGTGTGTGTGTGTGTGTGTGTGTGTGTGTGTGTGTGTGTGTGTGCGAGCGTGCGGTGTGTGTGTCTGGTGTGTGTGTTTTGCAATATATCCGCCTTAGACACTGACTACTCTTTAAGCTTCACTGTTCCCAGCAAATACATGATCCCTATTACGGGTATATTTACCGTGTGAAATTACCGCTCCTATGTCCAACCTGAAACTTTTCCCACTTGGTCTTCTTAGCCCCTCGTAGCTCGTGATATACAATACTGAGGTAAATATGTAACTTGACAAGTTAACCGTTTGTTTTCTGCTTAGCTCAGAGGCACGCATTTATCTCAAGATAAGGGACAAGTCACTTCCTGTGTATAATATAACTCGTACAGTTACATATTGTGTTTGTCGTGTCATCATGTTGGGGCAGATGGACAAACTGTGCACACAAAGCAGGGTTGGCTATGTAACAAAGCGCCCAGTAGCCTGTGAGATTCATTCATGCATAGTATTCCAGCCGAGAACAGGTTCTTTGCTTGGAACCGAACTTTAATCTTCACTCCTCTCTGCCCTTTTTTCGTTCACTAGTCCATTCAATGATCTTTCATCAGATAATTTCTCCTTAAACAATGTCCAGGTCCAGACGTGAGATTCATAGACAATATAAAACTGCATTATCTATGATCGAGGTATTTCAATATACTCTTATAAATTATGTTGTAGGTGTCTGCTTTTGTAGTATATTGGTATTAAGTAGAGGACTGCAATGCCTGTAGTGCTGAGTATAGACTACAAGGGCCCTACTTAATGCCTTTCCGGTTTCAAATGTGCCATCTTCCTTAATATCTTATTCAAGGAGAGTTATTCTTATTGATATCTTATTGTACGTAGAGTTTTTTTTTGTTTTTTTAGCTTAGGCCTAATTTGGTTTATGAAATGATCGACTGCTTTTCCCTCTCTCCATTCTTGGCGGTTTCAACATTTTCAATGTATTTTCCTGTCATTTCGCCCATCCAAGTGTGCCTTGGTTTTTTTCATGAAGTCTTTGAGTTTTTATTCAACATAAATGTTCTTTTAATTTTGTGTTTGTCTTATTTTCATATTCTTCCAAATCTGATTGTTGTTCTTATCTTATAGACTTTACAGAAGATTATTTTCATGATTCTGTTGTCATATATCTTCTTTATGTGGGCGACGAATTTACTCTTACCTTCTTTTAGATCTGAATCTTTTAGCTTTTTTATTTTGTATAGATTTAGATGTTGCCCTAGACCCCCGTTTTATTTTTTTAATTGTTTCTCTTACATTCTACAAGCCACAGGTTTTTTTTTGTGGAAGTTTTTAAATCTACAAAGCGTTTTAGCGTTATTTTTATCTTCTGACGTTTTTCCTTATGCTTTGTAATTTAGTTCTTATCTTGTTGACACTTGTTGAATATTATTTTAGGGGGATTATTATTGTGATTTTGCAGTTATACGTCATCTTTATGTGGTCGACTATATAAATCTTCCCTTGATTGCGTTTAACATATTATAGAGTGTGTGTGTTTTTAAAGTATGATTACATTTCCTCCTTTATCTTCTTTTTTAAAATCACCACGCTTTTCGATTTCAAAGTTTCCATGATTAAGGTCTACAAAGGAATTGTTTTCCTCTTCAATTCCATCATATTTCATTGATAATATATTTTTTTAAAAATAAGAACATTCTGGCTTAGGGGTTGCTTTATGATAAATATCTCTGCATTAGGTTTTATCTTATGTGTTTGTTTACAGTCTTGTCTTTGTAATTACTTCGTTGAATTTTTTTAATTTCACATCGGAAAATCGGTTGCTACTGTTTTAGAAGAGTTTCTGATGTTGGTTTTGAGTAGCCTACATATAATTAGTTTCTCGAATTGCCTTTGTGTATCGTCTATGTCAACATCACTTCCTTAAGAAATGCACCGGATGTCAAGTCATCAGGCGTAAGTAAGTATTCGAGATCTGTAGGAAATAACAAACAAGAGGAACAGTAAAGGTGAATAATGAAGAGCTAATGGATAGGTCGTACAGTGAAAGATAGGTTTAGGCAAGAGGGACATAGAGCAAGAAGTCACCGAGTATTACTTTTGGCATAGAGTGAGCTTTTGAGTAGAACTGGGGAAAGGTGAAAATAAAAATCTCCAATTGGAGAAGGAAGTGGTTTACGTTTTGTGTTGCACTCCACGAAAGCTTTCATGGTCTGACGTGATTGTTTTAAGCCCACCTAGAACTAAGTCCCGAGTTTGAAGGTCCGTCATTTAGGTAAGGACAAATGAGAGTGGATAAAGGTCTAATTGCACTACCTGGCCAAAATAATCAGGTGGGGTAGTGAAGGTACGGGAAACCTAACCATTCGGAAGGTTCTGCTGGTCCCGAGTAGTTCTGGAATATACTGTGGTTGAATTTAATAATAAATACACAAAAACCTCTTAACCACAAGCTTTCTTTATTTTACCCTTATGTACATTTCAGTTACCAAGTAACCATCCTCAGAGGGATAACATACAAAGACTGTGGATGATTACGTGGTAACTGATCTCTACATAGAAATAAAATAAAGAAGGTTTGTGGTTAAGAGGTTATTGTGTATTTGTTATGACACTTTAGTGTTGGAGTTTATATCAGCTTGGGGTCAGCCGTCCACCAATCCAGGCGTTACAGTAAGGCTTTCAGGCTCTTATAGGCTGCTTCCTTTGTCTCGGGCCTGATGGTAGTCTTCCGGGCGGTAGTTTAAGGTTAAATTCGTGGTGGCGTGGATTCAATATGCTTGATAATAGATACTTCCAAATATGTCCATCTCTGTGTGTTTCTGTGAGTCTAAAGACTAGGTGCTCCAAGTTAAACTCTTATTCTCACAATCTTTCTTCTAACTTTTACACAAAACACACGATACTGTACTCTATGAAAAAGTAAAAGGGAATAGGTTAGCAAAGTAAGATTAACATAAATAAACGAAACCTTTAAACCACAAAAAAAAATTTCTTTTATTTAAAACCTTATGTACATTTCGATTGCATAGCAATCATCCTCAGAGGTAATTTACAATAAAAAGTAAGATTGTTAATTTGTTAAATAAGTGCCGCTTTCTACGATAGCAAGTTTAATAACACTATTAACATAAAAAAACAGTTTTAAAACTAATACAAATTAAAAAAAAACAATCAATTGGATAAACCATAAAAAACTAATTTTGTTTCTCGCTGCTCCGAGCGTAAATCGACAAACAACGAGACTTCTGTGTCGGAAGAACTGTTTGCCAAGTAATTGCCGAGAGTAATTATTGTTCTTCTGGAGACAAGTAGGCTAGTGCGGTATTACGCCTGTCTGGGACGACGACATGCTCTACAAATCTAATTCGTACGACCAGTGCCGTTGGACTTGATTGTCTCGCATCTAAAACCGGAACGGAGAGAGAATCTTTAGTGGATTATTTACTTTCACAAATTAGTAACTTACTTAGGACAATTAGGAACGGCATTTATCGATTGTTTTAGATTAATTGTCGAAATACAAGTTGTGTATTTACAAAAACAAAATGTGTCCAAAATAACCTTTCTTTTCTAATCCGATTAATCTTTACATTTAATCCATTTTATCTTCATGGCTTTTTCGTACACTACACTCTTACAACTTCTTTTACTTATTAGCTTTATTCTTCATCCGTTTTTTCTGTTATCTGTCCATTTGACAATCCACCACCAACCTTTGGCGTAAATGTATGCAATAGTTCTTTTTTTTCGTAGAGTGATAAACTCCTCACTAACTCATTTTACTAATTTTCTCAATGAAGAAGACACTATTTCATGTTTTGTTTAAAAACTTCATTTGCGTTTCATATGCAAGTCTACGAGACGTACATTTGTTCAACCGTCTTCTTTTACCTTTTAATTGTGTGTGTGTGTGTTTTGTTATTAGTCTATACACTGCCTTCCGTTTGTATATTATCATGTAGAGTTCACAACTGTTATCAAATTTAATGTTTGCAGGTACTTTTTTTTTTATCTCGAATTCGTTTCAAGCAGACAAATAAGTAAATATGTATTTTACACAAAATCAAACGTAGGCTTTGCATAAGGTATTAAGGGACGTTCATTAAAGCATTGAAGTCAGTAAAAGATATCCTTATTGTATTCCTTTCTCTATATTCTTTTCATCATTTCTTCCTCCGGTCTTAAATTTTACGCCTTCGAATTAGAAAGGTTTTTCCCTTCCTTCTTTCTTTCCACTACACTATAGTCTCTATAATCTAACCCGCCTTTTAGACCCAGGCTGACTCGGACGTGCCTTATCACTTGCAGCAGCCCGCAGCTGTTTCCTTAATGAGTCACCTACCAGCATCTCCACTAAGTATACTAGCTTTATTGTCCTAGTCAAAAATCCAAATTTTCATCGAGTATTTGAAAATATAAGAAGGACAATACAAACCACGATCTAATTTGTTAAAAAAAAAATTAGGCCTAGCTTGTTTATGTGCGGTAACATTTTACAAATTATGGCATGTTTGGTATCAATACTCTTATATTTTTTGGTAATTTCCAAATATTCTATAGAAATTTGGAAATTATAATTAGGGTAAGAAAGTTAGTTTAATTAGTGGGTATGCTGGTACGTGACTCACTAAAGAAACTGCAAGTGATAAGACACATCCGTGCCAGTTCGAGTCTACAAGACAGGTTACATCAAAAGACTATAACTCTGTCAGAATTTCAGTATGCGTTTTTAAATTTTGATCTAATACATTTCAAGGGAATTGAAATTAGAAAAATTATTTTGCTAGCCAAACTCGAAAAAGACCGGAAACTCGTCAAGGCCTTTTGCTCACAATCAAGGGTTATCGGGTCTCATGACAACTACACTCAATAATATAACTAGTTTCGCATCTCCCGCTCTGATTCAACGACGGGCCTGGCGCCTGTGCGTTGTGTAGTTGTAGGGGCTTGTACTGCAGCAACGACATGGCATACTGAAATTTACTCATTCACACTCCTGCTTGACGACCTCCATTTACCTTTCTAATTTTAATTTTACTACATCATACTCCAGGCGTACAATTGTATTCACTTTATATACAAGACGTATTCGTCATTAGCCATGCTGAAGATTGCAAGAGAAACAGTGTTTCAATATTTGTAATAAATACATTTGGTGCATGCAGATTAAACAATTTTTTTTAACTTGGTGTGGTGAAAGTAAGTTTAAACTGTAGATTTTGTAGCCACGCACAATTTGGCACAGTGGGCAACAGTTCGTGGAAGCGAGGCTGTGCGCATGCCCCATGAAGGTCACTTGGCGCAGCTTTTATGTAACGTAAAAAAATTAAGTAAAAATGAAAGCGACCGTTACGATAACTCGAAATGTCTGACGCTTTGTAATGTGCCATTTCGAATTGGGCGTAAAACGGTCCAATGAGTGGAGCAACAGCATATTTTGACATTTTTCTTCCCCCTCCCCTCTGTATTTGTATTATAGTTACAGTATTAGTATTTAAACAAATACTATTTTGCTTTGCTTCTGCATAAAAATTCCTTTTTTTTCTCTTTAGCTCAGCGCATTGGTACAATTTTCCATCGGGAAATACTGTCTGGAAAACTTTAATACCTTGAAGCTTTTTCCTATTCTAGGTTGTGATTTGCTTATCTTTCAGGCAGTGGCTCATCTAGTAGAGTTTGTTTTTCTGATTGTCTATAACCTTGATTGTTAATTTCACCTTATCGGTTTAGGCCGTTCAGCCCGTATTACCTTTACTAGTGTTGCTTACGGAGGGTGGCAAAGGACACTGGACGATTAATCATGGATACAAATAATTCAAATGGAAGATATAAGGAGGATAATTTATGCAGGATCTGGATTAGATCTATCATCTAAGGGGGCACTATCTACCTATCACACCATACAGTATGTATAATTATCTACATATAATTGGACCTATGTAGATAGTAGACCTGCCTTATATCGGGGTCATAAAGAGAGGATACACATATTTATAAGGAAAAGGAAGGGTATATGGACTATATCGAAATCTTGTTGCTGTTCATGACGAGCTGGTTGTAAATTACTTTTTACACTTTTGCTATTACTTGCCACCAGACTTTTTGTTAACTAAAAGTTGTTAAATTGTTAACTTACATTTGGAGGAAACGTTTTCGTCTTACGACTTCTTCAGCCTCATATTTTTGCCGCTAGAAATGCAGTTGTGCTTCCTCGGTACAATTTTTTTGAAAGTTAGAAGTGATGTGATCGAAGAGTATGTGTGATCTGTGCCGCGTTTGTTCATTTAAGATGTCATTTTATGTGTGTTGCTATGTCTTTATGTTTCATACTGTTCTAGTGTGTTCAATTTATGGCCTTTGTTGCATATGTATTTGGACTTATGCTTGGCTAAGGAAATGGTGTAATGGTACTGGGGATTGAGGGGGTATTATGGGATCCCCAAGTTTCTCACATCTGTATCCACCTTCTAAGATTGGAATGCATCTTGTAGTCCCCTATTTATAGACTTTATAGTCTTCAGATACGCGGCCTCACCACTGCAACTGCCAAATTGACCGTTACAAAAATCGCTAATTGTGTAGAACAGGGATTTAGACAAAAGCGCCTAATACTAAACAAATTTTAACTAATTGTAATAAAACAGTAAAATTAGACCAAGGAACTAAAATTAAGATAAACTTAATTTAAGTAATCAAAATTGTTGAAATTACGAAAATAACCTAAAATTAGTAGGGTTTGAATAGATAGCCTCACTGTATAGGAGCAGCAGCGTTGAAATAGCCTCACAACAGGCTCTAAAGTTATAAAGCTGTATGGGATGTTTCAATACGGAAGAACAAGATTGTTTATGAAATCTTACGACAGGGGCATAACAGCGCTGTAATCGAGAAAGTACAGATGTTGTAAGAGTAGTAAATTTTGATGTTGAATAACATTTGTTTTGATTTGAATTTGCTTTTAAAAGCCCTGAAAATTCCGATAGTTAAATAAGGTTAGGATGCAGTAGAATATTTGTGGTTTCTGTTGTTTCTCTAAAACACACTATGTATAATTCTAGTCAGGCTTTGGGTTCTCGACTCTTAGTAAGGTTCTAAGAGAGAGTACAACAGGAATGTGGATACATAAGAAAAATTAAGTGCAGAAATTATTTGTCTTCGTTACCACATGTTTAAAATAGACAAACAGTAGGAGTAGAACTTGTAGCCAAAATAGACAACCTCATGGAATGGTATTTTTGTAATTTTAAAACGATCATCCCGTCTGAGTATTATTGTCTAGGAAAGAGTTGTAAATACAGGCAACATTAAGGTAGGGCATGGTACCGCTTGGTTGATAACATGTGCAGTGTCACGTATCTGACCTACTCTCTATCAGGGAAATCTGTCTATCAGTTGCACGCTCTTGTAAACAAATTAATAAAGGATCGATGGAATGAGATATGATTAAAGAAAGGATAAAGTGATGAATCTAAGAATAATAAAATATTATAGCCTAAGGTCTCTTACAGGAAGTATACGTACTCACTATTTGGGTGATAAAGATGAGTCTATGAGCTACACCACTTCAATGAAATTAGGAAGGGTAGATGGAATAAGATATGCTTAAAGAAAGGATAAAGTGATGAATCTAAGAATAATAGAATATTATAGCATAGGGTCTCTTACCGGAAGTATACGTACTCCCTATTTAGGTGATAAAGATGAGTCTATGAGCTACACCACTTCAATGAAATTAGGAAGGGTAGATGGAATAAGATATGCTTAAAGAAAGGATAAAGTGATGAATCTAAGAATAATAGAATATTATAGCATAGGGTCTCTTACCGGAAGTATACGTACTCCCTATTTAGGTGATAAAGATGAGTCTATGAGCTACACCACTTCAATGAAATCAGGAAGGGTAGATGGAATAAGATATGATTAATGAAAGGATAAAGTGATGAATCTAAGAATAATAAAATATTATAACATAGGGTCTCTTACCGGAAGTATACGTACTCACTATTTGGGTGATAAAGATGGGTCTATGAGCTACACCACTTCAATGAAATTAGGAAGGGTCGATGGAATGAGATGTGATTAAAGAAAGGATAAAGTGATGAATCTAAGAATAATAGAATATTATAGCATAGGGTCTCTTACCGGAAGTATACGTACTCCCTATTTAGGTGATAAAGATGAGTCTATGAGCTACACCACTTCAATGAAATTAGGAAGGGTAGATGGAATAAGATATGCTTAAAGAAAGGATAAAGTGATGAATCTAAGAATAATAAAATATTATAGCATAGGGTCTCTTACCGGAAGTATACGTACTCCCTATTTAGGTGATAAAGATGAGTCTATGAGCTACACCACTTCAATGAAATCAGGAAGGGTAGATGGAATAAGATATGATTAAAGAAAGGATAAAGTGATGAATCTAAGAATAATAAAATATTATAACATAGGGTCTCTTACCGGAAGTATACGTAGTCACTATTTGGGTGATAAAGATGAGTCTATGAGCTACACCACTATAAAGAAATTAGGAAGGGTCGATGGAATGAGATATGATTAAAGAAAGGATAAAGTGATGAATCTAAGAATAATAGAATATTATAGCATAGGGTCTCTTACCGGAAGTATACGTACTCCCTATTTAGGTGATAAAGATGAGTTTATGAGCTACACCACTTCAATGAAATTAGGAAGGGTAGATGGAATAAGATATGATTAAAGAAAGGATAAAGTGATGAATCTAAGAATAATAAAATATTATAGCATAGGGTCTCTTACCGGAAGTATACGTACTCACTATTTGGGTGATAAAGATGAGTCTATGAGCTACACCACTTCAGTGAAATTAGAAGGGTAGATGGAATAAGATATGATTAAAGAAAGGATAAAGTGATGAATCTAAGAATAATAAAATATTATAACATAGGGTCTCTTACCGGAAGTATACGTACTCACTATTTGGGTGATAAAGATGAGTCTATGAGCTACACCACTTCAATGAAATTAGGAAGGGTCGAGGGAATGAGACATGATTAAAGAAAGGATAAAGTGATGAATCTAAGAATAATAGAATATTATAGCATAGGGTCTCTTACCGGAAGTATACGTACTCCCTATTTAGGTGATAAAGATGAGTTTATGAGCTACACCACTTCAATGAAATTAGGAAGGGTAGATGGAATAAGATATGCTTAAAGAAAGGATAAAGTGACGAATCTAAGAATAATAGAATATTATAGCATAGGGTCTCTTACCGGAAGTATACGTACTCCCTATTTAGGTGATAAAGATGAGTCTATGAGCTACACCACTTCAATGAAATCAGGAAGGGTAGATGGAATAAGATATGATTAAAGAAAGGATAAAGTGATGAATCTAAGAATAATAAAATATTATAACATAGGGTCTCTTACCGGAAGTATACGTAGTCACTATTTGGGTGATAAAGATGAGTCTATGAGCTACACCACTATAAAGAAATTAGGAAGGGTCGATGGAATGAGATATGATTAAAGAAAGGATAAAGTGATGAATCTAAGAATAATAGAATATTATAGCATAGGGTCTCTTACCGGAAGTATACGTACTCCCTATTTAGGTGATAAAGATGAGTTTATGAGCTACACCACTTCAATGAAATTAGGAAGGGTAGATGGAATAAGATATGATTAAAGAAAGGATAAAGTGATGAATCTAAGAATAATAAAATATTATAGCATAGGGTCTCTTACCGGAAGTATACGTACTCACTATTTGGGTGATAAAGATGAGTCTATGAGCTACACCACTTCAGTGAAATTAGAAGGGTAGATGGAATAAGATATGATTAAAGAAAGGATAAAGTGATGAATCTAAGAATAATAAAATATTATAACATAGGGTCTCCTACCGGAAGTATACGTACTCACTATTTGGGTGATAAAGATGAGTCTATGAGCTACACCACTTCAATGAAATTAGGAAGGGTCGAGGGAATGAGACATGATTAAAGAAAGGATAAAGTGATGAATCTAAGAATAATAGAATATTATAGCATAGGGTCTCTTACCGGAAGTATACGTACTCCCTATTTAGGTGATAAAGATGAGTTTATGAGCTACACCACTTCAATGAAATTAGGAAGGGTAGATGGAATAAGATATGCTTAAAGAAAGGATAAAGTGATGAATCTAAGAATAATAGAATATTATAGCATAGGGTCTCTTACCGGAAGTATACGTACTCCCTATTTAGGTGATAAAGATGAGTCTATGAGCTACACCACTTCAATGAAATCAGGAAGGGTAGATGGAATAAGATATGATTAAAGAAAGGATAAAGTGATGAATCTAAGAATAATAAAATATTATAACATAGGGTCTCTTACCGGAAGTATAGGTACTCACTATTTGGGTGATAAAGATGAGTCTATGAGCTACACCACTATAAAGAAATTAGGAAGGGTCGATGGAATGAGATATGATTAAAGAAAGGATAAAGTGATGAATCTAAGAATAATAGAATATTATAGCATAGGGTCTCTTACCGGAAGTATACGTACTCCCTATTTAGGTGATAAAGATGAGTCTATGAGCTACACCACTTCAATGAAATCAGGAAGGGTTGATGGAATAAGATATGCTTAAAGAAAGGATAAAGTGATGAATCTAAGAATAATAGAATATTATAGCATAGGGTCTCTTACCGGAAGTATACGTACTCCCTATTTAGGTGATAAAGATGAGTCTATGAGCTACACCACTTCAATGAAATTAGGAAGGGTAGATGGAATAAAATATGATTAAAGAAAGGATAAAGTGATGAATCTAAGAATAATAGAATATTATAGCATAGGGTCTCTTACCGGAAGTATACGTACTCCCTATTTAGGTGATAAAGATGAGTCTATGAGCTACACCACTTCAATGAAATCAGGAAGGGTAGATGGAATAAGATATGCTTAAAGAAAGGATAAAGTGATGAATCTAAGAATAATAGAATATTATAGCATAGGGTCTCTTACCGGAAGTATACGTACTCCCTATTTAGGTGATAAAGATGAGTCTATGAGCTACACCACTTCAATGAAATTAGGAAGGGTAGATGGAATAAGATATGCTTAAAGAAAGGATAAAGTGATGAATCTAAGAATAATAGAATATTATAGCATAGGGTCTCTTACCGGAAGTATACGTACTCCCTATTTAGGTGATAAAGATGAGTCTATGAGCTACACCACTTCAATGAAATCAGGAAGGGTAGATGGAATAAGATATGATTAAAGAAAGGATAAAGTGATGAATCTAAGAATAATAAAATATTATAACATAGGGTCTCTTACCGGAAGTATACGTAGTCACTATTTGGGTGATACAGATGAGTCTATGAGCTACACCACTATAAAGAAATTAGGAAGGGTCGATGGAATGAGATATGATTAAAGAAAGGATAAAGTGATGACTCTAAGACTAATAGAAAATTATAGCATATGGTCTCTTACCGGAAGTATACGTACTCACTGTTTGGGTGATAAAGATGAGTCTATGCGCTACACCACTTCAATGAAATTAGGAAGGGTCGATGGAATGAGATGTGATTAAAGAAAGGATAAAGTGATGACTCTAAGAATAATAGAATATTATTGCATAGGGTCTCTTACCGGAAGTATACGTTCTCACTATTTGGGTGATAAAGATGAGTCTATGCGCTACACCACTTCAGTGAAATTAGGAAGGGTCGATGGAATGAGATGTGATTAAAGAAAGGATAAAGTGATGACTCTAAGAATAATAGAATATTATAGCATAGGGTCTCTTACCGGAAGTATACGTACTCCCTATTTAGGTGATAAAGATGAGTCTATGAGCTACACCACTTCAATGAAATTAGGAAGGGTAGATGGAATAAGATATGATTAAAGAAAGGATAAAGTGATGAATCTAAGAATAATAGAATATTATAGCATAGGGTCTCTTACCGGAAGTATACGTACTCCCTATTTAGGTGATAAAGATGAGTCTATGAGCTACACCACTTCAGTGAAATTAGAAGGGTAGATGGAATACGATATGATTAAAGAAAGGATAAAGTGATGAATCTAAGAATAATAAAATATTATAACATAGGGTCTCTTACCGTAAGTATACGTACTCACTATTTGGGTGATAAAGATGAGTCTATGAGCTACACCACTTCAATGAAATTAGGAAGGGTCGAGGGAATGAGACATGATTAAAGAAAGGATAAAGTGATGAATCTAAGAATAATAGAATATTAGCATAGGGTCTCTTACAGGAAGTATACGTACTCACTATTTGGGTGATGAAGATGAGTCTATGAGCTACACCACTTCAATGAAATTAGGAAGGGTCGATGGAATAAGATATGATTAAAGAAAGGATAAAGTGTTGACTCTAAGAATAACAGAAAATTATAGCATAGGGTCTCTTACCGGAAGTATACGTACTCACTATTTAGGTGATAAAGATGAGTCTATGAACTACACCACTTCAATGAAATTAGGAAGGGTCGATGGAATAAGAAATAATTAAAGAAATGATAAAGTGTTGACTCTAAGAATAATAGAATATAATTGCATAGGGTCTCTTACCGGAAGTATACGTACTCACTATTTGGGTGATAAAGATGAGTCTATGAGCTACACCACTTCAATGAAATTAGGAAGGGTCGATGGAATGAGATATGATTAAAGAAAGGATAAAGTGATGAATCTAAGACTAAT
Organism: Prosapia bicincta; assembly: GCA_036971475.1. Taxonomy (NCBI): domain Eukaryota; kingdom Metazoa; phylum Arthropoda; class Insecta; order Hemiptera; family Cercopidae; genus Prosapia; species Prosapia bicincta. The sequence continues at coordinate 122,119,259 of JBAIZL010000002.1, read as the reverse complement.
AGAAAATTATAGCATATGGTCTCTTACCGGAAGTATACGTACTCACTGTTTGGGTGATAAAGATGAGTCTATGCGCTACACCACTTCAATGAAATTAGGAAGGGTCGATGGAATGAGATGTGATTAAAGAAAGGATAAAGTGATGAATCTAAGAATAATAGAATATTAGCATAGGGTCTCTTATCGGAAGTATACGTACTCACTATTTAGGTGATAAAAATGAGTCTATGAGCTACACCATTTCAATGAAATTAGGAAGGGTCGAGGGAATGAGACATGATTAAACAAAGGATAAAGTGATGAATCTAAGAATAATAAAATATTATAGCATAGGGTCTCTTACCGGAAGTGTACGTACTCACTATTTGAGTGATAAAGATGAGTCTATGAGCTACACCACTTCAATGAAATTAGGAAGGGTCGATGGAATGAGATATGATTAAAGAAAGGATAAAGTGATGAATCTAAGAATAATAGAATATTAGCATAGGGTCTCTTACCGGAAGTATACGTACTCACTATTTAGGTGATAAAGATGAGTCTATGAGCTACACCACTTCAATGAAATTAGGAAGGGTCGATGGAATAAGATATGATTAAAGAAATGATAAAGTGATGACTCTAAGAATAATAGAATATTAGCATAGGGTCTCTTACCGGAAGTATACGAACTCACTATTTGGGTGATAAAGATGAGTCTATGAGCTACACCACTTCAATGAAATTAGGAAGGGTCGATGGAATAAGATAAGATTAAACAAATGATAAAATGATGACTCTAAGAATAATAGAAAATTAGAGCATAGGGTCTCTTACCGGAAGTATACGTACTCACTATTTGGGTGATAAAGATGAGTCTATGAGCTACACCACTTCAATGAAATTAGGAAGGGTCGATGGAATGAGATATGATTAAAGAAAGGATAAAGTGATGAATCTAAGACTAATAGAAACTTATAGCATAGGGTCTCTTACCGGAAGTATACGTACTCACTGTTTGGGTGATAAAGATGAGTCTATGCGCTACACCACTTCAATGAAATTAGGAAGGGTCGATGGAATGAGATGTGATTAAAGAAAGGATAAAGTGATGACTCTAAGAATAATAGAATATTATTGCATAGGGTCTCTTACCGGAAGTATACGTTCTCACTATTTGGGTGATAAAGATGAGTCTATGCGCTACACCACTTCAGTGAAATTAGGAAGGGTCGATGGAATGAGATGTGATTAAAGAAAGGATAAAGTGATGACTCTAAGAATAATAGAATATTATAGCATAGGGTCTCTTACCGGAAGTATACGTACTCCCTATTTAGGTGATAAAGATGAGTCTATGAGCTACACCACTTCAATGAAATTAGGAAGGGTAGATGGAATAAGATATGATTAAAGAAAGGATAAAGTGATGAATCTAAGAATAATAGAATATTATAGCATAGGGTCTCTTACCGGAAGTATACGTACTCCCTATTTAGGTGATAAAGATGAGTCTATGAGCTACACCACTTCAGTGAAATTAGAAGGGTAGATGGAATACGATATGATTAAAGAAAGGATAAAGTGATGAATCTAAGAATAATAAAATATTATAACATAGGGTCTCTTACCGGAAGTATACGTACTCACTATTTAGGTGATAAAGATGAGTCTATGAGCTACACCACTTCAATGAAATTAGGAAGGGTCGAGGGAATGAGACATGATTAAAGAAAGGATAAAGTGATGAATCTAAGAATAATAGAATATTAGCATAGGGTCTCTTACAGGAAGTATACGTACTCACTATTTGGGTGATGAAGATGAGTCTATGAGCTACACCACTTCAATGAAATTAGGAAGGGTCGATGGAATAAGATATGATTAAAGAAAGGATAAAGTGTTGACTCTAAGAATAACAGAAAATTATAGCATAGGGTCTCTTACCGGAAGTATACGTACTCACTATTTAGGTGATAAAGATGAGTCTATGAACTACACCACTTCAATGAAATTAGGAAGGGTCGATGGAATAAGAAATAATTAAAGAAATGATAAAGTGTTGACTCTAAGAATAATAGAATATAATTGCATAGGGTCTCTTACCGGAAGTATACGTACTCACTATTTGGGTGATAAAGATGAGTCTATGAGCTACACCACTTCAATGAAATTAGGAAGGGTCGATGGAATGAGATATGATTAAAGAAAGGATAAAGTGATGAATCTAAGACTAATAGAAAATTATAGCATATGGTCTCTTACCGGAAGTATACGTACTCACTGTTTGGGTGATAAAGATGAGTCTATGCGCTACACCACTTCAATGAAATTAGGAAGGGTCGATGGAATGAGATGTGATTAAAGAAAGGATAAAGTGATGAATCTAAGAATAATAGAATATTAGCATAGGGTCTCTTATCGGAAGTATACGTACTCACTATTTAGGTGATAAAAATGAGTCTATGAGCTACACCATTTCAATGAAATTAGGAAGGGTCGAGGGAATGAGACATGATTAAACAAAGGATAAAGTGATGAATCTAAGAATAATAAAATATTATAGCATAGGGTCTCTTACCGGAAGTGTACGTACTCACTATTTGAGTGATAAAGATGAGTCTATGAGCTACACCACTTCAATGAAATTAGGAAGGGTCGATGGAATGAGATATGATTAAAGAAAGGATAAAGTGATGAATCTAAGAATAATAGAATATTAGCATAGGGTCTCTTACCGGAAGTATACGTACTCACTATTTAGGTGATAAAGATGAGTCTATGAGCTACACCACTTCAATGAAATTAGGAAGGGTCGATGGAATAAGATATGATTAAAGAAATGATAAAGTGATGACTCTAAGAATAATAGAATATTAGCATAGGGTCTCTTACCGGAAGTATACGAACTCACTATTTGTGTGATAAAGATGAGTCTATGAGCTACACCACTTCAATGAAATTAGGAAGGGTCGATGGAATAAGATAAGATTAAACAAATGATAAAATGATGACTCTAAGAATAATAGAAAATTAGAGCATAGGGTCTCTTACCGGAAGTATACGTACTCACTATTTGGGTGATAAAGATGAGTCTATGAGCTACACCACTTCAATGAAATTAGGAAGGGTCGATGGAATGAGATATGATTAAAGAAAGGATAAAGTGATGAATCTAAGACTAATAGAAACTTATAGCATAGGGTCTCTTACCGGAAGTATACGTACTCACTATTTGGGTGATAAAGATGAGTCTATGAGCTACACCACTTCAATGAAATTAGGAAGGGTCGATGGAATAAGATATGATTAAAGAAAGGATAAAGTGATGACTCTAAGACTAATAGAAAATTATAGCATATGGTCTCTTACCGGAAGTATACGTTCTCACTATTCAGGTGATAACGATGAGTCTATGTGCTACACCACTTCAATGAAATTAGGAAGGGTCGATGGAATGAGATATGATTAAAGAAAGGATAAAGTGATGAATCTAAGAATAATAGAATATTAGCATAGGGTCTCTTACCGGAAGTATACGTACTCACTATTTGGGTGATAAAGTTGAGTCTATGAGCTACACCACTTCAATGAAATTAGGAAGGGTCGATGGAATAAGATATGATTAAAGAAAGGATAAAGTGATGACTCTAAGACTAATAGAAAATTATAGCATATGGTCTCTTACCGGAAGTATACGTACTCACTATTTAGGTGATAAAGATGAGTCTATGAGCTACACCACTTCAATGAAATTAGGAAGGGTCGATGGAATAAGATATGATTAAAGAAAGGATAAAGTGATGACTCTAAGACTAATAGAAAATTATAGCATAGGGTCTCTTACCGGAAGTATACGTACTCACTATTTAGGTGATAAAGATGAGTCTATGAGCTACACCACTTCAATGAAATTAGGAAGGGTCGATGGAATAAGATATGATTAAAGAAAGGATAAAGTGATGACTCTAAGACTAATAGAAAATTATAGCATATGGTCTCTTACCGGAAGTATACGTACTCACTATTTAGGTGATAAAGATGAGTCTATGAGCTACACCACTTCAATGAAATTAGGAAGGGTCGATGGAATAAGATATGATTAAAGAAAGGATAAAGTGATGACTCTAAGACTAATAGAAAATTATAGCATATGGTCTCTTACCGGAAGTATACGTACTCACTGTTTGGGTGATAAAGATGAGTCTATGCGCTACACCACTTCAATGAAATTAGGAAGGGTCGATGGAATGAGATGTGATTAAAGAAAGGATAAAGTGATGACTCTAAGAATAATAGAATATTATTGCATAGGGTCTCTTACCGGAAGTATACGTTCTCACTATTTGGGTGATAAAGATGAGTCTATGCGCTACACCACTTCAGTGAAATTAGGAAGGGTCGATGGAATGAGATGTGATTAAAGAAAGGATAAAGTGATGACTCTAAGAATAATAGAATATTATTGCATAGGGTCTCTTACCGGAAGTATACGTTCTCACTATTTGGGTGATAAAGATGAGTCTTTGCGCTACACCACTTCAATGAAATTAGGAAGGGTCGATGGAATGAGATATGATTAAAGAAAGGATAAAGTGATGACTCTAAGACTAATAGAAAATTATAGCATAGGGTCTCTTACCGGAAGTATACGTTCTCACTATTTGGGTGATAAAGATAAGTCTATGTGCTACACCACTATAAAGAAATTAGGAAGGGTCGATGGAATGAGGGAGGTAAGATTAAGGAAAAGGCAAAAAGTACTTCTGGTATGGGAAATAGGTAATAAGTATGGTAACACATGACCAGGATTGCTAACCCAGAGTAAAGGAGCCGACACGTTACCTGTTAGGAAGAAAATTATCGTTAGAAAGACTGATGTAATTTGAAGGGTACCAGAATTCTTCGTTGTGGATGGTGAAAAGGAATCAAAGACTTCAAACGGCATAGAACTCTACATGAAACCTCCCGTGACAGGTCACCAATAGAAGTACAGCACTGGCCTATTCGTGCTCACGTCCTCCCATTGTCTTCATTACAAAAAGAAAGTACAATCGACAAACTGAAATGACTACTTATAGTTAGCAAGTGAAACTTTACTTTCCCGACATGAAAATAGATTTACAAATTTCATAGCTTGTTTTGCATGACAGCCGAGTTGGTCATCAGAGCTGTTGGGTTGTGCCACTTTCCCCGTGACATGCGCAGTGTCATCATGGTTGTACAGGTTATGAAATATGTTGCTAAACAGAGTTTTGAACGAAAAAAAATAGTTTGCTCGTGCAACTGCAGATTTAATATTAGGGACTCGCTAATTTGTCACAGAGTTATATATTAATATAAACTGTGTGTATAAAAAATATTAAACGTACTGAGGAGTTATATGAAAACGTTGCTTATTAAAAGACTAAAAGTAACCACAAATTCTAAAACTAAAAATAGAACGAAAATAGATGAATTATGAATTAATGAAAACGTTGCTCATAAAAAGACTACAAGTAACCAGAAATTCTAAAACTAAAAATAGGCGAATTATAAATTAATGAAAACGTTGCTCGTAAAAAGACAAGTAACCAGAAATTCTAAAACTAAGAATAGGCGAATTATAAATTAATGAAAATGTTGCTCATAAAAAGACTACAAGTAACCAGAAATTCTAAAACTAAAAATAGAATGAAAATAGACGAATTATAAATTAATGAAAACGTTGCTCATAAAAAGACTACAAGTAACCAGAAATTCTAAAACTAAAAATAGACGAATTATAAATTAATGAAAACGTTGCTCATAAAAAGACAAGTAACCAGAAATTCTAAAACTAAGAATAGGCGAATTATAAATTAATGAAAACGTTGCTCGTAAAAAGACAAGTAACCAGAAATTCTAAAACTAAGAATAGGCGAATTATAAATTAATGAAAATGTTGCTCATAAAAAGACTACAAGTAACCAGAAATTCTAAAACTAAAAATAGAATGAAAATAGACGAATTATAAATTAATGAAAACGTTGCTCATAAAAAGACTACAAGTAACCAGAAATTCTAAAACTAAAAATAGGCGAATTATAAATTAATGAAAACGTTGCTCGTAAAAAGACAAGTAACCAGAAATTCTAAAACTAAGAATAGGCGAATTATAAATTAATGAAAATGTTGCTCATAAAAAGACTACAAGTAACCAGAAATTCTAAAACTAAAAATAGAATGAAAATAGACGAATTATAAATTAATGAAAACGTTGCTCATAAAAAGACTACAAGTAACCAGAAATTCTAAAACTAAGAATAGGCGAATTATAAATTAATGAAAATGTTGCTCATAAAAAGACTACAAGTAACCAGAAATTCTAAAACTAAAAATAGGCGAATTATAAATTAATGAAAACGTTGCTCGTAAAAAGACAAGTAACCAGAAATTCTAAAACTAAGAATAGGCGAATTATAAATTAATGAAAATGTTGCTCATAAAAAGACTACAAGTAACCAGAAATTCTAAAACTAAAAATAGAATGAAAATAGACGAATTATAAATTAATGAAAACGTTGCTCATAAAAAGACTACAAGTAACCAGAAATTCTAAAACTAAAAATAGACGAATTATAAATTAATGAAAACGTTGCTCATAAAAAGACTACAAGTAACCAGAAATTCTAAAACTAAAATACGCGAAAATAGGCAAGTTAGAGATTTACAAAAACATTTGTCATGAAAAAACTAAACTTTACCAGAAATTCAAAAAATAAAGATAGAACGAAAATAGACGAATTATAAATTAATAAAAACGTTGCTAATAAAAAGTCTAAACCTAACCCCAAATTCTAAAACTAAAACTAGAACGAATTATAAATTAATGAAAACGTTGCGTATTAAAAGACTAAAAGTATTTCACAGAAATTCTAAAACTAAAATACGAAAAATAGGCGAGTTAGAGACTTACAAAAACTTTGACCATAAAAAGATGAAAAGTACTATAAATTCTAAAACTTTAACAAAGACATAATTTTATCATGCTACATTTTATGCTTTATTTTTGTGTTTCAGAAAAGCCATACCCTTCGCTTGCTTTCTTCTCTTGTTATTATGTTTTCCTCACTTCTTTTCATAGCACGCAGGCATCCTATTGTCTTCGGACGTATTTTTTAGTGAATTATTGAAGTAATAAGAAGTAACATTTAGTTCCACTCAGATTCATTCAAAGCCAACACCTCATGGTATTCCGGTGAAGTAAGCAAAAGGACGCTAGGAAAATCCGTTACCCATGAATTGTAACGAACAAGTTGTACAAAGAAGGAATCAATCCCCGTGACCAGATAGACGCCCCCCGCACGTTACAGCCTACTCACAAGTTGGCCGTCTCCAAACAGAACTTTGCATATTTCGTAACGGCTCTTACCTTTAATTATGCAATTATATTTTAATTTTAGAACAAAAACACTTCGACTGACACGTACTTGCAAGATTTAGGTCAACGAATGGGCAAGGAAATTAATTCTGTCCTTGCCCAGAGTCTGTATTTTAATTAGAGGAATCCTAAATCTAGATGGTTTTAACAATTTCGCCATCTGGAACGAAATCAGGCTCCATGAAGTTAGAATGGTGATATAACTAAGATTTACATGTATTTACACTTTTTCTTTTATACAGTGAACCAGTGGCGGATTTAAGGAGGGGCTTTGGGGCTCAAGCCCCTCCCAAAATATGGAAAAGTGAAAATTTTTAAACCATAAAATAACACTTTAAATGTAAACTAAAATGTCATTTCCGATGTCTGCGTTCGTCCCCGATTTAAATCTACTTAATAATCAGTAGAATATGTTTACAAACCCATATTATTCACTATAATCCCGTACTGTAATCATTAATAAATAGGGCCATCCACAATGTAATAAATAGGTTGTTTACACTGTAAATATGTGGTAAATGGGGCCAAATAATACGTGTGTAATATTACATAGCAGGCCTGTAACTATTTCCCTCGGATAGAAGACCCTTAAGAGTTTACACTATATCTATCATATCTCCTAAATATTTTCCAGACGGGAGACCCTTTCCTCCCCTCACCCCCCAAAATATTTTTCTAGATCCGATCCTGCAGTGAACCACGAATGAGAAATGTATTAAATAAAATATATGACATTGTAAACAAGTTGTTCTACTTGATTTTTAACGTATTTATAGTGTCCTGAAGTGTACATCTGAATGCGGCTAAACATTTCGTAGTCATATACAAATATATAAAACATAATTTTTAACAAAGAGTGAAATCCTGTTCCGACATTTTTAAAAAGTGTTTACCAATATTAAAAAATAGTTGTTTGGGTTAATTATATTTTCTGTTCAGTTTTTATAAAGCCATTTTTTGACCCCAATACCCTGCGAATTATTTCACTGATCGTTGAGGTGGCTAGATATAATACGTATTGGCAGTTTTAGTGATATGGCGCCCTAGTTTGAAGTAACAACCAGGTGCACGATGTTTACCAAAGGCCATAAATTGGTCTTCCTAATCATAACCGTACTCCCGACCATACCAACGACTTCCCTTCAAGGTTTCTATTCAATACAATTTGAACGTTTTATTGTTAATAACGAAATTGAAGGTTTTATGTGTTTTTTTTTTTTAATTTTCCATTTTCCTTTAATTGTAGGGGCCTATTTTGCTTCCGGTTTCATCTTCCTATTTCATTTGGAAAAATGTGATGCATAATAATTTGGTTTAGTTTTTCGTTAAAAAAATATAATATTTAGAATATCGGATGAACATTGTTTAAATTAATTATAGTACTAATTTCTCCCCTTCAGTCCATTAATAGAAATGTATACCTTCACCCTTTTAATACGGAATTCTCTCCTTAAGCTCTATAATACGAATTTTTCTCCTTTAGCTCTTTAATACGAATTTCTCCCCTTCAGCCATTAATAGAAATGTATACCTTTATCTTTTTAATACGGAATTCTCTCCTTAAGCTCTATAATACCAATTTTTCTCCTTTAGCTCTTTAATACGAATTTCTCTCCTTAAGCTCTATAATACGAATTTTTCTCCTTTAGCTCTTTAATACGAATTTCTCTCCTTCAGCTCTATAATACGAATTTCTCTCCTTTAACTCTATAATACGAATTTCTGTCCTTTAGCTCTATAATACGAATTTCTCTCCTTTACCTCTTCAAAACGTTTTTCTCTCCTTTAGCTCTATAATACGAATTTCTCTCCTTTAGCTCTTCAAAACGCATTTATCTCCTTTAGTTCTTCAATACTAATTCCTCCGTTTTAGCTCTTCAATACGAATTTCTTTCCTTTAGCTCTTTAATTTGAATTTTTCTCTTTTTGCTCTACAATACGAATTTCTCCCCTTTAGCTCTTCAATACGAATTTCTCCTCTTTAGCTCTTCATTACGAATTTCTGTCCTTTAGCTCTATAATACGAATTTCTCTCCTTAAGCTCTTCAAAACGAATTTCTCTCCTTTAGCTCTATAATACGAATTTCTCCGTTTTAGCTCTTCAATACGAATTTCTCTCCTTTAGCTCTATAATACGAATTTCTTTCCTTTAGCTCTTCAAAACGTTTTTCTCTCCTTTAGCTCTATAATACGAATTTCTCTCCTTTAGCTCTATAATACGAATTTTTCTCATTTAGCTCTTAAAAACGTATTTCTCCCCTTTAGCTCTTCAATACGAATTTCTCCGTTTTAGCTCTTCAATACGAATTTCTCTCCTTTAGCTCTATAATACGAATTTCTCCCATTTAGCCGAAAAATACAAAAAGGTTCATTTCAGCGTATTAATTGAACCTTATTGTTCTTTTTCTCCATATTACTATCGCACAGTATTTTTTATACTAAACATTAAAGTTTTACACTTTTCCATATTGTTAGCATTTCGTAGCGACCATCGTAAGCATTGGTTTCGTTAGCGGACATCGTTGAAGAGATTTTAAAACGGTAGCTTGACAGTTGAATAACTTTTGCAACCGGCCGGTTGCTGCAGCCACTGATCGTTTAGAATAACGCATTAACTTTCTTACGTAAATAAGTCATGCTTTTAACCTCATTACGTCAATTGAAGTCTTCTGATTTATGGAGCTGGTCTAACAGCCGTCCGCGACAAGCCGACGGGAAGTGAACAGTGTACACAGGAAGTTAACTACTGTCATTTAGTGTTTCCTGAACTGCGCAGCTGGTATAGATTTCACTGCACTACTAATAAACTAAAAATCTCTTTTAAAAGAAATTAAATGAAATTGTTCGGGAAATTTACGGTTATGCGCTTGACAGAATGAATTTGTTTCTAGTTGTACAACATACGTGTGTTTCGGTGTAGCAGGTCTGATGTCCTTTAAGTCGGACTGTGAAATCTTATAGCTTTCGTCAATTACATAGCCGTGAAAGATAAATTGATCGATGTAAACAAACCCTTATCATAGGACTGTGCTTGTAAGAGAGGCAATGGTAAGTGAAATGAAAAAATGTATGACACATAAAAAGAGGACAAAAAATAGTTTGCAGGTTTTTATAGTCTGTGAAAGGAAAAAAAATAATTATAAATTATGAATAGGATCAAGATAAATTTATGAAACTTTCTGGTCTAGGAAACAAGCCAAGGAAGGGTTATGGTATACAACGAGCTAGTAAGGTTTAATAGCTGAAGAAGTATCTACTCTCTATTGGGCTCATAAAATGCTGTGGAAGGATTGATGGGCTAAGAGGAGGGACATGACGCAATCTCATGGTAATGGAACGCTTACGTAAAGGGTGCCCACTCTTTGTCTGGTTCATAGAGAGGAGTTAAAGCGTTATACCTGTTCAATCGTAAGCTGGCACTCGATCGATCGATAGAAATCAAAAAGCTAGCCCTATTAAAAAATATTGGTTTTTGTAGTGCGTGTTGCATCAAAGGGCATCGCTAAGAAATTGTAGGCGTAAACTGATATAAGTAAATTTGTTCAAAACTTAATGTAAATGAACTGGTTAATATGATAAATCAAATAAAATAATATTTATAGCGGCCTTTCGGCCTAGTTAAATCTACATTACTGTAATATACAGATTATTATTGTAAAATACTATACCTCATATTATAATGTTTGTAGAACGGTCTTTTGGTTCCTCTATCCTTCCCCCTGCCTATGCTCGCCCTTCGAGGTCACGTTCCAGCTTATATATACCCGTGAGTGAAGAAGCCTTAAAGGACAATACTCTTGCGACTTTAATTATTCTATCGGGCATGTGTGTTGTGTATAAATGCAGTGAGTGCGTTCGTAGCGATCGAACCTCCCTAACCCCAACTTGGATAGTGTTTCGCTATTGATATTCACAATGTTCATAGATTAATAACTTTCTCACAGCAATAGAGTGATCGCTTCGTCTGCGTACTTTTGACTCACAGATATAAAGTACACTAAGAGATATGCATGTATATGTATCCAATTATGTACTCCGAATCATAGCATTAGAGGATATCCGTAATAGGTTTGCTACAAAACTGAAATCAAAACAGAACCGTGGATTTCAAAAAGATCTCTTTAAAATATTTAGGAAAAGACCTTGGAAGAGCGATTGAAGTGAACTGAAGCTTTTGAGTAAAACAACATTAACACAGGTTTTGTCCCACCTCGGGTGTTCTCAACGATTGACATACTCCTGACTAACGATGTGAAACCAAATCAACAAGACTGGTTGGCTCGTGCAGTGTCCCTTAATGAGACGTTTCTCAGAAATAATTGGCATTAATTTGCACAGGTTACCTTTTGTTTCACTGTATATTAGCTCACCACATTCTTAAACGTCTCACTCTTCTGAGAAGGGGAACAATCGCGTGGGCAGTTTTTTCGTCAAGCCGCAGGTACTTGGCGCTGCCCGCGGTGTGCTCTCAACGTTCCGGTTTCGCTTCTTATTTTGTAGTCGGTTAAGAAGGGAAACAACCGCCGTTTTGTTTTTAATAAAGCAAAAAATAATTTTGCTTGACGTGGTTCGTGTGTGGCCTGTCACCGGTGGTAATAGCATGATTGCGGTTCATGGAACGAACATTGACGTTTGGCTATAAATAGACTTTGCAACCTAGAAGGATACAACTACACTGGCGTTAACTTATATTTTTATTGTTAGTAGCAATTATTAACTAGTCGTAGGGTTGTTAGGGCTGTTTTACTGTTTCTAGTAAAGGGCTACTTAGTAGTAACCATTTTATTATTAGTTGAGATTGTAATAACAATTTAACTGTTTGTAGTTGAGGTAGTTGTAACAATTTCTGTTAGTAGATGAAGCCGTAGTAATAATATTTTGATAGTAGTTTAGGCAGTAGTAACATTTATCTGTTAGTAGTTAAGAATGTAGTAACAATTTTATTGTAGTAGTTCCAGCAGTAGTAATAATTTTCTGTTAGTAGTTGAAGCAGTAGTAAAAATTTTGTTACTAGTTAAGGTAGTAGAACAATTTTAGTGTTAGTAGTTGAAGCAGTGGGAAATATTTTCTGCTAGTAGTTAAGAATGTAGCAACAATTTTCTTTTAGTATTTAAGGCAGTAGTAACAATTTTAGTGTTAGTAGTTGAGGGAGTGGGAAATATTTTCTGCTAGTAGTTAAGAATGTAGCAACAATTTTCTTTTAGTATTTAAGGCAGTAGTAACAATTTTAGTGTTAGTAGTTGAGGGAGTGGGAAATATTTTCTGCTAGTAGTTAAGAATGTAGCAACAATTTTCTTTTAGTATTTAAGGCAGTAGTAACAATTTTAGTGTTAGTAGTTGAGGGAGTGGGAAATATTTTCTGCTAGTAGTTAAGAATGTAGTAACAATTTTATTTTAGTAGTTCCAGCAGTAGTAATAATTTTTTGCTAGTAGTTGAGGCAGCATTAACAATTTTATATTACTAGTTAAGGTTGTAGTAACAATATTAGTGTTAGTAGTTGAGGGAGTGGGAAATATTTTCTGTTAGTTGTTAAGAATGTAGCAACAATTTTATTTTAGTAGTTCCAGCAGTAGTAATAATTTTAGTGTTAGTAGTTGAGGCTGTGGGATATATTTTCTGTTAGTAGTTAAGGTAGTAGTAACAATTTTATTTTAGTAGTTGCAGCAGTAGTAACAATTTTATTGTAGCAGTTGCAGCAGTAGTAATAATTTTCTGTTAATAGTTGAGGCAGTATTTTCAATTTTATGTTACTAGTTAAGGTTGTAGTAACAATTTTAGTGTTAGTAGTTGAGGCAGTGGGAAATATTTTCTGTTAGTTGTTAAGAATGTAGCAACAATTTTATTTTAGTAGTTCCAGCAGTAGTAATAATTTTCTGTTAATAGTTCAAGCAGTAGTAACAATTTTAGTGTTAGTAGTTGAGGCTGTGGGATATATTTTCTGTTAGTAGTTAAGAATGTAGTAACAATTTTAGTGTTAGTAGTTGAGGCTGTGGGATATATTTTCTGTTAGTTGTTAAGAATGTAGCAACAATTTTATTTTAGTAGTTCCAGCAGTAGTAATAATTTTCTGTTAATAGTTGAAGCAGTAGTAACAATTTTAGTGTTAGTAGTTGAGGCTGTGGGATATATTTTCTGTTAGTAGTTAAGAATGTAGCAACAATTTTATTTTAGTAGTTCCAGCAGTAGTAATAATTTTCTGTTAATAGTTGAAGCAGTAGTAACAATTTTAGTGTTAGTAGTTGAGGCTGTGGGATATATTTTCTGTTAGTAGTTAAGAATGTAGCAACAATTTTATTTTAGTAGTTCCAGCAGTAGTAATAATTTTCTGTTAATAGTTGAAGCAGTAGTAACAATTTTAGTGTTAGTAGTTGAGGCTGTGGGATATATTTTCTGTTAGTAGTTAAGAATGTAGTAACAATTTTAGTGTTAGTAGTTGAGGCTGTGGGATATATTTTCTGTTAGTAGTTAACAATGTAGTAACAATTTTAGTGTTAGTAGTTGAGGCTGTGGGATATATTTTCTGTTAGTTGTTACGTATGTAGTAACAATTTTCTTTTAGTAGTTGAGACAGTATAATAGTTTTACTTATATGATAGGGAATACAAATCTGTGGTAAAGGTCAAGCAAGGCTTAATATGATACATGGAGGGAGGGAGAATCGAGATATCTTGAGAGAGTCACTTCCGTGAAGTAGATCCGTATGTACGGTGGTGTCCTAACAGAGAGTTGTACAAAAATAAGAAACAAGCCAGAACCATAACAATTAGCTTGTTTCTTAATGACTTTCTCCTTAGATAATTTGATTGTACGTAAACATATTTTGAGAAATATTCCATAGTTTTATTTATACAACTAATATTATTATATAACTGGTATATGTCTTGGCTTTGTACGTTGTAATTTTTATTTCTCCTAATTTCAACAGGTTTGCCAAAGTTGTAAACAATTTTGTAGAACGTGACTAGAATAGAAGATTAATTTTAGCTATAGTTAAATTGCTTGTCTCTAAGAAGGCGAACATGTGTAGGGAGGTAAAATATATTTGAGCGAAATATTTAATATTCAAAGATTTAATTGAAAAAAACTTGAAATTAAATAATAGGCCTATCTTTTAAATATTTCAAGATAGGAGCGCAAAGAAGAAAATTTTAGGTCTACTTCCTCGTCTAGAATATGAAATTTCTTTTTAATCTTTTGCAGAACACAAAAAAATAATTACACTTTTAGTCAGAAAACCTCAAGATGTACGACACAAAAACAGCAAAAAAAATTATATATTTTAAATTGTACTGTTTTGTAATGAATTACAGATTAATTCCAAATGATTGTAAAAAATTTACATATTTCAAGTCGTTTCTAAATAGTTTTCGTATTAAATGAGATGACCATAAATTAAACAAAAACAAATAAAAACATACACAAAACTCACAAATTAATCATTTATTTACTCATACGCGTTTTAATGACCAAGTCATCATCATGTAATCACCAGTCATCAACTGTAAGTTGTAAGTTAGAGTTTGTAGTAGTAACACTCACTGATGATAATGACTTGGTCATTGAAATGCGTATGAGTAAATAAATGATTAATTTGTGAGTTTTGTGTATGTTTTTATTTGTTTTAACTCAACCTTACAAGTTAAGTTCAAAGAATATTTGTATAAATTAAACACTTTAAGCTTGCGTTTCCATGCCCATAAAAATACTCCAAAGGGGGTAACTTCGTTTGGCTATGACGTCATATTTTAGTAGTAAAACGTTCAAAGAACGGATAAATGGTCTAGCTATGGCTTACATTCATGAGAAAATTGCTGTAACTTACAGAGGATGACGTTCCTTAACGATCTTTCAAAGATTTGTCGTAGGTAAATTTAATGTTTATTGAGTACTCTTTACATTTGGAATGCATTGAAGTTGAGAGCAAATTCAATTAATTTTTTTGTCAACTTGTATTTAATTTTAGGCGTTAAATTGGCATAAAATTTAATTTAATACTCAAATTTCTGTTTTGGTCAAAAATATTAACTCACAGCAAAATGGCTCTTAGAAGAGATTTTTTCCAGAGTTCACTGTTGGCTATTCTGTAAGTTTTATAATATTCAAAATTCTGAAATCGATAGATTTATAAAAGTCTTACACAGTGGCGTAGCCAAGTAGATGTTGAGAGGTCACGACCCGGAAAGGTTAGGGAGGGGAACCTACTCGGGGAAATGTAGGACATTTGTATCTCTAGAAATCATATTGTATGGTATTTTGGCACTTACTATTACACACTTGTTGAGTCGTCGAGAAGCAGTTTTGCTAAATTCCTAGCGCTACTTTATACGGTAATATTTGTCCCCTAAAATTAATTAGTCTGGAGTAGGTACGTGCCCCATCTCGCTACGCCCCTGGTCTTACATAACCCGAGTGAAACAAGGAGGCGCCTTATCGTCTTCCTTAATAACAGGACGTTAACCGACAGGTCTGGGTCTGATAGATAGCAGGCGTTAACCTTTCCCGATAGTAACCTTATAATTGGACATCCCATTACGGTAATGTGCACGATTACTTCTATTAAAGTCTTGTAAGGTTAATGTACAATGGTTTAGAAATATATACTTGCAACATTAAACGTTGCCGTTAATGAATGTTAGGGTATGGAACGATATATTTATCTCAACAAATTCTACATTGGGCAAACGGGTCACGGCTTTAAATAAAGAGTCGAGGAACACAAACAGAACACCAACTCAGCATTTTACAATCACAAAAGAAACAGGACACACATATACAGACATTTACCATAATTAATCACTTAAACACTAGTTTATGACTATCCGAACTTTAAATTTAGTACATTTATTAAAACTTAGTGAGACAGAACGTTTTCGATCGCTATGTGCCGATCTTCATCAGTGTCTTCTCTGACACTAATGAAGATCGCCACATAGGATCGAAAACGTTCTGTCTCAGTAAGTTTTAATAAATTTACTAAATTTAAAGTTCGGATAGTCATAAACTAGTGTTTAAGTGATTAATAAGATTCACCGAACGTAATGGACTACAATTCAAGAAACTAGACTACAATTTTTACCATAACCTAGAAATATTGCACATCAACAAAAAAGGACCACATCTCAACACATTAGAACAATATTAAATTTATAAACACAAAAAAACACAAAGTACAAACATATTAAACGAACAAACGCAATAGAAATCACACATTTTCTTTGATACTATCGAAAACCTGCCTTTAAAACCGTCACCACTTGACCCTACATCTCCAAGCAGAAGACACTGATGAAGATCGCCACATAGCGATCGAAAACAGTCCTGTCTCAGTAAGTTTTAATAAATTTACTAAATTTAAAGTTCGGGTAGTCATAAACTAGCGTTTAAGTGATTAATAAGATTCACCGAACGTAATGGACTACAAAATTCAAGAATTTACAATAACATAGATATCTTGCACACCAACAAAAAAGGACTACATCTCAACACACTAGAACAATATGAAAATTACAAACACAAAATATACAAACATATTGAACGAATAAACCCAATACAAATCACACATACTCTTTGATACTATCAAAAACCTGCCTTTAAAACCGTCACCACTTGACCCTACATCTCCAAGCAGAAGACACTGATGAAGATCGCCACATAGCGATCGAAAACAGTCCTGTCTCAGTAAGTTTTAATAAATTTACTAAATTTAAAGTTCGGGTAGTCATAAACTAGCGTTTAAGTGATTAATAAGATTCACCGAACGTAATGGACTACAAAATTCAAGAATTTACAATAACATAGATATCTTGCACACCAACAAAAAAGGACTACATCTCAACACACTAGAACAATATGAAAATTACAAACACAAAATATACAAACATATTGAACGAATAAACCCAATACAAATCACACATACTCTTTGATACTATCAAAAACCTGCCTTTAAAACCGTTACCGCTTGACCCGACATCTCCAAGCAGAAGACACCGATGAATGTCGCCACATAGCGATCGAAAACGTTCTGTCTCAGTAAGTTTTTACAAATTTACAAAATTTAAAATTCAGATAGTCATAAACTAATGTTAAAGTGATTATTATATATTTATGTAAGAGAAAAGCAGTTGTTCGGATAAGAGGAAAAGTTCTGCTTAATGAATGAGCAAGGGCGGGTAAACATGTATCTACCACTGCGGTAGAGAACTAAGATTCTACTCAATTATTACTCATTATTTCCTCTGTTACCCCTGGTATCATATGTTTCCTCGACCCTCAATACGGCCGTTTACCTTATCTAGATATTCTTTTACAAGGGGATATAACGTCTAGACCCGATAAACTCCTTTTGCCTCAACAAAGATCAGGTCTTGTTTTAGACTGTTGTGGAAAAAAACAGTACGACCATTTCACCAACTTGAGTCACTTGCGAATTTTCCCTTTACACCATTTCTGTATTATGCCAGTTGTTTCTTTTATTCCGACACTATTTCGGCGAAATCAAGGCTACTTCAGGTAAGCTATCTCCGGTCCAACTGATTGCTGATTCCAAGTGTCAGAGAATTGTTGCGTCCCTTCTCTTATGCCACTGGTCTTTTCCTATCCTTCTTACTACACGGAGGGGTAACGTTTAAAGTTCTTCTTATGAAATTTATAGAGAGTAAAGCATCATTCAGCGAAACCGATCGTTAGCCTTTTCTCAGTGCCAGGGGATCAAGTGACATTCCTTCTCCTAGTCGATTAATCCATTGTTATTCTTCTTCCTACAACGAGGTGTGATGTTTAAATTCCTCCCTACAAATGTGGTAGTAAGATATCCTTCGGGTAAGCTATCTCTGGCCCACGTGTTTAAACTCCTTTCCCTGCGAACCGATATATTTCGTGTATGTGTCGTGTTTTGCCCAACGTTATGACTCTTCGCTGTATCCTTCATCAGGGACTTAATGTCCCCACTTCAATTGTACTTATTAATTACATCGTCCTTAACCTTCCTTAGGATGTGATGTGAAAATCCTGCATGAATGAAAAATAGTTTTTCTTTATTTGGCTTTAAGCGTGTTGAGACGAATGTAGCAATAAGGATATTGTCGCCTGTGAAAAATATAGAAAGAGTCGTATATAGTTTGTAAAATAAGATAATCACATAATACTGTCGAGGTCTGTGATGTGTAGAGAAGTGCACACTTGACTGAAC
The DNA here is from genome assembly GCA_036971475.1 of Prosapia bicincta. Lineage (NCBI taxonomy): Eukaryota > Metazoa > Arthropoda > Insecta > Hemiptera > Cercopidae > Prosapia > Prosapia bicincta. The sequence continues at coordinate 122,100,689 of JBAIZL010000002.1, read as the reverse complement.
AAACCTGTTCTGAATTGGGGCCATAGGGAGGTGTCCATGTCCCTTGTGTAGGGATAAGGTAAATGTAGACAGGTTTGCGAAGAAACGTAATGTTCTCCTGTTACTGGAATTAGAACAGCGACATAGGAAGAAAGTGATAAACATAGGGGGATCTTAAAAATGTTTTAGGAAAACCATCCAGAAACACCCACTAGGAAGGTATTTACTAATAGTATTTAGAGTATTCTATTAGGATCAATCTCGTCGAAGTAGGATTTAAAGACTATTCCTGGGTGTGTGAGACAAGTAAAGGTCGAGTTCTCTTCTAAATATTGGTAAGTCCTACACTAAAAACCTCTCTACAGTTCAGATTTGAAAATTGTGGAATTGCATTGTTAGAAAATTACAAAACGTCGCTCATGTCATGTCAGATGATGAATGTAAAGCCCTCCAGCTAATAATTGAAGGTAAGATATTAGGAGAGAGAAGAGTCACAATGAGGTCTTGGTTTAAAAATCTAAGATATTGCTAGGAAGATTTTTATAGAGCGGGTAGTTCCGGTGATAAATTGGTCACTATGATCAACAACCTCCTGAAGGATATGGTGTAGACCAGGGGTGCTCAACTTTTATGGAACGGTGGGCCAATTAAATGTTCATTTTTCTGGAACCGAGCTCGGGATTAAAATTTCTCGAGTTCAACAATTGGAATACGTCTTATCTAGTTGGGGTTAACTTTCACATAATATTACTTACATTTTTAATTATAATATAAGCTTACATCCCATACATACACAGCCACTTTATAATTTATGATAGCATACATACCTGTAACAACGTATCCGGATATCAAATTCTCTATCTTGTTAATGTTAATACTTGCAACAAGTATTTAAAGTTAACTACACTCATTAATCATACTACACCAGGATTCAAAACATAAAACAACTAACTTGAAAATTAAAAAAACAAGAAAAGACTTCTGAAAAGTGTTTATTTTAGTGGGAACTTTGACACTGTTTCTTTTGATAATTGTTCAATGTATATTTTAATGTTTGTAGTTACTATTTTCAATGTTGATTCCAAGTGAATGTCAGTTAAACGCGTACGAGCTTTAGATTTGATAGATTTCACTAACGAAAATGCATGCTCACAAATGAAAATACTACCTAACAAACACGAAATTTTTTAAAATATTTTTCACAGATTAACTATCACAGGCAAATAATTTTAATAGAAATCAATAATGGAACATCAAAGAATTTTAACTTTGACTGAATCATGTGCTGCAGATCAATAAGTTCCATTTGAATATTATGTGGTGCATCCATACAATCAACACTGAACGGCGATGCAAGGATTTCAAATAACTCTTCAAATTTGTTAAGATCATGAAATATGTATTCAAAATCTTCCTCCAAACATTGTATTATATTGCTATATTTCGAGAAGTCCAAGGCGTTATCAACATCTGTTAAATTCATCTCAATAAGCGAAGGGAAGTTAACCAGAACTCCATTTCCCATTTGGGCGCCCCACACTGACTTCTTTTGAAACGCTCTTATAAGACTCACTGACGAGTGAATTAAATTGTCTTTGCCTTGAAGTTTGGTATTCAATTGGTTCATATTAAGATTAAATATTTCCCTAACCACATCCGTATGGGCTGTACAATGTATATAGCAACAGAATGTACTCGCTTATGCCTTTCGCTATGGAATAGAGTTACATTTCCCTACATTCAAAAGCAACATTCTAGATTATAGATTGAACATTATAGACCGCGGGTTGTGCATCCCTGGTGTAGACCAGTAGCGGCTCCTGTCCAATTACATAGGTGGGGCTCATGACAAGGGGTCTTCCCAGATTTACGAGGTGCGGAGAAAATTTTGAAATTTGATACCCATTTAACTCGTTTTAAATTCTAAGCACCTACAACTTTTATTAAGTTATACTTATTGATTAATATATTAACATTGCTATAACTAATAGACATATTACGGTGTGATTTACGAAATGTTGCTAGGTTGGGTATTTAAGTGATCGCCTATTGGTTGCTAAAGCGTCGAGTACTCAACGAGTAGTGTGAATCATGTTTTACATTCAAGAGTATATTAGGCCACTGTGTATGCGCATCAAAGGATCTATAAATGGAAACAATACTTATCTAGTACATAAATATTATTCTTTAAAATGAGTTTAAAAGAGTAGTTTCATAAAAGAATATTATTATTAAATATAAAATTTGATCTGTTTACTTTGAGTCAAACGCACCAACATTTATTTGTGAGAACATTACGAATAATCCTACAATGCTGCTTCCTAAATCAGTCGGAATTGTAGTAGCAGCACTGATTAGTCATTTCTCAGCGCATGCGCAAGACGACGGGATTCCATCCCAGGCCACCCGTAACACGCGCGTTGAGTGACGTCACCGCCCGGTTTTGGCTGTTTCAGCTTATTCCATGCACACTCAATGCACTAGTCTGGGGCTCTCTGCTATGAGCCCCGCGCGGAGCTTGCGGCTAATTTCGTGCGTCAACTGCTAAATATTTTATGGTTTTAACATTACTTAAATAATTCTAAGCTCTTCTTAACCTAATTTAAGATAAATGGATATTAATTAAAAAATTAATTTTTGTAATTGGGAGGGCTGCGCCCCAGAGCCCTTTTGGACAAACCGCCACTGGCGTAGACGGAAGATGTTCTACGTCACCATTACGACGTACGAAGGGATTATAATAATACGTAAATAAATCATACTGGACATGTAAATAATGTCTTACAATAAACGCCTATTAGCGACATGAATTCGAGTCGCTTCGTGTATGCGAACAATCAATTCCTAGCAGCGTATTTATAGTAATGTAATAGGAAGATTGCTACATAGCCGTGTTTTCAAGGTTGACCGTATCCGTTGTGTAAGAACAATCGTCCTGACAGGATGGCGGTAAGAATGTGTTGAGCGTTTTAATTTGCTATTGATCAAATCAGTCCATTGGAGCAAAGACATTTCCTTTAATGTTGTCCTATACTTTCCTCTCATTATTGCATTGTACTTATGAGAAATAAAATTAAAGCCTTAACTATACGTGTTTATGTTATATTGACATTCCAAAAACTACGTTATAGCAATTACAGCACACCACACAACTGACTTTAGCGTTCACATTTCTGTACCCGAAACCTGTCGAACTAACCGGACGTTCTTATCATAATTCATCAGGTAACAATCCCTTATCAGTTGTGTCAATCTCCCCAACCTTCCACCAGTAGTTGTGCTAATCCCCCTAAGGACTTTGGACGCATACACGACTAAACATTTATTTCACTCGAAAATTCATGACCCCTTTACGCCACCCTTTTAAATCGTATTACATTTAGATTCTTTTAGACAAACGGAAAAAAAGTATTTGAAAAAACAAAGTAATTAACAATACTCCAAATACAACAAGATATTACTTATATCAATGCAATGTCATATCTTAACACACTCAATAGACTTGAAGAAGTTACAATAACCACAGAAAACATAAACAAAGAACTAGGCACAATTAAGTATTTAGCATACACAAATGGATACAACACCACAATAATAGACAAACTATGGTACAAAATACAAAAAAAACACTAAAATTAACACTACAGACAGGGAAAACAAATACATCACATTACCATACATAAACAAAACAACAAACAAAACAGCCCGCATATTTCAAAAAACAGGATACAAAATAGCATTCAAAACTAATAACAAGTTACAATACAAAATACAACTCGACACCAACAACAAAGATAAACCACAAGCACCAGACGTGTACAAACTAAACAGCGACAAATGTAACAAATTCTACATTGGGCAATCAGTTCGCAGTTTTAAACAAAGAGTCGAAGAACACAAACAGAACACCAACTCAGCATTTTACAATCACATAAACGAAACAGGACACAAATACACAGACATTTACCATAACCTAGAAATCTTACACATCAACAAAAAAGGACCACGTCTCAACACACTAGAACAATATGAAATTTACAGAAACACAAAGTACAAACATATTTAACGAACAAACTCAATACAAATCACACACACTCTTTGATACTATCGAAACCCTGCCTTTAAAACCGTCCCAACAACTCCAAGCAGAAGACACTGATTAAGATCGCCACATTGCGATCAAAAACGTTCCGTCTTGGTAAGTTTTTACAAATTTACAAAATTTAAAGTTCGGATAGTCATAAACTAATGTTAAAGTGATTAAACAAGATATTAATCAAATACTAACTCATTTAGACGCTTATATAGAATAAACTCGTCTATATAACAAATAGATGTTTGTAACGTTACTGTAGCTATACCCTCTGATGATAACTACTTAATCATCGAAATGTGCATAAAAGTTTAATCTATTTAAGGTTGTTAATGAGTTATTATTTGATTAATACTTTGTGAAATGGCATTGAGTGAATTGTTAATTATATTACCAACGTTCTCATGGAATCTTTTTCAAAAATCCTAACGTACGAGAAAGCAGAAAGAAATATATACAACTGTGTAAAAGTTTAAAGAAATCCTAACGTACGAGAAAGCAGAAAGAAATATATACAACTGTGTAAAAGTTTAAAAAAATCCTAACGTGCGAGAAAGCAGAAAGAAATATATACAACTGTGTAAAAGTTTAAAAAAATCCTAACGTACGAGAAAGCAGAAAGAAATATATACAACTGTGTAAAAGTTTAAAAAAATCCTAACGTACGAGAAAGCAGAAAGAAATATATACAACTGTGTAAAAGTTTAAAAAAATGCTAACGTACGAGAAAGCAGAAAGAAATATATACAACTGTGTAAAAGTTTAAAAAAATCCTAACGTACGAGAAAGCAGAAAGAAATATATACAACTGTGTAAAAGTTTTAAAAAATCCTAACGTACGAGAAAGCAGAAAGAAATATATACAACTGTGTAAAAGTTTAAAAAAATCCTAACGGACGAGAAAGCAGAAAGAAATATATACAACTGTGTAAAAGTTTAAAAAAATCCTAACGTACGAGAAAGCAGAAAGAAATATATACAACTGTGTAAAAGTTTAAAAAAATCCTAACGTACGAGAAAGCAGAAAGAAATATATACAACTGTGTAAAAGTTTAAAAAAATCCTAACGTACGAGAAAGCAGAAAGAAATATATACAACTGTGTAAAAGTTTAAAAAAATGCTAACGTACGAGAAAGCAGAAAGAAATATATACAACTGTGTAAAAGTTTAAAAAAATCCTAACGTACGAGAAAGCAGAAAGAAATATATACAACTGTGTAAAAGTTTTAAAAAATCCTAACGTACGAAAAAGCAGAAAGTAATATATACAACTGTGTAAAAGTTTAAAAAAATCCTAACGTACGAAAAAGCAGAAAGAAATATATACAACTGTGTAAAAGTTTAAAAAAACCTTTTTTTACGATAATTATTCGGGTAAGTATGTAATAATATTTGCTTCAAGCCCCATCAAAAAAAAAATTAATGTCGCAAATTTATGCAGTGCAACTCCCGTCTTGACGTCTTGAATCCCTATGACGTCGGATTGGATCTCTTGTTTATGATATTTTAAAAAGTTGCGAACTGAGAACAGGTTGCCTTTACAACCTGAAAGATTATTCGAGGGTTACAGCTTTTCTTTTGTGCTCCTTTTCCTGGATATTTAAGGGTCAAATTTGACGCGTACAAAATGTTTTGTATGTTTATATTAAAGCTTGTTTAATTAGACCATGCATTAATTTTGCTAACCTCCAACAAGCACCTGTAACTAAAGTTTGTCCATTGGCACTTTAGTTTTTGTCTTCACTAATCATAGCACCACTGTGCGCTAGCTAGATCGCCATCTGGTGAGTATCTAGCAGGTAGAGAACCTCCGTGTTCGGTTGGAGGGGAAGTTGAAGTCGCTCTTCATGTTATTGGACATCTTCATTATTACCTCTGAGATCTTTTAAATATTCAGATCTCTGTGAATATATTTGTTTTCGAAGTAACAAGGGACATTAACTATGTTTCTTAATACCTTGTTCTCGAGCGTCTGCAGAATTCCTGCATTCGATTTTTTTGCACATCCTCATAGTATGGCTGCCAATGTAGATACTATGGTTCTATTAATATCCAATAGCGGTTGGTATTTTTACTCTTATTTGTGAAATTGATATGGACCGATTTCCCTCTATTTAGTTTTATTTACTTATTACACTTTTGCTATTACTTGCGACCAGACTTTTTGTTAACTAAAAGTTGTTAAATTGTTAACTTACACTTGGGGGAAACGTTTTCGCCTTACGACTTCTTCAGCCTCGTATTTTTGCCGATAGGAATGCTGCAGTTGTGCCTTCCTCGGTACCATTTTTTGAAAGTTAGAAGTACTGTGATCGAAGAGTATGTGATCTGTGCCGTCCCCACATACTCTTAACAAAAAGTCTGGTCGCAAGTAATAGCAAAAGTGTAATAAGTAATTAACAACCAGCTCGTCATGAGCAGCAACAAGATTTCGATAGTTTTATTTTGAACAGAAAAATGTAATGAATTATTTTTCGTTATATATTACTAGAGATATAATATTTCTAATAACACTTCTTAGTTACACTGAGTTTAAATATTAAAAGATCGTATATTTGTTTTTATAAAATTGTGATGTTATCCTTGAGTTATATTCAATACTATTTTTAGATAACTTAATATATCTAATACAGAATTCTAAACTAAATTTTAACGAATTGAATAATAAATCTCAATATTTTTTCAATTCCTTCTATTAGTTCACAATCTCCTTTTTGTATTTCTTGTTCAAATTTTTAATCGTTCTTAATTAGTTTTTATTCATCCACTGAAGTTCAGATACATTTTGTAGTGGATGGGATTTGGTGTTAACACAGTGTTTTCAAATATTAATTCATTATTCAAATTTATAATGAATTAGTTTTAGTTTTATATGGGAGAAAACATTTTCACAAGAGGGATAAGATATAGTTATGTCGTCCCATCTGGCTTAAAGTAAGTGTAACATGATTTCATTAGGCAGCTGGTTTTATGTTTTAGGTTATGTGGTGGAATAGCTGTTTTCAAGCGTAGGTTATGTTATTTTGTATAATTGTAATTATTTAATAAAAAGTAACTAAAGTAAAGTGTTTCTTTGTTGACCTAAGTAGGAATATATTTTAAAATAGTTTTGTTTATATTACGTGTTTAAAGTTATTTGTAATGAAACCGTAGTCTTTCTGTGTTGTTAATGTGTTAAATTAGATCCGTATAGAAAGAGTGGGAACAAATGAGAAAATTTGTTATAAATTGAAAACATTTCCAAGCCTACAGCTCGTTGTTCAGAATTCAGAATACGTCCAGAGAGAGCCAGAGTTGGACATGTGTTGTCAGTTTTACGGCAGGGTCACTTGATATTTGCCTAACTACACTCGCCAGCTCTAATTTGCCGAACATTGCTTCGGACGTAAACATCCGACCAGATATGGTGAGGATAAGAAACACGTTCTACTTGTCTGCGTCTCATCGGCCGTTACGGAAGGACAGTCGGATGTGTGCTTTGAATTCAGGGCCAATGACTGCTTGCTTGGTCTTTGGAAATAGTCGTTTGCAATGATCGAATTTTATTTTGAGTTTATTTTATTTGAGTTGTTCTGACAATAAACTTCAAAGTACAGTGTTCGTCTTACGGATCGATGAGCTGGTGTGCTAAAAATTTCAGAATATTTTTGTTGTCTCAGATTGAGGACTTTTCTTACTCAAGCGACGGGATAATAACTCGATATTTCAACATCTAGGAGGAAAACGTCTTACGCCGTCCTCTTATCGCGAGGTTGAATGTGCATTCAACATAATTTTGTGCTTGAAGTTGAGAAAAGACTCGTACAAATTGTCTCGAAAGACGTTAAGAGAGTTTATTTCAACATCTGGGAGGAAAACCTCTTACGCCGTCTTCTCATCGCGAGGTTGAATGTGCATCCAACATAATTTTGTGCTTGAAGTCGAGAAAAGACTCGTACAAACTGTCTCGAAAGACGTTGAGGGAGGTTATTTCAACATCTGAGAGGAAAACTTCTTAGGCCGTTTTCTTATCGCGAGGTTGAATCTGCATCCAACATAATTTTGTGCTTGAAGTTGAGAAAAGACTCGTACAAATTGTCTCGAAAGACGTTGAGGGAGGTTATTTCAACATCTGGGCGGAAAACGTCTTAGGCTGTTTTCTTATCGCGAGGTTGAATGTGCATTCAACATAATTTTGTGCTTGAAGTTAAGAAAAGGCTCGTACAAATTGTCTCGAAAGACGTTGAGGGAGGTTATTTCAACATCTGGGCGGAAAACGTCTTAGGCCTTCTTCTTATCGCGAGGTTTCACGTGCATTCAACATAATTTTGTGCTTAAAGTTGAGAAAAGACTCGTACAAATTGCCTCGAAAGACGTTGAGAGAGGTTATTTCAACATCTGTGCGGAAAACGTCTTAGGCCGTCTTCTCATCGCGAGGTTTCACGTGCATTCAACATAATTTTGTGCTTGAAGTTGAGAAAAGACTCGTACAAATTGTCTCGCAAGACGTTGAGGGAGGTTATTTCAACATCTGTGCGGAAAACGTCTTAGGCCGTCTTCTCATCGCGAGGTTTCACGTGCATTCAACATAATTTTGTGCTCGAAGTTGAGAAAAGACTCGTACAAATTGTCTCGCAAGACGTTGAGGGAGGTTATTTCAACATCTGGGCGGAAAACGTCTTAGGCCTTCTTATCGCGAGGTTGAATGTGCATTCAACATAATTTTGTGCTTGAAGTTGAGAAAAGACTCGTACAAATTGTCTCGAAAGACGTTGCGAGACATTATTTCAACATCTGGGCGGAAAACGTCTTAGGCCGTCTTCTCATCGCAAGGCTGAATGTGCATTCAACATAATTTTGTGCTTGAAGTTGAGAAAAGACTCGTACAAATTTTCTCAAATAGGCTCAAAAGAAGAGAGGTTAGGTTGAAGCAGGAAAGCACATCATTCTTATACAGAAGATGAGATTGGATTGGGTGTATATGTGATGCACGTCTACCACATTTATCGATTAACCTGCAGAGGTGTCTACCCTTTTCAAGAGAGAGAGAGAGAGAGAGAGAGATTTTGAAGTGGAGTTACTTCAATCACTCCACGCTCTGTAGTTATTAGAACCACTATTCTGTATTCATGACGGTTATCTAGTCTTCGCTTACAGATAAAACTAATTTATACTTAATTGATTTACATATATACGTAATTTAAACCCAAAAATATTATGTTTCTCGAACGGGAGAATATTAAAACTAACCTTTGCAATTGTTATTGGTTTTCGTCCAAAGAATTCACTTCGCCTATTTACGTTGATAGTTATCCTTTACTAAATATTATTATCGTCCTTTAAAATAGAGGATGCTCTCTATACTTGTTATGTAGTAACGCCTTCTGGTAACAACGGTCTTCGTTCTTGCATAGTTCAGATTTATTCCGATAGGGTCGCATGGCTTGAACGTAATGTTGCGAAATAAGCCTGTTATTGGAGCGCTCTTTACCTCGGTAACGGCAATTTTTTAGAAATAAAATACTCGCAACAACAGTGAAACCAGGATAAAACCAGATCGTTGACGGCAACTCGAGGAGCCAACGGAGCCGAGATCCTGCAGTTTACTGCTTTCTTTTTGCCCATCTGCAGCTGTTTTGTAAACAGTTTATAATGGCGGCCTGTTTGATAGTCGTGAGCAACGCCATGCTTTCAGCACGACTTATCGTATAAGTTATATATGATCCCGGTTTGCACTACCTTTTTACATATTTACATGGAAATTGCTTGTGATTTCAACATACGGGTCTATTAGTGACAACATGTATTGTACGAGGTCTCATGCAAATGCGCAGTGTAGCACTTCTGTGCTACATTATAGTAAGCGAGCTGTCTTTAGCTGCTGTTATAGTGTATAACTAGACAAATTGTCACATATAACTCGTGCCATTATAATCTTTCGTCATGGATCGCGTCACTTTAGTCATACTTCGAGATTCGTGCGCCCTAAAATCTTAGGTCAGAGATTCGAGTTCATTTTTAGTCCTACTTCAAGGATTCGAGCCCCCCTAATTCTACATATACGACTTGAACCCACATTAGTCCTGCTTCATTTGAGCACTTTATAGTTCTTCTTCAAAGAGTTCCCTGTTACTCCTTCTTCATGGATTTGATTGTGTTTTTGTCTTATTTCGAAAATTCTAGCTCCTTTTTAATTATAGTTCTACTTCAAAGGTCAAGTTGCCTATTAATACCTGTTCATAGATTCGAGCTCCCATTATTCTACATCGCGAATTTGAGACCCACTTTTAGGTATTTTTTAATAATTTGAGCCCTTCTTTCTCCTACTACAAGGATTCGAACCTCGACTCCAGGATTCGAATAGCTCTAGGTCATGGATTATTTATAGTTCATGGATTTTGCGATTTCTACAAAAAATGGATTAGTCATTTAAATAGCCTAAATAATGCAGAATCGACCATAGATTCGAATTCTATTCACGGAAACGCTCTAATATTAGTATTATAAGAGCAACCGTAATTATCATATATTTACTCTAAAAAATGCATGAACTTATTTATAGTTCATGGATTTTGCGATTTCTACAAAAAATGGATTAGTCATTTAAATAGCCTAAATAATGCAGAATCGACCATAGATTCGCATTTTATTCACGGAAACGCTCAAATATTAGTATTATAAGAGCAACCGTAATTATCATATATTTGCTCTAAAAAATGCATGAACTTATTTATAGTTCATGGATTTTGCGATTTCTACAAAAAATGGATTAGTCATTTAAATAGCCTAAATAATGCAGAATCGACCATAGATTCGCATTCTATTCACGGAAACGCTCTAATATTAGTATTATAAGAGCAACCGTAATTATCATATATTTACTCTAAAAAATGCATGAACTTATTTATAGTTCATGGATTTTGCGATTTCTACAAAAAATGGATTAGTCATTTAAATAGCCTAAATAATGCAGAATCGACCATAGATTCGAATTCTATTCACGGAAACGCTCTAATATTAGTATTATAAGAGCAACCGTAATTATCATATATTTACTCTAAAAAATGCATGAACTTATTTATAGTTCATGGATTTTGCGATTTCTACAAAAAATGGATTAGTCATTTAAATAGCCTAAATAATGCAGAATCGACCATAGATTCGCATTTTATTCACGGAAACGCTCTAATATTAGTATTATAAGAGCAACCGTAATTATCATATATTTACTCTAAAAAATGCATGAACTTATTTATAGTTCATGGATTTTGCGATTTCTATAAAAAATGGATTAGTCATTTAAATAGCCTAAATAATGCAGAATCGACCATAGATTCGCATTTTATTCACGGAAACGCTCTAATATTAGTATTATAAGAGCAACCGTAATTATCATATATTTACTCTAAAAAATGCATGAACTTATTTATAGTTCATGGATTTTGCGATTTCTATAAAAAATGGATTAGTCATTTAAATAGCCTAAATAATGCAGAATCGACCATAGATTCGCATTTTATTCACGGAAACGCTCTAATATTAGTATTATAAGAGCAACCGTAATTATCATATATTTACTCTAAAAAATGCATGAACTTATTTATAGTTCATGGATTTTGCGATTTCTATAAAAAATGGATTAGTCATTTAAATAGCCTAAATAATGCAGAATCGACCATAGATTCGCATTTTATTCACGGAAACGCTCTAATATTAGTATTATAAGAGCAACCGTAATTATCATATATTTGCTCTAAAAAATGCATGAACTTATTTATAGTTCATGGATTTTGCGATTTCTACAAAAAATGGATTAGTCATTTAAATAGCCTAAATAATGCAGAATCGACCATAGATTCGAATTCTATTCACGGAAACGCTCTAATATTAGTATTATAAGAGCAACCGTAATTATCATATATTTACTCTAAAAAATGCATGAACTTATTTATAGTTCATGGATTTTGCGATTTCTACAAAAAATGGATTAGTCATTTAAATAGCCTAAATAATGCAGAATCGACCATAGATTCGCATTTTATTCACGGAAACGCTCTAATATTAGTATTATAAGAGCAACCGTAATTATCATATATTTGCTCTAAAAAATGCATGAACTTATTTATAGTTCATGGATTTTGCGATTTCTACAAAAAATGGATTAGTCATTTAAATAGCCTAAATAATGCAGAATCGACCATAGATTCGAATTCTATTCACGGAAACGCTCTAATATTAGTATTATAAGAGCAACCGTAATTATCATATATTTACTCTAAAAAATGCATGAACTTATTTATAGTTCATGGATTTTGCGATTTCTACAAAAAATGGATTAGTCATTTAAATAGCCTAAATAATGCAGAATCGACCATAGATTCGAATTCTATTCACGGAAACGCTCTAATATTAGTATTATAAGAGCAACCGTAATTATCATATATTTACTCTAAAAAATGCATGAACTTATTTATAGTTCATGGATTTTGCGATTTCTACAAAAAATGGATTAGTCATTTAAATAGCCTAAATAATGCAGAATCGACCATAGATTCGAATTCTATTCACGGAAACGCTCTAATATTAGTATTATAAGAGCAACCGTAATTATCATATATTTACTCTAAAAAATGCATGAACTTATTTATAGTTCATGGATTTTGCGATTTCTACAAAAAATGGATTAGTCATTTAAATAGCCTAAATAATGCAGAATCGACCATAGATTCGAATTCTATTCACGGAAACGCTCTAATATTAGTATTATAAGAGCAACCGTAATTATCATATATTTGCTCTAAAAAATGCATGAACTTATTTATAGTTCATGGATTTTGCGATTTCTACAAAAAATGGATTAGTCATTTAAATAGCCTAAATAATGCAGAATCGACCATAGATTCGAATTCTATTCACGGAAACGCTCTAATATTAGTATTATAAGAGCAACCGTAATTATCATATATTTACTCTAAAAAATGCATGAACTTATTTATAGTTCATGGATTTTGCGATTTCTACAAAAAATGGATTAGTCATTTAAATAGCCTAAATAATGCAGAATCGACCATAGATTCGCATTTTATTCACGGAAACGCTCTAATATTAGTATTATAAGAGCAACCGTAATTATCATATATTTGCTCTAAAAAATGCATGAACTTATTTATAGTTCATGGATTTTGCGATTTCTACAAAAAATGGATTAGTCATTTAAATAGCCTAAATAATGCAGAATCGACCATAGATTCGCATTTTATTCACGGAAACGCTCTAATATTAGTATTATAAGAGCAACCGTAATTATCATATATTTACTCTAAAAAATGCATGAACTTATTTATAGTTCATGGATTTTGCGATTTCTATAAAAAATGGATTAGTCATTTAAATAGCCTAAATAATGCAGAATCGACCATAGATTCGCATTTTATTCACGGAAACGCTCTAATATTAGTATTATAAGAGCAACCGTAATTATCATATATTTACTCTAAAAAATGCATGAACTTATTTATAGTTCATGGATTTTGCGATTTCTATAAAAAATGGATTAGTCATTTAAATAGCCTAAATAATGCAGAATCGACCATAGATTCGCATTTTATTCACGGAAACGCTCTAATATTAGTATTATAAGAGCAACCGTAATTATCATATATTTACTCTAAAAAATGCATGAACTTATTTATAGTTCATGGATTTTGCGATTTCTATAAAAAATGGATTAGTCATTTAAATAGCCTAAATAATGCAGAATCGACCATAGATTCGCATTTTATTCACGGAAACGCTCTAATATTAGTATTATAAGAGCAACCGTAATTATCATATATTTGCTCTAAAAAATGCATGAACTTATTTATAGTTCATGGATTTTGCGATTTCTACAAAAAATGGATTAGTCATTTAAATAGCCTAAATAATGCAGAATCGACCATAGATTCGAATTCTATTCACGGAAACGCTCTAATATTAGTATTATAAGAGCAACCGTAATTATCATATATTTGCTCTAAAAAATGCATGAACTTATTTATAGTTCATGGATTTTGCGATTTCTACAAAAAATGGATTAGTCATTTAAATAGCCTAAATAATGCAGAATCGACCATAGATTCGCATTTTATTCACGGAAACGCTCTAATATTAGTATTATAAGAGCAATCGTAGTTACCATTATTTTGCTCTAAAAAATGCATTAACTTATTTATAGTTCATGGATTTTGCGATTTCTATAAAAAATGGATTTGTCATTTAAATAGACCTTCAAGAATACAAACTCATTCTACTAAGCTATACTTCATAGCTTCGAGCCTTTTCACGTGGCTCCCCAGTACCAGAGTGGATTTATAATTCTACCTGTATCCAAATGAAATGCAGCTTTCTTCTATCCTTGTCAGGAATAATGTGTTCCTTAATAAAATAACACATGCAGTCTTTATGAATCTAAGAAAGAGTGTGACGTATGGCGGTTAGCCTGGGAGATTTCAACAAGTATTTGAAATGCTATTTTGAAAGAGAATAAATTATGTTAAATGGACTGAAAACATAAATTAATTTGTCTCTTACAGGAGTAAGTGAATAACCAATATTAAGTCATTAAAATTTCAGTCTACAGTTAGACCGACGTTCTGTTATTGAAATAATTAAAAATGTAGCAGGGAAGTTGTGTTTTTAGTACGTTTTAAAATAAAGTACAGTCTCACTAATCCGGACTTGATGGGACCGGACCCGGTCCGGATCAACGAAAGTCCGGATTAGACGGAAAAAGCCAAACAAATGCATACAATATGTGTTTTAGGTGGGAAAACATATTGAAATTGTAGTTTTAGTGAAATTGAGGCCTAAATATAGCTTACAGTACAGTATTTCATAGCTTATGTAGCAAAAAATCGTATAATTATAACAGAAAAGTCATGACATAAATAAATATCTAAGCACCTTTCTCGTTGAATAAAAGTATTCACATAAAGTTATTTACACTATACTGTATAAACGCACAAAAAACTCAAACAAAAATGAAACTGAAACAAAAACAAACTTTAAAAAACTTAGTGAAAAAAGTCCGTAATGTTCTTTTGTTTTAACGATGAATGACGTCGTTTCACAGTACGATCTCGTAGGCGTTTCAAGGTCAGTAGCTCCGCAGTTGACGTATCACTTTGTTTCTCAAAGTAAGTCATCAACCCCTCCAGCATTGCAGCCGCCTCATCATGAGTTAGGCTGACAGGTTCGTCTGTGTAGTCTTCCTCTTCCGAGCTGTCATTTTCTGCGTTTGCAGTGCACACCGCGACGATTTCGTCCTCGTTGAGCACTTGATGACCAATGTCATTATCACTGATAATCCACTCGGAAATATCAGTGTCTTTCAACTCGGCACAACCCTCCAATTGTTGAAAAATCTGAACAAATTCATTGTCGTCATTAGTAGGTTGACTGTCAGATTTTCCACTTTCCTGTGGCATTTCAGGCCACAATTTTTTCCAGCTTTTTTGTAGTGTAGACGGTTGAATTTCCTCCCACGATTCTGCAGCCATATGAATGACATCCTTTATAGTCACTTTTTTAAGATTTTCAATAAATTTTGTAGCTGGATCTGCTTCTTGTTGTTCCAAAAGCGATAAAATTAACTTTTTCCTATATCGCCGTTTTCTCGCTTCGATCACGCCCTGATCCATCGGCTGAATGAGAGCCGTTACGTTAGGAGGAAGAAATTTAACAAAAATGTCACCATGACGCAATTCTTCTTCATTTGGGTGGCATGGGGCATTATCAATTAGTAAAACCGCTTTTCGAGGGAGTTTTTTCTCTTTTAAAAACTTTTCTGTTGTTGGAACAAAGTTTTCAAAAAACCAGTCCTTAAAAATTTGACTGTTCATCCACGCTGATTTTTGGAACTTGTATTGGGCCGGTAGAACACTTAAATTTACATTTTTAAAAACCCTAGGCTTTGCGGATTTCCCTATCACCAAAAGTGGAAATTTTAGATCGCCAGAAGCATTACTGCAGGGCAGCAAAGTCATACGTTCTTTCTTAACTTTATGGCCTTTTGCTACTGAATCTAATTTGGAAGCTAAAGTTTTTTTTGGGAACATTTTATAATTTAATCCAGTTTCGTCAGCGTTGAACACCTGACAAGGTTGTAAGTTTTCATCTCTGAGAAACTTGCCAAATTTGTCTTTGAATTTTTCACTTGCATCACTGTCACCTGACAAAATTTCACCACTTATTCCGAGTTGACGGATGCCGTGTCGTTCCTTCCACCGTGACAGCCATCCCACACTGGCAGTAAAATTAGGGTCTCCTTTTAACTTTTCATTCAGTTTCAGCGCGATCGTTTGCAAATTTACACACGATAAAGGAACACCCTGTTCCCGTTGTTGGCAAAACCAAACATACAAAGCATCATCTAGGGTTTCATTTTTTGGTTTTTTTAAAGTGCTTCTGCCGCCTAAACTGTCTTTACTAACCATTTTTGCACAAAAATCTTCAATTTCCTGTCGCTTTTTTTTCCAATCGGAAACAGTTTGTTTTCCCACACCTAACTCTTTTGCAATTTTAATAAGCGATTCACCTCCATCAATACGAAACAAAGCTTGGAGTTTTTGTTCCATTGTCACTGTCACTGACTTACGTTTAGTCGCCATTTTCACTGAACACTGAACGAGACGTAAATAAAAAACACAGATCAATATCGCACTAGAATTAAATGACAACTGAGCAGATATCTTGCGAGAAGCAGGAAAAGTGGCATCTGTCCGACAAAACAACTGACCTGACGCCAGACGGATAGACTGTTTATCCGTTTAGTCAGCGGTCCTTTATCTTTTGTTTATCGCAAGATGTCTCTGATGTCACGTACGTTGTAGTGTTGGATGATCTAATTTGTATATATTTTTTCAAAGAAGTTTTTTCTACTTTAGTAGGCAAAAGAAACAAACAAGTGGTACACCAATTTCATATTTTAATGAATAAATTATATTATTTGAGTATTAAAGTAGGAAAACCCCTTTGAAAAATAACAAATATAGACGTATAAAAATAAATATTTTTGTGGACAGCAGACTGATTGTGCACTGTAAAATACTATAACTAAACAAAACTTTTGGGCCGTCCGGATTAGCCGGAGGTCCGGATCATCGGAGACCGGATTAGCGAGACTGTACTGTAGTACAAAGGAGGAGATCAGGCCTGAATGAGGACGACAATTTAGTCGTCGAAACGTTGCCAAATTTCTAATGAATCTGAATTCTTTGACTCACGCATCAACCGTGTTTTTATTTAACAAAAATTTTGTGAGTGTACACCTTATCATGCAATACTAAATCATATTCGTAGTATAACAGGTATTACCTGTCCCTGTCAAGTATATTGTATTGTATACACAAGTATTGTATTGTATATACAAGTATATTGTATTGCACTTACTGAGTGAGACCTTTTTCGATATCCTGGTACAATTTGTCGGACTGTACCCACGATACTGTCAATTTTTTTAAAATGAAAAATAGGGTTTTATAGGATTATCTTACGTTAAATTAAGTTTGAGGAAATAACAATTCCCTATAGTTTTACTGTTAACAATATATGTATCCTATTCTTTAACAAAAGTTTGAAATTAATTGTTTTAAAAAAACATAACTTTATTTATTAATTCAACTTTAAATATTTTTGCTTTACAGTCGATCATATTTTTGCTTTACAATCGATCATATGTATAAGTGTAACTATAAAACTTTCTACCCTACTATTAAATAATATAGTACGGATTGCCCTCAGCTTGCAGTGTTTTTACGGCGGAACTATTTGCTATTTTTAAAGCTTTGGACGTCATTCAATCTCGATCCTCGCATTATCTTTTGTGTTCGGATTCCAAAAGTGCTCTTCAGGCTCTTCAGAATGTTTTCTCTAACAACCCTTTAGTTGGGGACATTTTGTGTGCTCTACACAGGCTTCAATTGAGGGGTGTGGGGGTGACTTTCTGTTGGGTACCTGGACATTGTGGAATACTTGGAAACACAAAAGCGGATGAAGCGGCGAAGAAAGCTACAAGTTTGGTGCCTATTACTCAACTAGTTATGGCATCGGACTATGTGTGTTTCGCGAAACATTTATTGCTCGCTGCTTGGAATGACGAGTGGCATACTGTGATTGAGAATAAGCTGAGGGAAATTAAAGATACCGTCTGTCCATGGAGGTCTTCAATTCGTTCAAAACGTAGGGAGGAAGTGGTGGTTACACGCCTTCGCGTTGGCCACTCTTTTGCAACTCATGGATATTTGATGCGTCGTGAAGATCCACCAATATGCCAATACTGCGGGGGTATCTTCACAATAAAACATATTTTGGTAGATTGTGTTAGTGTAGGCAACGTTCGTGCCCTTTTTAATTTAAAAGGGAGTTTAAAGGTGGTGCTAAGGGACGATGCCTCGGCCATTGACCGAGTCATCGCTTTCTTGCACCACTTGAAAATATTTTTTAAAATTTAATACATAAATATATATATATATTTTAATTTTATTTATACATATAATTCTCTGTGTTTCTTTTATTTATTTTAATTAAATTTATTTTCTGTTCTTGTTATTGTTATTGAGATTTATTTATTGCTAAATTGTTACCTATTATTGTTTTACATATTATTTATTTACTGTTATATTGTTCTTTGTTGTTATTTTGTTATTTAGTTTTTAAGAATTTGTTCATTGTTATATTGTTGTTTTTTGTTTTTTATTGTTGGTGTTTTTTGTTTTGAAATTTTTTGTTGTATTTATTTATTTGTTTATTTATTAATTTATTTGATTTAATTGAAAACTTTGCGTTCCGTGTTAGATTTTGTTTGGCGATGATAACCACAATTGGTTTTTCGCCAGGAAAAAAAAAAATTAAATAATAAATACACAAAAACCTCTTAACCACAAACTGTCTTTATTTTACCTTTATTACCAAGTAACCCTCCTTAGAGGGATAAGTAACCATCCCTCTGATGATGGTTACTTGATAACTGAAATGTACATAAGAATAAAATAAAGAAAGTTTGTGGTTAAGAGGTTTTTGTGTATTATTAAATTCAACCACAGTATATTCCTAATAAATTGTAACCTACTATTAAATATAAAAATCTATAGATGTTTTAAAACCACAAAATTGTTTAAGTTAAAAAAATTATAAGTTTAAAAATAAATTAATTATAAACTACAAGTAATTAAAATAGCTGCCTTTGAACATATAATGTAATTAAATTTATGATTTTTATGTGTACGATTTTTTAATCATAATCATGTATCTAATCATAACCTCCATGCAAACGAAACTCCCCACCGGTTGCTCTCTAACTTCTTTAGAACAATTCTTTCATTCCATTTTACTCGGAAGATATACTGTACTTCAAAAATTGGTACAATAATATGGAAAAGTTCCCATTATATTATTTGTAGATATAATTTATTTGTTTTTATTTTGAAAGTTTATACATGTTACAGAGTTCACAAATAACAGCTTCAAGGACTTTTAGTCATGGTTTAAATCACGCAGTACGTTTACGAGTTGTGGTTTTTTTTAACATAACCTTATTTGTTATTTCAACTTTAAGTACTTACGTTTTACAATCCGTATTTTTACGTACGATCATATTTTTAAGTGTAACTATAATACTATCTACCCTACTATTAAATGAAAAATACACAAAAACCTCTTAACCACAAACCTTCTTTATTTTACCCTCACGTACATTTAAATTACCAAGTAACCATCCTCAGAGGGATAACATACAAAGACGATACAGTCTTTCTATGTTATCCCTCTGAGGATGGTTACTTGGTAACTGAAATGTGCATAAGGGTAAAATAAAGAAAGTTTGTGGTTAAGAGGTTTTTGAGTATTTATTATTAAATTCAACCACAGTATATTCCTAATAAATAATAACCTACTATTAAACATAAAAATCTGTAGATGTTTTAAAACAACAAAATCGTTTAAGTTAAAAAAATTTTAAGTTTAAAAATAAATTAATTATAAAGTACAAGTAATTAAAATAGCTGCCTTTGTACATATAATTTAATTAAATTTGTGATTTTTATGTATACGATTTTTTAATCATAATCATGTTTTAATCATAACCTCCATATAACCTCTAAGCAAACGAAACTCGCCACCCGTTGCTCTCGAACATCTTTAGAACAATTCTTTCATCCCATTTTACTTCGAAGTTATACTGTACTTCAAAAAATTGTACAAGAATATGGAAAAAGTTCCCATTATATTATTTGTAGATATAATTTATTTGTTTATATTTTGAAAGTGTATACATGCTACGAAGTTAATAAATAACGGCTACAAGCACTTTTAGTCATGGTATATATCACGCAGTACGTTTAAGAGTTGTGGATATACTTGCATGGCCTGTTGTATTATTTAACTGTGACTTGGCAACACTGTATACATGTTACGAAGTTAATAAATAACGGCTTCAAGCACTTTTAGTCATGGTATATATCAAGCAGTACGTTTAAGAGTTATGGGTATACTTGCATGGCCTGTTGCATTATTTAACTGTGACTTGGCAACACTGTATACATGTTACGAAGTTAATAAATAACGGCTTCAAGCACTTTTAGTCATGGTATATATTAAGCAGTACGTTTAAGAGTTGTGGGTATACTTGCATGGCCTGTTGCATTATTTAACTGTGACTTGGCAACACTGTATACAAGGCAGGTGACAGCTTGGAATAGTTCCGTGAAGCTATAATAATATTGTGTCCAGTACATACGTTCAGAAAGCAATCTTTTTCTCTTTTTGTAAAAGTGTATCCTAATGTCGTGGTTTCTTTTTATTACTGTCATAGATATTCTACAGCACCTTTACCGTCAGCTTATACGCGCAACGAAGATTCAATCTGTAATGTAGACATTTTCATAGTAATTAAATTTGCAGCAGACAGCAAGTTATGGTTAGATTAAAGGTAAAACTGGTAATTTAATCAGTAACGAGGCCCGCAGCGGACACCAGCTGTAATTACTTTCTTAGAAGCCGTAACACTGTCGGCCGGGGCGCTTCAATTTGTTGCATGTTTAAACACATCCGAATCGTTGTTAACAAACTAGGCGTGGCTAATTATTACAATCACACGAATGTTCCACGCTAAATAAAACGTTATCTGCTTCCTCGACTTACGCCGTCTTCGTGTCGTTAGCGCGCCTTGTCACTACGATTATCGCTCTGCTATCGATTGCTGAAATGTCGGGATACTCCAGTTGACGGTTGTAGATAGTGTCTTTGTTTGCTTTTTCCTTTGTTGCAAAATGTCCGCATTTTGTAGCTGTTGAGTAACCTATTGCAACGGTTTTTGTCTCGTAATATAATGACACTAAATCAATATTAATACAAATATAACTGTAACAGATGGCATTGGAAATATCTCTGCGTGAATAAACCGATATAGAAAAAGTGCTTATTTAGAGACATTCTAGAAAGCAACACAGACCATCATACACTTCTTTATTAACAAGGTGTGTAAAGCTTTAAAATATAGCTATTGTAAAATTAAAGGTGCTTGCAAAATATACCCCCAGTGAAATTACAGACGCTTGCAAAATATAGCCCTTGCAAAATTGCAGTCGCCTGCAAAATATAACAACTGCAAAATTGCAGGTGTTTTCAAAATATAATCGTTGCAAAATTTCAGCCGCTTCAAAATATAAAAATAGCAAAATAGCAGATCCTTTCATAATAAGGGGATGTAAGAAAAATAAATTTACTGACGAGCTAGTAAAAACGTTTTTTAAACTTTATTAAATACTGCTTTTTCAGGAATAAGAACTGACTGTCATGAAAGTAGTATGACAACTTACTTCTGGATTCAGAGAAATCTAATCTTATACCGGCTTATTAAATACGGCTTTTTCAGGAATAAGAACTGACTGTCATGAAAGTAGTATGACAACTTACTTCTGGATTCAGAGAAATCTAATCTTATACCGGCTTATTAAATACGGCTTTTTCAGGAATAAGAACTGACTGTCATGAAAGTAGTATGACAACTTACTTCTGGATTCAGAGAAATCTAATCTTATACCGGCTTATTAAATACGGCTTTTTCAGGAATAAGAACTGACTGTCATGAAAGTAGTATGACAACTTACTTCTGGATTCAGAGAAATCTAATCTTATACCGGCTTATTAAATACGGCTTTTTCAGGAATAAGAACTGACTGTCATGAAAGTAGTATGACAACTTACTTCTGGATTCAGAGAAATCTAATCTTATACCGGCTTATTAAATACGGCTTTTTCAGGAATAAGAACTGACTGTCATGAAAGTAGTATGACAACTTACTTCTGGATTCAGAGAAATCTAATCTTATACCGGCCTATTAAATACGGCTTTTTCAGGAATAAGAACTGACTGTCATGAAAGTAGTATGACAACTTACTTCTGGATTCAGAGAAATCTAATCTTATACCGGCCTATTAAATACGGCTTTTTCAGGAATAAGAACTGACTGTCATGAAAGTAGTATGACAACTTACTTCTGGATTCAGAGAAATCTAATCTTATACCGGCTTATTAAATACGGCTTTTTCAGGAATAAGAACTGACTGTCATGAAAGTAGTATGACAACTTACTTCTGGATTCAGAGAAATCTAATCTTATACCGGCTTATTAAATACGGCTTTTTCAGGAATAAGAACTGACTGTCATGAAAGTAGTATGACAACTTACTTCTGGATTCAGAGAAATCTAATCTTATACCGGCTTATTAAATACGGCTTTTTCAGGAATAAGAACTGACTGTCATGAAAGTAGTATGACAACTTACTTCTGGATTCAGAGAAATCTAATCTTATACCGGCTTATTAAATACGGCTTTTTCAGGAATAAGAACTGACTGTCATGAAAGTAGTATGACAACTTACTTCTGGATTCAGAGAAATCTAATCTTATACCGGCTTATTAAATACGGCTTTTTCAGGAATAAGAACTGACTGTCATGAAAGTAGTATGACAACTTACTTCTGGATTCAGAGAAATCTAATCTTATACCGGCTTATTAAATACGGCTTTTTCAGGAATAAGAACTGACTGTCATGAAAGTAGTATAACAACTTACTTCTGGATTCAGAGAAATCTAATCTTATACCGGCTTATTAAATACGGCTTTTTCAGGAATAAGAACTGACTGTCATGAAAGTAGTATGACAACTTACTTCTGGATTCAGAGAAATCTAATCTTATACCGGCTTATTAAATACGGCTTTTTCAGGAATAAGAACTGACTGTCATGAAAGTAGTATGACAACTTACTTCTGGATTCAGAGAAATCTAATCTTATACCGGCTTATTAAATACGGCTTTTTCAGGAATAAGAACTGACTGTCATGAAAGTAGTATGACAACTTACTTCTGGATTCAGAGAAATCTAATCTTATACCGGCTTATTAAATACGGCTTTTTCAGGAATAAGAACTGACTGTCATGAAAGTAGTATGACAACTTACTTCTGGATTCAGAGAAATCTAATCTTATACCGGCTTATTAAATACGGCTTTTTCAGGAATAAGAACTGACTGTCATGAAAGTAGTATGACAACTTACTTCTGGTCTCAGAGAAATCTAATCTTATACCGGCTTATTAAATACGGCTTTTTCAGGAATAAGAACTGACTATCATGAAAGTAGTATGACAACTTACTTCTGGTTTCAGAGAAATCTAATCTTATACCGGCTGCAAATACTTATTATATAACCAAATAATTTTAGCTTTGATAGTTTTTGTTCTGTCACACATTTTCTAGATTTCACTTTTAATAAACTATTGAACAATCCGTATGTGTTAAAACCGTGTGCAAACATGGCTTTCTTTACTTATTTTCACTTTTGAACCATATTGGCTTTCGATACATTTGTTATGGTCTTGTACGTAGTCTGATGCTCGTGGCCTTCTGAAATCACTTAATCAGGTATTTTCGATTTGCAATGTAACAGCAAGTCTGGTTTAGCGGGGGGGGGGCGTTCAAGGTCAATCACCACTACATAGTTTTCAGTTTTATTGGCATTTTAAATTTTAGAATGATTTATTTATATTCTAATAGCTTGTTTGCATTTTGTTCTTATTTACAAGTAACGCTTTTGGTAATTATCGATTATATAGAGGCGTAATCGATATTGCAAAACAATGTACCTACCTTGTGGCGTAGTAAATCCTGAGGAACAGGGGAATATAAATCCTTCTGCTGACACCCCAATAAATAACTTTTTTTAGTAAACATTTAACCACACTTGTTTAAGCAACAAAATTCTGTCACCTTACAGCTTTGTGGTAGATTTCTTACGGCCGACAAATGTTTTACAACACACACAAACTACACAACACCACACACACACACACACACACACACACACACACACACACACACACACACACACACACACACAAACACACACACACACACACACACACACACACACACACACACACACACACACACACACACACACACACACACACACACACACACACACACACACACACACACACACACACACACACACACACACACACACACACACACACACACACACACACACACACACACACACACACACACACACACACACACACACACACACACACACACACACACACACACACACACACACACACACACACACACACACACACACACACACACACACACACACACACACACACACACACACACACACACACACACACACACACACACACACACACACACACACACACACACACACACACACACACACACACACACACACACACACACACACACACACACACACACACACACACACACACACACACACACACACACACACACACACACACACACACACACACACACACACACACACACACACACACACACACACACACACACACACACACACACACACACACACACACACACACACACACACACACACACACACACACACACACACACACACACACACACACACACACACACACACACACACACACACACACACACACACACACACACACACACACACACACACACACACACACACACACACACACACACACACACACACACACACACACACACACACACACACACACACACACACACACACACACACACACACACACACACACACACACACACACACACACACACACACACACACACACACACACACACACACACACACACACACACACACACACACACACACACACACACACACACACACACACACACACACACACACACACACACACACACACACACACACACACACACACACACACACACACACACACACACACACACACACACACACACACACACACACACACACACACACACACACACACACACACACACACACACACACACACACACACACACACACACACACACACACACACACACACACACACACACACACACACACACACACACACACACACACACACACACACACACACACACACACACACACACACACACACACACACACACACACACACACACACACACACACACACACACACACACACACACACACACACACACACACACACACACACACACACACACACACACACACACCACCGCAAACAAACACACACACACACACACACACACACACACACACACACACACACACACACACACACACACACACACACCACCGCAAACAAACACACACACACACACACACACACACACACACACACACAAACGCGCTACACACACACACGCGCGCGCGCGCGCGCTTTTTAAAATCAATGTTTCTTTAATGTTCTAATATGGCTGCAAAGCTTCTGGCTAGGATAGATTTGTTTTGTTTTTAATAAAGTTCAAGTACTAATGCTGAAGATAAACAATTCATGCTTGGAGTACAACCGCCTCCTCTTTTCGTTCTGCTATGCAACAAACGTATACGAAAATTTGGCCACTTCATTTGTCAACCTGTTAGTTAACGTTATCCAATTTTATATTGTTTTATACTTTAATAACGAAATCTATCTTAATCGGACACATTATAACTATATAGTAATAAAAATTACATTTAAAAAAATCATATTTTCTTAAATAAAAAAACAAGAATTTTTAAATTTTGAGTTTGCTGTATGGCGTTTTGTTTTTACAACATTTTTAATTAATTAGGAAATTTTTAAACACAGCTAATTTTTGAATGGATGCGATTTGTCGTTATTGCTTAAGTTCCCGCGTGAAGGTTTTATATTTACAGCCGGCGGAGCTTTGCCCATTCTTAAAGATATTCTACGGACGTCTTTGTGCGCATGCTCTTCAAACAAACTTAACCTCTTTCTCACGCTTAGCCCCTCAGCATTAATATTTTAATGGCAGTGGATGAGCTTGAGAACAGATACTGTATTGATCTGTGCAAACATCATCTTTCATAACACTCACAAGAACTGTGTTTATGCCCACAGTATAGCAGATGTGTGGATGGAACTGTTGCTTGTTGCTGATTTAAACAAGATTATTGAAGTATGAACGGACCTTGTTCAGAAAACGTCAGTACTGAGTCTGCAAATTGCCTACTATTGTTTTTGCCTACTTTATTATTTATATTTCAAGGCCGAATTCCATTATATTGGATTTTAATTTTGAGTTTCTTATAAGTCTATTTAATTTTGTAATTGTTTTAAAACAGTAAAGCTTGAGTAACACTACAATTTCTTAAATCAGTGAAGTGTTTTTATCTAGATGGCATTGATGTTATTGTTACGTTCGTCCTAGAGTAGCTTTGCTTCCTTGGATATTAAAAACGAAACGACTTGGAAGTACTTAATGTGACAGAAACCTTGCTTCTTTTCCGCGTTTTATCTAAGCAACAAAGCCTTGTCACCTTACAGATTTGTGATAGGTTTCTTACGACCGCCAAATGTTTTACAACACACACTCGCACGTACGCACACATACACACTCGCACGCACGCGCGCGCACACAAACACTCGCACGCGAGAGCGCGCGCTCGCGCACACACTCGCACACACAAACACATTAAGTGTAGTAATGTGTATAATCGCTTAAAGTAATGGAGTGAAGGAAAAGAGAGGGTGAGGCGTTAATAATTAATGGTTTGGGGGGTCCAGAAGGATTCTGGGACGGGGGTGGAAGATGGGAGGGGGTCCAGACATATCGCTGATGTTCCGAATGTGTGGGAGCTCTCGACAGTGCCGAAGAGTTTTGCGGAGAGGGAACGAATGAAGTCTGACAGGGTAGCAGCATAAAAGGATTGACAAATGTTTTGGTTTGTAAGAAAGAAGGGGGAGTTAGAGATGAACCTCAGCGATCGTGCCTGGAAGGCTTCGAGACGTTTCTTGGTTGATTTGGTGCAAAGTGGCCACCGGACTGGTGCGGAGTAGGTTATGACAGGACGGATAAGCATGAGGTAGATGAGGTATTTCACTTTTAAAGGTAGAGGACTCTGGTGGGACAGGAGGGGGGATAGCTTAAAGCGGATAGCTATCCCTTTGGGTAGGACGGAGTTGACGTGGCGGGAGAAGGAAAGGCGCTTGTCGAGGATGACACCAAGGTACTTGACTGAGAACCTTCAATACTTTGCACTTGGTATCGTCGTTGTCTTTTATACCAGAGTTCAGTTTTTATCTTTAAATATGAGATAAATGCATTTTCTTTAAACATTTTAGTTCAAGTATGATTTCCAGAACAATGTAGAAAGTCGTCCACATAAAATAATATGCCATTTATTCAGCCCACACACACACACACACGCGCGCACGCACGCACACACACACACACACACACACACACACACGCACGCACGCACGCACGCACGCGCGCGCGCCTTACGAGTTCACAAATTGTTCTAGAACAAGTAAATAACTGATACATAAAAGACCAATGTCTAAGTTGAAATAACATCTACAGCATGGTGTTACGAATTATTACTAGAGTATTTAAGTATTAATTGGTTTAACATAAAAATACTTACCGCTCTCCAATCCTGCAACTTTCTCTTCTGCTATTTCATGTCCTTCTAATTTAGAAAACGATGTCCTTGTTTGAAATAACATCTGATGCAAATATTATTAAGAATTAGTAATCTAGTATTGGATTTAGGGTTTAGTATTGACATTATAACAACCCTAGGGATACACATTGTACATATCTTGCATTTTTTGTAGGAAGAGAGTGTTAATTTGTATCTTTAAATGTGAGATAAATGCATTTTCTCTTTTAACATTTTAGTTTAAGTTTGATTTCCAGAACAATGAAGAAAGTCGTCCACATGAAATAATATGCCATTTATTCAGCCCACACACACACACACACACACACACACACACACTGTGTGTGTGTGTGTGTGTGTGTGTGTGTGTGTCTCTCTCTCTCTCTCTGTCTGTCTGTCTCTGTCTCTCTGTCTGTCTGTCTGTGTTTTTTTGCTAGTATCTCCGTTTAGGAGCATAATGCTACGCATTTAACCATCGCCATCTTTAGTTTTTATATTTATTTGTTTCCATCCTCTTTTCGAGATTCTGATTGAATTTAGCCCCTTTAACACTTGTTTGTAGTTGTACTTACTTTTTATCTGAGTGAAATCGGCGGTTTCGGGGGATTCCTCGTTATGTTTTAAACATAACCTCAAACTGCCTTAAATCCAGTTAATATGACGATGAATTTACCTTCTATTCTGTCTTCAAAACAGCAGAGAACGCCGAGTTTACCAATAATACCTGTCCTAAACCGGCCGTCCTCATTTAGGCATAAAAAAGTGTTACTATATTAATGTACAAGTAGCTATAGTGTGCAATCGTATTCTCGACCAATGTTTTAAAATTAATTAAGTATCGATAGGAATATCATTGCCTGTAATTAGTCGCAGTCAATAGATATGTACAAATTTAGTTGTATAAACAATGTGCAAACTGAATTGTAAGAATAAAAGTCGTCACAGGTGTTTTTTTTTTACTTAATTATGCGACAAAACTACATTCTATAGGTAACGTAAACTCACCTCAGGAGCTCAGTTGCAAGATAAACGCAATGTAAACAGTCTGATTAAATTTTAAATCGTTTCGCAAGAGAAACGGAAGCCAGGCTTCATAGAGGTCTGTAAATATTAAGTCGAGACAAGTTTCTACTACTGACAGCCAGAGCGCTTTCTAAATCATGCAGGGAAACTTGATTGTCAAAGACCAGACCGCGGCCTCTAGCAGTCCAAATAAGGCGCATCAATTTACCTTGATGCTGGTGCCTTCTTTAGGTCCAGGAACTAGGAAGTGGTAAACAGGTGAAAGGGCACGCCGACTGTATTCTGTATATGGCGGATTGTGCAGGTAAAGTATGGGTTCGGATAGGGCAAAAGACTAACCTCAACCTTGTGCGACGGTTTGGCTTTACGCCGTCTTCAAAGTAATGGAAACATGGTTGTACGCCCTTGCTTCGATCCAAACAGTTTTTTATTGTTTCCTCGTTTCGGATAAAAATTGTATTTATTAGATACCTTCATCGTTTATACAATCTAAATTCAAAACGTAGTTAAACACATATAAGTAAAATTTTACTCGTAAGTTCGTAAACGTTGTTATTAGACTCAGGAACAAAATGCATTACCTAACATGTGGTATAATTGTTGATTTATCCCGATTAAAAACATCAATAAATTCTTGTTTACAAGTAAAGTGCAAATTAAATACATTTAGTAACAGTTGATAGGAAATTGTTATTACGACTGTACAGTCATTCTAAAATAAATGTCTGATTCCGATGAAATGGGTAGTGACAAGTTGCCTGAGGGTGGCAACGTGACATTAGACCACAGCCACAATGACCTGATATTAGAGGTAAGGGGCATGGGTGTGGCAATGTGACATTAGACCACAACCACAATGACCTGTTATTAGTGGCGAGGGGCCTGATGGTGGCAACGTAACATTAGACTAGAGTAACAATTATCACAGTCACAATGACCTGTTATTAGTGACAAGTTGCCTGAGGGTGGCAACGTGACATTAGACCACAGCCACAATGACCTGATATTAGAGGTAAGGGGCATGCGTGTGGCAATGTGACATTAGACCACAACCACAATGAACTGTTATTAGTGGCGAGGGGCCTGATGGTGGCAACGTAACATTAGACTAGAGTAACAATTATCACAGTCACAATGACCTGTTATTAGTGACAAGTTGCCTGAGGGTTGCAACGTGACATTAGACCACAACCACAATGACCTGTTATTAGTGGCAAGGGGCATGCGTGTGGCAATGTGACATTAGACCACAGCCACAATGACCTGATATTAGAGGTAAGGGGCATGCGTGTGGCAATGTGACATTAGACCACAACCACAATGAACTGTTATTAGTGGCGAGGGGCCTGATGGTGGCAATGTGACATTAGACCACAACCACAATGAACTGTTATTAGTGACAAGTTGCCTGAGGGTGGCAACGTGACATTAGACCACAGCCACAATGACCTGATATTAGAGGTAAGGGGCATGCGTGTGGCAATGTGACATTAGACCACAACCACAATGAACTGTTATTAGTGGCGAGGGGCCTGATGGTGGCAACGTAACATTAGACTAGAGTAACAATTATCACAGTCACAATGACCTGTTATTAGTGACAAGTTGCCTGAGGGTGGCAACGTGACATTAGACCACAACCACAATGACCTGTTATTAGTGGCAAGGGGCATGCGTGTGGCAATGTGACATTAGACCACAACCACAATGAACTGTTATTAGTGGCGAGGGGCCTGATGGTGGCAACGTAACATTAGAC
Source organism: Prosapia bicincta (assembly GCA_036971475.1). Taxonomy (NCBI): domain Eukaryota; kingdom Metazoa; phylum Arthropoda; class Insecta; order Hemiptera; family Cercopidae; genus Prosapia; species Prosapia bicincta. Next base: position 122,069,829 of record JBAIZL010000002.1, on the reverse strand, counting down.
TAGAGTAACAATTATCACAGTCACAATGACCTGTTATTAGTGACAAGTTGCCTGAGGGTGGCAACGTGACATTAGACCACAACCACAATGACCTGTTATTAGTGGCAAGGGGCATGAGTGTGGCAATGTGACATTAGACCACAACCACAATGACATGTTATTAGTGGCAAGTTGCCTGAGGGTGGCAATGTGACATTAGACCACAACCACAATGACCTGTTATTAGTGGCAAGTTGCCTGAGGGTGGCAACGTGACATTAGACCACAACCACAATGACCTGTTATTAGTGGCAAGTGGCATGAGTGTGGCAATGTGACATTAGACCACAACCACAATGACCTGTTATTAGTGGCAAGGAGCCTGGTGGAGGCAACGTATCATTAGACTAGAGTAACAATTATCACAGTCACAATGACCTGTTATTAGTGACAAGTTGCCTGAGGGTGGCAACGTTACATTAGACCACCACCACAATGACCTGTTATTAGTGGCAAGGAGCCTGGTGGAGGCAACGTATCATTAGACTAGAGTAACAATTATCACAGTCACAATGACCTGTTATTAGTGACAAGTTGCCTGAGGGTGGCAACGTGACATTAGACCACCACCACAATGACCTGTTATTTGTGGCAAGGGGCCTGATGGGGGCAACGTAACATTAGACTAGAGTAACAATTATCACAGTCACAATGACCTGTTATTAGTGACAAGTTGCCTGAGGGTGGCAACGTGACATTAGACCACAACCACAATGACCTGTTATTAGTGGCAAGGGGCCTGATGGGGCAACGTAACATTAGACTAGAGTAACAATTATCACAGTCACAATGACCTGTTATTAGTGGAAGTGCGATGACTGTGGCATCGTGATGGTAGACCACATCACAATAACCTGTTATTAGTGGCAAGTGGCCTGACGGTGGCAACTTTACATTAGGCCTCAGTCACAAAGAGTAATTATTAGAGGCAAGTGCCTTGACGGTGGCAATTTATCATTAGGCCACAGTCACAATGACCTGCTATTAGTGGCAAGTGGCCTGACTGTGGCAACTTTAAATTTGACCACACTCACTAAGTACATACTGTCAACTCCCGATTATCCGGCGTAATTACCGGCAGGGCCGTCACGGATAATGCGAAATCACGGTTAAAACAAATACCATAATATCCACAGCCCTACTTCTACCCAATGACTGTAAAAACAGCTGATAAATAGTACCGCCTCCTGTTGTACCGTCACTACTGTACAGTTCGTTTTGATCAGAAGCAACGCATAGACTGACCATTGAGGAAGGGTAGTGTTTACGTTCGACTCGAGCGATCGCGTAATTCCGCGAATTCGGCGTTCGGATTTATTCACCGAAAAACGGCCGCTCGCGCTCGGGGTTCTCGAACCTCCATGCATCACGTTCGATGCTTCGATGTGCTCTGATCTGATTGGACGTTGGAGATAAAGCGTAATTAGGGATTCGCGCGTCATAGAACCGCGTGAATTTATAAAAGGACAACAAGAAATATAACGTAAATGAGTTGACAGTCTATAATTTATTCCGTAAAGGCTACTGTACGCCCCAACGACCGCCCCACTGCTTCAAGTGGAGCTGACGATCCCGGTTGATCCGCACCCCGGATAATCCCGGATAATCGGGAGTTGACTCTAATGTACTTTAAGACCGAAGCTATCATATTTATGAACAGATATGCGATTGATCGATTGTGTATTACGAGTATGTGTGTAGTTAGTAAATGACTGGATCTATACCTATATTTAATTGAGTTTACACAAAGTCTAGCTTATAATTTTATTGTAATAGGACCATCTAGTGATGATGACAAAGTCTTTGTCATCTACATAGAGGTTTAAAATTGGTAATTTTTGTAGTAGGGCCTATTAGGATGATTTTTAATAGATTTACTGTAATATTGCCAGTGTAATTATTAGATTGAATTTTATTTTGAAAAATATTTTATTTAAATCCTATTGCCAAATTATTCACCAAAACCTTATACACTTCTTAACGATCTAACGTACGTACGGTCAGCTGTGCTTTTCTTGAATCTGTGACACGGTGCCTCCGCGGCAGACGACTGCTGGTCTTGGTTGATTGCGTTCGTACCTCTACTGGCCCACATAGACACGGGGGAACCGCGTAACGAGGCTACATTACGGTCGGCCAGTCGAGCGATCTTTACGACAGATCGTTATGTAATGGCTAAAATAGTTCACGTCTCGCTTCGCCGTACAATCTACGGTGTAGCGTCGTTTAGGCCCTGCCTTGTATGAACTTGAATCGTGAGTGTTTTGTATAAAAAGGTTAGAAGAAAGAAAAATTCTGAAAATAAAAAGTATTTGAACTTGAAGCACCTAGCCTTTCGGCTCTTATTTCCAAGCTCTAAAGAAACTCTTAAATAGATGCCCATTTGGAAATTTATTATCAAGCATATTAAATCCACGCCCTCATAAATCCGACCTCAAGCTCGTGTCTCTTGCCTAGGTGGCTACCGCCAGGTCTCGGCCCGTGGTACAGTCTGCAAGATTCTTCCGACCACTATAATTCCTGGATTTGTTACAGGTCCCTGAGATAAGACGAACTCCGACCAGACATGTTTAGGTTTCGACAGCCTTTACAAAATAAATCGTAATCAATACAACCCTCCGAATGGTCAGGTATTACTTAAGGGATTGGAACCTCAGACTTGGGACTTGGTCCTAGCTTGGACATAACCCAACCTGAGCTTCTTTTCCTGTACACCCCCTTTCAGGACGAATAATTAAGAAGGGTGGATGAAGTTTGGCAGGACCAAGGAAAGGTGTCGGGAATTGGGAGACATTATGGCATCGCTTGTGAATGTTTTCTACCGGAATCATACTGAGGTGTCTTTAAATTTCGTCGTAGTTAGAAAAATAAATAAAGGTAAATGGAATTAAGTAGAGCGAAGGGAAGAAATTATGAAATGTTCAGACTCAGCCCACGTGACCATTGTATCCCGCTCAGGTAATGTAACAGTAATAAAGTGCAAGATTTAAACACTAATTAAATTCGTAGTTTTATCATCTCCGTGTATTTTAAGGAAACTGGGTTAAAAGTGATGTATTTAGGGTCAATAATATGGTTATACCTAATAAAGTTAATTAAAAGATTTATTATTGAGAAGCCCGTAAACTTCCAGAGCCTAATAACCTTGATATTGCCGTATGATCATTTTAAGTTTGATTTAATTTTTCTTGAAACTACATGGCGATAATAAAAGTGCTAATTTTAGTTACAGTTTGGTTGAAATTTGTTTGTATTCGAATAACCACTATGAAATTTATAAATCCCCGACGACAGGCTGACCGAATAAACGTAAATAAGCACGCAAGAGCCAGGTTGCTGACCTTCCTTTACGACTGCTGACCCTCAAAAAACGAACGTTAGGTTCAGATTCGCTTCCCTCAAGACTTTGTCTGACCCCATCAGGAGATAGGTATGTGGTATATCGTCTTAGAGGTTGTGGAGGGTAGGTATAGAAGAGTTATAGAAACAGCTTTACTACTATTGCCACCTTCAAACATAACAGGCAAATATTTATAAAAGGGTTAGTACAGTGGAATCGATCAGAAACAGAAATGGAGACAAATTAAAAGCCTTTCTAGATAATTTGCCTCTGTTCTTTTTTGGTCTGATATTACTGTTTGTAAATAATATTGTAATTTCTCCTGGGTTGTTACTTTACAACCGTTAATAGTAGATAGCAGCAGAGAAATAAGCGAATTTCCAGGGGACCAATCACATTCGATTACGTATTATAAAATCTACTTAAACCAATGCAGAAACATAAAACACTAGATCTAAAATTCAATTTCAAAATATTTGTAAAACCTGTTGGTATTTGCAGCGATGTCTTTGTTGGCCAGGACAACTTACCAGGTAGATTGATAAAGGTATTTTCAGGTTCAAAACTAAGTTTGAATTTAACAAAAAGTAGTTTCAGATAACTCAACGCTATCCGATCACATTTGTGAAGACGAAACACTTGAGTTTTAAGAAGTATAAAAATAACCTAAAGGAAGGATGAACAGTTGAATTTTGCTAATATGAGGAACACAAGTGCGTACGCTATCGCAGAGAAGTGATATAAGATAACTGACTAATTAAAAAGTACCTTTTCCAAAAACACAATGCTCAAAAGAAGCCTACGTCATTGCGTATAGAACGGATTCGACTTTTCTGGACAGTATAACGAACATAGGGATTACTTTATATGACAGGAAATTAGAGTTTGTACAGCAGAAGATTGGAATTAGTACATCAGGTGATTAGAGTTTGTAGAGCAGGGGTTTAGAGTTTGTACAGCAGGAGATTAGAGTTTGTACAGCAAAAGATTGGAATTAGTACATCAGGAGATTAGAGTTTGTAGAGCAGGGGTTTAGAGTTTGTACTTCAGGAGATTACAGTTTGTAGAGCAGGAGATTGGAGTTTGTACAGCAGGAGATTAGAGTTTTTACATCAGGAGATTAGAGTTTGTACAGCAGGATATTAGAGTTTGTACATCAGGAGATTAGAGTTTGTACAGCAGGAGATTAGAGTTTGTACAGCAGGAGATTAGAGTTTGTATATCAGGAGATTAGAGTTTGTACAGCAGGAGATTAGAGTTTATACAGCAGGAGATTAGAGTTTATACAGCAGGAGATTAGAGTTTGTACACCTGTATCAAACATTTCAGATAACGAATATGTTTGTGGAAAAATGAAGGAGAGTCTCCCTAAAGTAAAGAAAAGTAGGCTTAGGTCCTGGCTCATCCGATGTGATTAACGGATGACAAAGTAACATTTAAGAATTGTAAATACTATTGAACTTCCTGGTATTTCGTTTAAAACAATATTTTTGAAAATAGAGTTTAAAAACAAGTGCAGTGTATGCTAGACTTCCAAACCTGCAAAATTTGTAATTGGTTTGTTTGTTATACTTCAAACATCGTGTATGTAATATTAGCGTTTTAGGTTTCAGCCATTAAGATTTTCGTCAGCTGTTGCGGAACACGAAACAGCCGTTTCGTGTTAATACGGCTCATCGTGCTTTAGCGACAATAGCCGATTTATAGTCCAACTCTCGTCTTTGGCGGTTATCTCTCCCGAGCGCGGACGAACGGTCAAGCCCGCTACCCAATTTGTTTTACACCTTTTCGTGTTTCACGAAGTGGTTGGTGTTTGTAATTAGCGTGTGTGTTTTGCCGCTACTTGAGATAATCTCACGTCCCACTTTTACCAACACGCAAAACTTACTGTCAAATGAGAACAATTTGTACTCGTGGGCCCGGCATTGCGTGTCAGGGTTATCCCGCCAAACAACGTATTGCCACGATCGCGAAGAGAATTTGCCCAAAGTGTTCTGGAAACGGGAGAGGGCGTGTTATTAACTGGTTTATCCGTTTAATGGGGATGGAAACCGTTAGCGTATTTACCTGGAAGTATTTCGTCAAACTAACATTTCTTCAAATTCAGACGTTAAAAAAGGAAAAATATTTAAAATCCAGTAACCATAAATAGTGCTTCAAAGTTTAGATAAATATCGGGACATGCACATAACCTTACATGACAAACGTAAGTTACTTCTGTATAAATAAATTGTTGAAAAATACCGCACCCTGTTGTATCACATTACTTTGGATAGATTTGGTTCTTAACAAAAAAATAAATACTAACTCTTAAATGTTGTAAAATATGTTTTATCATCACTTTCAAATAGTTATGAAGTTCGGATAGCTTATGAAAATACATTCTCAACATAGAACAAGTTTATTAAGTTTTTTTAAAATATTGGAACATAAACATAACCTCACAAACATAAATTACTTCTCTATGAATTAATTGTCAAAAAATTATTAAGTCTATCACATTACTATAAAGCTAAATTAAGATATTGTTACAAAATGTCTGGTTAGGGTAGATTTGGTTTTTAATCAACAATAGATACTCGTCTACGTATATCATGCCTTGCGTGGAACTCTGCCTTCTTGTAAAACGTAGTCAATACCAAAATTCCCTCTTCACCACTTACCTTGTAAGTTACCTTTTATTGCTAAAGTTTAATAATTTTTCTTTTTATCAAATCTAGCTTAATAGGATAATTTGTAGCTGCACGCTATCATATCTTAGAGGACGGGTGGCCCCTGTTTATTGCGAAAATACCCACAGCACTTATTAAAATTAAGCTTAGCAAAAGTTTTAATTTTTTGGCGAGTTAGTAAGCTTGAAAATGGAGTCATACATTCGAATGTAGACTCGTCAAAAAGCAAGTAAGATTTCTGCCTAACTATTGCTTATTATGACTTTTGAGAATTTTTATTATTGTTATTGTTCAAGGTCACGTATAAAATCGGGATTTACTAGTCTGTGAATAATTTCAGCCATCAAGACCTTTAACTCTTCAATTTTTTCGTTCACACATATTTCCTGTTCATTATGAATGTATGGTAATATTAATAAAAAAATGTCTTTCGGGAGGATCCTTATGAAAAAATGGCGTCAGAGAGTGAACAGCTGTTCGTTTTGACCTTGGTTTCTTAAAGAAGACATTGTGTTTGCTTTATGTTACTTTATCTAATGCGATAACCAATCTCAGTGCAGCTTCACTTCTGTTCCTTAGCATTAAGGTTACAAACATTATATAGTAAATATAAAATGCAACATGTATGTTTTATAACTTGTATTGTATTTCAGCCTTGAAAAAAACTGTAGAAACGTCGTCCTAATAAATTGATTATTCTTGGTTCATTAAAACAACCGTCTTATTATTCTAAACAATTTCATGCGAGTGGCAAAATGGAAAAAAACTTTAATTTTGTACATCATGGGCTTCCTTTATTACTGAAATTCGTACAATTTATTGTAATGAAGTTGACAAACATGTCTCTAAAGCTTATGTTTATGGGTTGTAATAGTGGGAGTCGCACACTTAATTGTAGTTATGTTGGCAAACATGTTTTAAGCCCGTCTGTTTACTGGTATATTAAATAACTCCCGTCTTATAAATGAATAAATAATTTTTTTCAATAGAAATTGTTTCCCTATTCATCTGCTAAACCGCGTATATGTATAAAATCGTCCTATTGTTCTATAAAGTAAAATAATTTACATTGTGTTTTCTAATTGTTCTCTGTTTAGTTACTTTCGCTACATTTGTTATAGATCGTTTCTCGTGGTGACCTAGTTATTTTCGTCTAATTACTAATTTATCTTCAAAATATTATAAATGTAGCACCTGTAACATGTAGATTATCTAACTGGTAAACATGAAAACATGGTAAGTTAATGAGATTTTAAAGAGAATATTGTATACAGACTTCTAGCATCAGTTTTGTTGTAGATTGACTCGAACTATTGCTAAATTTAACATTATTGTATAGGTTAAAACATGGTCTAACAGACGCGCGCATGCACGCGCGCGCACACACGCACGCACACACACACACACACACACACACACACACACACACATACACATACACACACACACACACACACACACACACACACACACACACACACACACACACACACACACACACACACACACACACACACACACACACACACACATACACACATACACATACACACACACACACACACACACACACACACACACACACACACACACACACACACACACACACACACACACACACACACACACACACACACACACACACACACACACACACACACACACACACATACACATACACACACACACACACACACACACACACACACATACACATACACACACACACACACACACACACACACACACACACACACACACACACACACACACACACACACACACACACACACACACACACACACACACACACACACACACACACACACACACACACACACACACACACACACACACACACACACACACATACACATACACACACACACACACACACACACATACACATACACACACACACACACACACACACACACACACACACACACACACACTTGCATGCTCGTACGCACACACACACACACACACACCGCAGTATCTCAGGGTATTTACGATTGGCTCGGTTTAGAAGGGGCTTAAAGTATGTCATTGCCGCATGCTGCACGCATCTCGCATGGATCAGATATTCCATTAAACCAGATGGAATAATGATAGACCGGCCAACTTAGCAACGGTACACGGATTGTTTGCTAATAAAACCCTCATGCCTTGGGCTGTGGGCTCTCTTTCTCGAAATTCGTGAAACCCGGAGTCGTCGGTGAGGGAAGCATCCGCCGTGCTAATGGATCAGCATCTGCAAACACATTACATGGTTACAACCCACTTTTCCGCCTCCCTGACAGGTTGTTTCTCAGTTCGTTGCGGTAAAACGTCCAGACGCGTCAGTCCATATCTTCCTAAATGAAATCCTCTCATAGTAAACGAGAACAGTCCGGTGCATTCACAGTGTTTTGGAATTTTAAAACTTTCAAAAACGTTTCCAGTGTTAAAGTCAAGGTTGGGACATCGAAAAGAAAATATCGCTATTCGATATCATCAATTAAACAGCAAGTGAATATCGATATATAGATATTATCGTTAAAATTAATCAATATATCTGTACAAAGTAATAAAAAAATATTTACCATTTCTCATTTATTATAAAGAAAAATGTAGTATTAGTAAGGAAAATAAATCCCGTAACCAAAGAAAAAAATTTTATTGAATTTAAAATTTACATTTACATCTATACGGGTTTTTTTGTTTCCTTTAAAACATGTAAATTATTTTTCTCAAAATGCTCTTCTCAGAGAGCCCAAGAATATCAACATATTTTCATGATTGGGTTTTAGTCTGCTCTTTTTCTGACGATAAAGCTTCTGCGCTTCCCACAACTAACAGATATTTTCTAGTCAATTGATATGGGGAACGAGTTTGCAGGTGAATAGGTCTATGATTCCAAATCTTGAATAGATTGCCCATAGACATCCCTATGGTCTGATTGGTTGTCATTGCCCCAACAACTCTCTCACGTCGACTCATCTTGAACAATCTCGAAAGTCGAAACCCCCCGCCGTTGTGCGCTAGAAGATCCCCTCCATCGTGACACCCTCCCCTGTATCCTCCATACTTTTTTTTTAACTTGGGAGCGGGTTTAGACTGCCCGAAGCACCGCTACCTTATGTATATTGTACTTACCTTCCTGATCTAGTCAAAGAGCCCCTTCCCTCTTACCAGGTTTAGAAGTTTCCTGACTAGTGTTTTACCTTCAGCATCCTCTTCCAGAGCTGTGCTATCACCAAAGAGGTTGAAGCGCCTCTCGGCAAGTGCTTCACATCTATAAATGATGTGTGTGGCGGTCTCCAGTTCTTGCCCGCATAATCTGCACACTGGTTCATCTTTGAAGATACCCGTATTATGCAGATTTTTCCTTAGTCCACTGTGTCCCGTGAGTAGACTGGCTATCCTCAATTCCTGCCTAGACAGATAGATGAGACTCTCCTGCAGCCCCAAGGAAGGTTTCCTAAGGGTTAGCTTACTGTGTCTCATTCCTTCAGCCCTGACCCAGTGCTCACAGTGTCGTTCAGCCATCCACCTTCGCACTGCAATCTTGACCATGGATTTGGAAATACCTACCGCCGGCTCCGGTCCAATTAGGGGAGTTGAAGACCCCTCTCTGGCCAGTGCATCTGCGGCTTCATTTCCAAATATTCCCCCATGCCCTGGCACCCAACCTATCTTTATTTAATTGTGCCTTGCCAGGGCTTCTAGGTTATTTAGGCACTCCCTGACTATGGCCGAGGTGACCACATGTCCGTTTAGTGCCTTAATTGCTGTCTGACTGTTAGAGAAAATAGCAATCCGGGTCCTGTGTATCCCCCTTCTCGCTATCTCTCCCAGACAGGCATTTATAGCATATATTTCGGCCTGAAAGACAGTGGTATACCACCCCAAGGAAAAAACTAGTTTTACCCTTGGGTTTTTACAATCCAACCCCGCTCCAGTGCCGAAGTCCATCTTGGAGCCATCTGTGTCCAGATCTGAGCTCCCGATGTTACTGACCCTGACCATTCCATCATAGTTTGGTGGGCCTGGACAGGTGCAAACGTCCGAGTAAGGTGGTCACTGCCCATCTCCAAGACAGGTTCTTTGACCACGCACTCGATACTCATATGTCCCGAAACATCTGGGAGATTAGCCCAGTTGTTCTTGTTATGCAATCTCCATGCTGGGGTTTGGTGCTCGTGGTTGATTGCTTCCCACCTGTTGCACCTCACCCCTCACAACATCCAAGCCCTGGACGTTAACATGCTCGGCTCGGTTTTGGCCTCCCCTGCGTTGTGTGCTCAAGATTATTGGCCCTCCCGCTGCTCTCGCCTGATCTCTTCGGAGCCACCTTCTGGCCGCTCCACTCATACGCTTTCTCCGTAGAAAAAGCGTGCTCAACTCTACAACCATTTCACTGGTTTCTGCAGTCGGCAGCTTAGTAGCCGCCCCCGCACCCCCAGTGGTGGTTGCCGTTGACACATCTGCTACAGACTCACGGTTTGCCGTCTCATTGGCTCCCGCTGTCTGTGCAGACTCAACATCAATTTGTGTACTCAATTGGTCCATTAGCTTCCCAAGTATGGGGGAAAGAACGGTCAACCAGAGCAGAACCCCCACTGCCCTGGCAAGACAACATACAATGAGGTTTTGTCTGGTTCCTCAAGGGGATCGTGTGCTACTGCATTTTATACCCTGCAGCCATTCGTCCATCGGCACGATGCCTTCCACCTTGGATTGGGTATTCAGTCACTGACCTTGAAGCACACCCCAAGTTCAGGACATTATTAACTGTTGCTCATGGAGCGAACAGCCTGCTTTACTCTCTTTTGTTACAACTGTGTCGTTAGGGTAGTTTCCCGCCCATACTTCACAGCCGCATTGCCCTTGGTTCACCTGGGAGGTGAGAGTAGCATTGTGAGGACTTAATTCCCAACTACCCCAGTCTCCCCAGTCAGAACAGTTATTTCTACCACACCCAACCGGTTGACTGACGAGGAGGGATAATTCCTCACCTTTGAACCATTGCCTTGGCCCGGGCCTGCTTATTCAGAAACCTTCCGGAATCCTCATTCACAAGTAACCTACATACCGCCACCCGTGGACCCGCCCAGTTGCTAAGGCAAGCTATCTGTAAGTATCGATCCTCCATACTTAGTATGAAAGTAAGATACATAGAACATGTTCTCGCTGCTTAATTTATTATATTTTCAACATATTTTATAAGAATAACATCATGAGTGTAACGCTTTATTAAAATATTTATCAATCACTTTAACAATAGTTTATGACTATCCTAAATTTAAATTTTGTAAATTTGTAAAAACTCACTAAGACAGAACGTTTTCGATCGCTCCGTGGCGATCTTCATCAGTGTCTTCTGTTTGGAGATGTTGGGTAAGCGGTGCGGTTTTAAAGGCAGATTTTCGATAGTATCAAATAGTTTGATACTATCGAAAACCTGTCTTTAAAACCGTCACCGCTTGACCCGACATCTCAAAACAGAAGACACTGATGAAGATCGCCACGGAGCGATCGAAAACGTTCTGTCTCAGTAAGTTTTTACAAATTTACAAAATTTAAAGTTCGGATAGTCTTTAAGTGATTATTTAAGATTCACCGAACGTAATGAAATACAAAAAAGAAAATCCTCTTCATATGGCCCGAGTGGGAGATTGAAAACCCCTTACTGGATGCGAGCTTGTTATTCTTTATGGTTTTTATAGTGTTATATTAATCACTGTATGGCGTAAGTTAGTTAATCAACTGTATTAGATTCTTGTCATTGTAGAAATATTTTGTAATAAATCAGTTCTTTAAAATATAATAGACAATATAATATATAACGTTGACTGTTTAAAATAAAACAAGTAACTTTGAAGATTGGTAAGGTGTACAGTTATATATTCCACTAATAATAACAATTATTAAGAATAATATATAGGCCTACCATTTTCTTTGTTTCATCGCACATTTATCCAAACAAACTCTAAAAATCCCTCTATGTAAACTTTTCTATTATAAAATTACTATTCATGCTTCAAAGTTTTAAATTATTTATTTTACGTTTAATTTCTAACGAGAAAAATACTAATTTCATTTGTCTTTTTCAGTAAGTATACTGTTCACGTTTTTTAAAATTTCATACTACAATTATCATTAGACTGTGATTTCTTTCAGACAAAATATAAGTACAATTACAGGACATATAGTAAATGCTTGATTTGTTATATCGCTATATAGTGTATCGATTTCTTAATGAGTTTTAATTAATTTACTTTCCTGTTCACAAAAAAATAAATAAATACCTTCTTTTAACTTGGATGCTTGGTACATGTCCAGTTTTTTGAACTAATAAATTTTATGGGGTAATTTATAAAAAACCGTTATTTTGGGAATGTATTGATTGAGCGTAACTTTATCCCTTAGGAACTCAAACGAAAATGGGTAACAAATCTGACATTCAACGAATTTTGATCGAAGATGTACGAATGCAGAACAGGTGTTATCGTCTTCACTTAGACATTGTTTGGTCCTTCTTTGTTGGTGTGTAAGATCATAAAGAAAGACCACATCTCAACACACTAGAACAATATGAAATTTACAGACACACAAAAACACAAAGTACAAACATATTAAACGAACAAACCCAATACAAATCACACGTACTCTTTGATACTATCGAAAACCTGCCTTTAAAACCGTCACCGCGTAACCTAACAACTCTAAGCAGAAGACACTGATGAAGATTGCCACGGAGCAACCGAAAACGTTCTGTCTCAATAAGTTTTTACAAATTTACAAAATTTAAAGTTCGGATGGTTAATTTGATTATTTAATTTTCACCGAATGCAATGGACTAACAAATTCATTGTAAAATTTAAATTTACAATTTCAAGTTATATTAATACATAATGCTATGCTACGTTCTGTATTGTGTGAGTATTAGGACTTTTCAAGGAGCATTAAAATATCCAATATTGTCTAAGTAAAATTGTGCTTTTATAAGGTTGCGTTTGGTACTTATCGACATCTTATTAACCTGTACGACACGATTTCAAAAGTTGAATTTAAAGCTACACTTCGGCAGTCCCACGACTTCCATCGTTGTGGAAGTCAAAACGTCTATAGCGACACCTACTAAAACTTATTGGATGGGCACAAACATACAATTTCTCGTTAGTATAATTTCCGTCAGGTTAATAGCGTCAGTGTAAATTCCACCAGGTTACGCTATGAGACACCTTAAAATGATTAAATGATAACATATGATTCCATATATCGGCTGTTTCTGTTTATTTTTTCTTTTGTAAAACAACTATTCAACACGTAGGTTGTATTACACTATTTGTTGAACATTGTTAAGAAGAAAGGTTATTATTAAATAATTTTGATCAATTAAGAAAAATATTAATTAAATTAAATTTGATAAATCTCAATACAAATAATGCAATATAATGATAATAATTACTATAATTAAAAATTACTTGACTAAGTGAATACATAGGGCTTAATGCTGACGCGTTTTGAAACAATCGTTCCTTCTACGAAGCAAAGTCTCTACTGAACAGGCTTTACCTTCGTAAAAAGAACGATTGTTTCAAAACGCGTCAGCATTAAGCCCTATGTATTCACTTAGTTAAGTAATTTTTAATTATAGTTTAATCAGTGAACTCAAGATGATTACATCAAGCAACGATAGTAATAAGTTTTTTATTTTTAAATCTTTTAAATGAAAACCTTCTTAGAAACAGTCTGATAAACAAATGTTTAGATAATTTCCCATTGCACAAAATTTAATATTTTTCTCAATTTAAAATACGCCTAAACGCGCATTTGATAAAAACAAAATTGAAACAAAACAATGGATTTTATAATGATTTCAATCGGGGCTACTTCAAATTACCAAAATTCAACTAACCAAAATGTACGTACACAATTTACGCAACCTTCAACTAACCAAAATACGCGACGTTCAAATAATCGTAAGAGCACGAACTTCAACTGGCCAAAGTACACGGACTTCTACTGAAAGAAATGTTGCGGGTTATAGTATTGCCGTTCCACAGGCGTTCATCGCACAACCTGAAGTTATTAAATGGGTAGTACTATTTCTATAAATGTCTAAACTTAAGTTTTTATTGCTACCTTTAAATTATTTCTAAAAACACTACAGTTTAACTTTATCGTATATATTAAAGTAAATGTAATACAGCAATATTATTCGGTTTGATTAGACCATAGATCGTAAAGTATCTTATTATAATTGTAAATAGTCGGAACTTCAATAAGAAAACCCGCAACATTTCTTTCACTTGAAGTCCGTGTACTTTGATTATTTGGAGTGCGTGCACTTTCGATTAGTTGATCGTCGCGTATTTTCGTTAGTTGAAAGTTGCGTACGTTTTGATTAGTTGAATTTTGGTCATTTGAAGGTTACCTATTTCAATCGTATTGTTTATAAGCTGATCCTATGAGTTGTAAATATATATATTTGTGTGTGGCTGTAGCGTATTATTGTTAATACAGCTTGTCAGCTCTGTACAAGAAAAAGGTTAAAAGAAGACTATCATCTCTGAACATCACATAATTGGCCAGCGCATTAACAACACAATAGAGCCCTCACTAGGGTTTTAATTTAACGGGCCAGAAGAGAAATGCCCCGCTCGACCACCCCTGTGATGAAGGGTTGTAAATACAATGATGATTGGAATTCCTGTAGCCGGGAGGTTGACTAGGGTCTACAAGACAGGTCAGGTGGTCTTTCAAACTGACCTGCGGTTCTGAGGCCGGGCCTTGATTAAAGTGAACGAATGCTTTTTAGTTCATTCATTTTGATTAGTCTTTGCAATCTTTTCGACTCCCGTTTTCACTGCAGGATCAGACAATTCCTATTTTCAAACCTTCCGGTTTTAAATTTTGTATTAAATTTTCTTTATGCTTTCGTATTACTGAATGTTACGTGGCACGTATAATTATAAACGTATTTACATTTTATTTACGTATTTTTTATATTTATGTATTAGTATACTAATTTTTATAAAGAATTTAAATATTAAAACCTTCAATATATATATACACACACTTACCACTTTTACTATATGTACTTAAACAAGAATATTACTCTGTATTTATGCAAGTTAACTTTCAAAGATTGGTAGTATCTCCATTATCGAGCATCAACTGAACTGAGTACTGTAGTAGATTGACAGGTGTGTCTAATTTATATATATATATATATATATATATATATATATATATATATATATATATATATATATATATATATTTGTAATTGGTAGAAATCAAACTACTCTTATACCAATAGCAAAATGCGAATACCCCATGTCAGTTTCGCTCGCATGCACGCACACTCACCCTTACGACCGCAGAGGATTAGGACAGACCCGAGACCGGCCGTATTTACGCTCCATTGGTTATTTAGTGGTATCTTCTAACCAAACTCTAACTTTTTAAGCTATAATTTTTACTAAAAATAGTTTATAAATATTGATTCTAAATAAAATTACAAGAAAAATGATACCAAACATCCCATGAGTTACTTGTGTAGTTATTAGTCACTTTAACGTATTAAGTACAGTGTTTTCCTTTAGCTAACAAAGTGTTACGAAAAAATTAACTCTCTAAGTATGCATTAACTACGGTTATACATAGGGTGTTCAAGCTAGATGGATCCATAAGTAACTAATGCCAGCAGTTGTAAATATTATTTAATGTAAATAAGTTGTAAAATAATAATAATAATAGTATTGGCATAATTTAACGAATAATTTCACATTTTATAATTACATGCTTTTCTTTTTTGTTTATTTTTAGCTATAAAGCTTTATTAAAATTAATCTCTATACATATATTTACTATAATCTACATATGAATTAAAATAAATACTATTGCTTATATGTTTCCACCAGAGTTTTCCTACTTTATGTACGAGTATGACACCTGTAACGTACAGCCTATTAAAATGCCAACATTTGTAAACATTATTATTATTTTTATTATATATATACTGTATTTACGTTTAATGTAGCCATTATAATAGTATTGCTGTAATGTAATGGAACGTTTTATGCTTGATTTTTACTTGATTTAATTTATTCTTTATTTTAATTATAAGGTTTCATTAAAACTTTTGTATTATAATGTACATACCTTTAAAAATCTATATTTAGTCTTGTATACTATTACAAATATTTTTAGAGTTGTTTCTAACTTTATTGTACCACAACTGACTGCACTTAGGTTGGTACAGGTATTTTTTATTGCCTAATAAAACTGAATAACTGTAGAATTGTTTTTAATAATTTTATATATATATATTTTTTATTAATTGAAAATAAACACTAATGCCAATACGATTAACACATTTTTATTTCACGTTATCCCCTCATGAGCAGTGACAATAAATTGTACATTCTTTGGTATCATTTTCTCGTAATGATGTGCAGAATTAACTTATGCTAAACTTTCTGAGGTGTGTTAACAAATTTAAAACGTTAGAGTTTGATGAAAGAAGCACCACTGGGCGACTAATAAAGCGCCGGAAGGGACACGGCCCGTCCTAATCCTCTGGCTTTGTGCGAGTAAGGATGGTGTGTGTGCGAGTTAGCTTGCCTACCTGGCGTTCAGGGGCAATTGCATTTTGCTATTACTAACTAAGGAAGAACGTTATTTATAAGTTTAATCTAAGTAATTAAACCTACACTTACACTTAATATTAATTTAATAATACTTTGTTTTTATAATGAATATATACATATAAACATTAATTACAAAATCATTTTAAGAAATGTTTTAGTTTAAACAAAATATGCTATAAATTTATAATATCAAAAATAAAATTATCATCAAAAGTTATATAGACTATTTGGAGATATAAACGCTTTTAACAAACAAAAAAACGACGTAATTAATTCAGTATCTCTTCATTTAAAAAAATGTTTTAATTTAATCTATTTAATTGAACATATAACCGAACGTATTAGCTAATTTTACAATACTTGTTGAAATGATTTATTTTACTATACTATTTAATATTTAACTCCAATATAAAGAAATTAACTTTAAAAATATTTCTTTTAAATAATCTAATAAAATCTGACTTTACCTAATAAGATTGTGTACAATAAAAACAAACACCTACCTTTAATAATTTAAAACTTGAACACTTTTTTTTGCAAAATAAATAAATGAAGAAGGATTTCCAAGAAAAAAATTAACTGTGAATTAATATATTGAGTAAAACTGACAGTGGAAAACCTCTGAAGAATTAAACTGATTAAAGTTAAAAGTGAGTTATTAGTTCGTTTTCACAAGGCATAAGTGAGTGAAGAGTGAGTGCATCGTTCGTTTTCGAATACTTAAGTGAGTAGAAAGGGAGAGAATCGTTTGTTTTCACAAGGCATAAGTGAGTGAACAGTGAGTGATTCGTTCGTTTTCGCAATCTTAAGTGAGTAGAAAGGGAGTGAATAGTTTGTTTTCACAAGGCATAAGTGAGTGAAGAGTGAGTGCATCGTTCGTTTTCGCAATCTTAAGTGAGTAGAAAGGGAGTGAATAGTTTGTTTTCACAAGGCATAAGTGAGTGAAGAGTGAGTGCATCGTTCGTTTTCGAATACTTAAGTGAGTAGAAAGGGAGAGAATCGTTTGTTTTCACAAGGCATAAATGAGTGAAGAGTGAGTGAATCGTTCGTTTTCGCAATCTTAAGTGAGTAGAAAGGGAGTGAATAGTTTGTTTTCACAAGGCATAAGTGAGTGAAGAGTGAGTGCATCGTTCGTTTTCGCAATCTTAAGTGAGTAGAAAGGGAGAGAATCGTTTGTTTTCACAAGGCATAAGTGAGTGAATAGTGAGTGAATCGTTCGTTTTCGAATACTTAAGTGAGTAGAAAGGGAGCGAATAGTTTGTTTTCGCAAGGCATAAGTGAGTGAATAGTGAGTGAATCGTTCGTTTTCGAATACTTAAGTGAGTAGAAAGGGAGCGAATAGTTTGTTTTCGCAAGGCATAAGTGAGTGAATAGTAAGTGAATCGTTCGTTTTCGAATACTTAAGTGAGTAGAAAGGGAGCGAATAGTTTGTTTTCGCAAGGCATAAGTGAGTGAATAGTGAGTGAATCGTTCGTTTTCGAATACTTAAGTGAGTAGAAAGGGAGCGAATAGTTTGTTTTCGCAAGGCATAAGTGAGTGAATAGTGAGTGAATCGTTCGTTTTCGAATACTTAAGTGAGTAGAAAGGGAGCGAATAGTTTGTTTTCGCAAGGCATAAGTGAGTGAATTGTTCGTTTTCGAATACTTAAGTGAGTAGAAAGGGAGCGAATAGTTTGTTTTCGTAAGGCATAAGTGAGTAAAGAGTAAGTGAATCGTTCGTTTTCGCAATCTTAAGTGAGTGAATCGTTCGTTTTCGCAATCTTAAGTGAGTGAAGAGTGAGTGAGTAGTTAGTTTTCGCAAGGCATAAGTGAGTGAAGAATGAGTGAGTAGTTAGTTTTCGCAAGCTTAAGTGAGTGAAGAGTGAGTGAGTAGTTAGTTTTCGCAAGCTTAAGTGAGTGAATAGTGAGTGAATCGTTCGTTTTCGAATACTTAAGTGAGTAGAAAGGGAGCGAATAGTTTGTTTTCGCAAGGCATAAGTGAGTGAATAGTGAGTGAATCGTTCGTTTTCGAATACTTAAGTGAGTAGAAAGGGAGCGAATAGTTTGTTTTCGCAAGGCATAAGTGAGTGAATAGTGAGTGAATCGTTCGTTTTCGAATACTTAAGTGAGTAGAAAGGGAGCGAATAGTTTGTTTTCGTAAGGCATAAGTGAGTAAAGAGTGAGTGAATCGTTCGTTTTCGCAATCTTAAGTGAGTGAAGAGTGAGTGAATCGTTCGTTTTCGCAAGCTTAAGTGAGTGAAGAGTGAGTGAGTAGTTAGTTTTCGCAAGCTTAATTGAGATACCTATAAATTATAATTATTGTGGCCTATGAAAAAATAAAAATGAATTTTCAATAAATTTACTCTACTGTATTACCTGCCGCACTTTATCCTTCTTGGGACCAACACAACGCAAGGTCCCTCACTATATCTCACTTCCTAATGTTCAACATCAGGCTATGTAGAACTCTTTGTAAAACGTTACAGCTGTCCGTGTGCATACCGCGATATCCACTGTCTGGCCGCCTTCAGTATGAAGGGAATGGTTCTATCCTGCGTATTAACAGAGATCGCGCGGTCAGATCGGGATCTATGTGACCGAGTCTATCCCTCACTATATCTCACTTCCTAATCTTCAAAACCAGGCGATCTAGAACTCTTTGTAAAACATTACAACTGTCCGTCTGCCTACCGCGATATCCACTGTCTGCCCGCCTTCAGTATGAAGTGAATGGTCCTACCCTGTGTATTAACAGAGATCGCGCGGTCAGATCACGCTCTCTGTGACCGATTCTGTCCCTAACTCAGGCAAACGATTCCTTATGTTATTTCGTTCGCTCACTGCTCTGGTAGTAGGCCTAATACATTTTGCAACTTTAACGTCGGATCGATTTATTAAGCTTAGCTTACTTTCTCCAACAAGTAGAAAGCAAAGCAAAGTAATTAGCAATAGATCAAGTATAGTTAACGGCTTTACTAGCAGGCAATATTTGAGCAGGCGTGAAGGATTTAAGTAGGCCTACTTTCGTGATGTTCTGTAAACACAGATTTATAGCTGCTTTGTTTTAATCGTTCTTATTTAGCATAGCGTTGTGAAAGTGACAGTACATTCTTTCTTTCTTTCATTCATCTAAGACGATCTGTTGGTATATCAATTATTGCCCGCACAGGTTAGAAACAACGATTTCTTGTAACCATTAAATGCCAAGAAATGCTTATCAATGTCCACAACTTAGGCTAGTAAGAAATAAGGAGCCCAGTATGTCAGATGAGGATATTGAGAACATTGAAGATAACTATTATAAAGAGATAGTATCCGTTATCCTATTTTTATATAGAACCAGACAGTATAAGCGTAACGTCTTTAAACAAAAAACAAGTAGGTCTACTATAAACAGAAAAAATTTAATGTCAATTCCTGCGTAGGTCAACAATGAAAAATGTTATTTTTAGTTATTTTTTTATGAAATACTCTAATTACAATTATAATAAATAAAGTAACATAACCTATGCGTTAAAACAGCTGTTCTACCACATAACCCGTAACATAGAACCAGCTGTTTTATGAAATCATATGTTATTACTTATTTTAAGCCAAACGGAACAAATGGATAAAATAACCTTGCCCTTTTAGTGAAAAGTTTTTCTCCCATATAAAACTAATATTAATTCATTACTTTAATAAATATTTGAAAAAACTGTATTTATATCAAGTGTTATCCACTACAAGCTTAAAATAATGTATTTGAACTTGAGTGGATAATATTGTTGTTTAATTTGTGGTTTAATTATAGGAAGGGTAGTGTCGAATTTAGGGTCGTAAAAACGACGGTTGAATTGGGCCCATGGTCTGTTAGGGTCGTAAAAACGACGGTTGAATTGGGCCCATGGTCAGTTCGGAGGTAGTGTCGAATTGGCCCATACCTCTAGAAACTTGACCTACAAAATGGAATGCTCCCATCCACCTTAGTTTTAAATACATTCAAACATCTAAAATAGATGTTTGGTTACGGTCAGATAGTGGTCAAACATCTATTTTAAATGAATGAAACGTCTCCTTTTTATATCAGTGTAAATAGTCGTGTAATAATACTTTATGTCATATGCGCACAAAATGATAAAACCCTCTGGCCACACCAAAGCCAGGTGACCATTGGAATGGTTCAGCATGTCACCGTCATAGAGTTAACAGAAATATACACGTAATTGAAAGCTCGCATGACCTGGCGAGCCCTACGTTATATTGGTAGGTAATAATTAAAAGATGACAGTACAGTATTTTTAATTAATGTCTTTATGTTTTAGTAAAGCTTTATTGTATTTGTCTGCTTCCATTATGTTTTAGTTTTTAATTCTATCATACATTAAAATAAAAAAGAATGTCTGATCACTTAACAAAACTAACGTTCCCCGGTTGACCAGGAGCCCAATTCGACCCCTTTGAAGGTTGACGGTAATCCGCCCAAGGGATTACTGTTTTGACCGTGGGCCCAGTTCGACCGTGTCCTATAGGAAAGTGAGGCAGACACAGTTCTGCGATCCGAACTAATCGCATGGCAGTTTGACCATTATAAGATTTAACCACACTTTTTGTTATTAATGTATTTAGTTGATAGCTTTACTTGCTAAATAAAGCGATTAGTTGTATCTATAAAACACTGATTCAGTATTGGCAAATTACTTCTTATGTTCTTGAGTTTATTACGAGGTTTTTACGGAGTTGTTTTCCAAGTTACACGCAACATTTTATTTTCTTCTCAATGGTTTCTTCAGGTAATAGAAAATCTGTTTCAGTAAACCTAAGGCCGCAGACATACAGAAAGCTACTGGTGATAGCAACGCAACGTAAACTTGAGTTGCTATTAGAAAAGTTGCTAGTCGGTTTACAAGATTGTTCATATAAAGTTGCTAGTATAAGTGTTAATTATGTCAGAGGAGGATGCCGTCCTTGTGTATATTTTAAGAAACAAACTACAAAAACGTTGCGAAAAAAGACAATTCAGTGTATAATGTTGAATAAAATTATAGCAAAATCTATCCTGACTGGATACTTCGTAGGTATATTTTAATATAGGTGGATAGTAATGTATACAATTACTACTGCGCTCCCGACTATAATTTTCCTCCGATTTTATATATTTTGAAAAAAATTTTGGTAATCATTCGTATCGTCTTGAAGTTGTTGGATACACAAATCATGACCAGAACCAGCAATATTTTGTTTTTCTGACATACTTTACCAGTATAATAAAAGACTATTCAAAGAAACACAAAAAATAATAATTATTTAAATACGATAGCACCCTTGAGAAACGCATACACAACACAACAAATACTGCTGGCAAATGAGAAACTGAGCAACGAGTTTACAGCATGTCGTGACTGAAGCAACTCTAGTTTCTGTGTCACTCACTAGTCGCGTTGCTATCACTTCATTATGAATATGTGCATGCAACTCTATATGTTGTGTAACTCAAATTTGCGCTGCGTTGCCGTCACCAGTTGCCTTCTGTATGTCCGCAGCCTAAGAATAAACGGAATCCACTTAATGGTAATGTTTACCCGTTACAAACATAGAACATCTCTCAAAAAACCATAGATATCCTAAAGGGGAAGAGGCTGAAAACTATGAGCAATAAAGGTAAGGTTAAAGCTTCCCTAGCTGGAAGTGAGAAAGGATCATGGATTGCACCAACAGAGTTACTCTCTTGTGTAATTGATGTGTTTATATAGTAACTTGCTTTACGAATCATACGAGACACGTTTTATGTACTTTATAAAGTTCTAGCACCACACATCCTTGTCTGACCCGAATCGGCATTTCGTCGACATCCTGTCGGTACGAAGGCCACAGTCTTCACGAAAACTAGCAGCTATTTAGAAGGTTGCGAAGAATTATCATCTAGGTCTGTCACACTTCCTCCTATGTCACCTGTCACGCCTAGTCCAATGCAGACTTGTGTATCGTCACGGCCATTAACCATTTCAACCAGAATGTATATTAGTCCAGGATCTAAAGAGGGTTGAGCATGCACTGAAAGTCTAACGCAATTTTATTTCAGATTATTGTTCTGGGCACGTGGTTGATTGTAAAAACGTATGTCGTCGCCCCTCACGTGGTCGACATACCAGGAGTTAGAGAGGAAACGTCGCTGGGGAGGCGCTGTACTGGAACCGTTGTATTTTTTTAACTATAAAAAATATAATTAAAAAAAATGTTTTTAAACTCACAAAAATATGGACTTTAAAAAAGGTCATTACCACTAAATATGTATCTCTAATACCTTTGTATAGTTAAATATGTTTTTCCAAAACTTTGGTGTTTTACTTTCAGTCATAACTCTAAAAAAACAAGTTGCTTTTATTAATTACGCTTTAGCAGGTCTAAAAATTGGAAATGCATATTTTGTAATAAAAATACTATATATCAACTGTCTAAACTATTGTAGAAGCAATATTACTACTGGACAGAAGCAAGTAAACGTCATGCACACGGTTGTTCTATCTTTTATAGCTTAAAAGATAGAACTGTTTCAGTACAGCGCGTTCCCACCGATGTCTCCCCCTCCCCCTTGGTATGTCGGCCACGTGAGGGGGCGACGACATACGTTTCTACAATCACCCAAGTGCCCAGAACAATAAACAGAAATAAAAATGCGTTAGGCTTTCAGTGCATGCTCAACCACCTTTAGATCCTGGACTATATTATGTACTGAGGTTGACTAGTATAGATGCATCACAGCGACAATAAAGTCACTTCATATCAATTGCGTAGAATTTTCCGAATAAGCTACAGTCTCTAGGAATAATTCTTACCTTAAAACTCTCTTAAATACTTTTTTAGGTTCTCTGTAGGTTTTTGCTTCCCTGTGCTTCTAGCGAGATAGTTTTATTTATATTCTTTCTGGCGAGTTCAAAGTTTAGCCACGCCCTCCTTGTCGGGACGTAGCGCCAGGCTGGTGCACAGATATATTGTACTACACAACACTGACAATACGCCGAGACAAAGTGACTGTCAGATGACTACTTTCTGTGAATCTGCCAGGCTACAGGCACCGCCCCCTGTGTCAGTAGGCGTGGATGAACTCCGAACTCTCACCGAACAACGTATAGTTTTTTTTGTTTGAATTTTGTAGTTCATTACGATTGGTGAAACTTAATCAATTTTACATTAGTTTATGACTATCCGAACTTTAGTTTTGTAAATTTGTGAAAACTTACTGAAACAGAATGTTTTCGATCGCTCCGTGGCGATCTTCATCAGTGTCTTATGCTTGGAGATGTAGGGTCAAGTGATGACGGTTTTAAAGACAGGTTTTTGATAGTATCAAAGAGTATGTGTGATTTGTATTGGGTTTGTTCGTTTAATATGTTGTATATTGTGTTTTTTGTGTGTTTGTAAATTTCAAATTGTTCTAGTGTGTTGAGAAATGTGGTCCGTTATGGTAAATGTCTGTGTATTTGTGTCCTGTTTCTTTTATGTGATTATAATATGCTGAGTTGGTGTTATTCTAGCGACACAGCTTCAAACAAAGAGTCGAGGAACATAAACAGAGCACATTGTCAATTTCATGCTTAATGAGATTGATGACAATTCCAATTTTCTTTAGTGTTCTCCTCAGACGAAGCTACATTCCATACAAATGGTGTAGTTAATCGTCACAATTGTCGGTTATGGGGATCAGGACAACCTAACATTGTGCAGATGTGTGGGTTAACCTGTGGCCAAGTGATAGGCCTATGCCATTTCTTTTAGCCCTGAAAAAACAATTAATTGCATAATTTATTTTGATATGCTAGATATGGGTGGAGTTACTAACGTGGTTTTGGGGGGTACAAGATTAACCTGGGGTCCATTAGGTTCGGTGAAACTTAATTAATCACTTTTACATTGGTTAATGAGTATCCTAACTTTAAATTTTGTAAAAACTTACTGAGACAGAACGTTTTTGATCGCTCCAAACGGAAAATTTAGACACGGAGAAGATCGCCACGAAGCGATCGAAAACGTTCTGTCTCAGTAAGTTTTTACAAATTTATAAAATTAAAGTTCGGATAGTCATAAACTAATGTAAAAGTTATTAATAAAGGTATAGCTGTACGTAAGTATCTTAGTTTATTCAATCTTGAATGATTTCTATTGTTAGCTTTTGAAATTGCTAATCGGGAGATAGTGAAATAATCTCAACACGTCTCAGCTAGATGAAAAATCCTGTCAAGGAATAAACCTCGAAAAAACTTGCAGTAGGCTATTCACAGGCTTAAAGCTCTAATTCATGTTCTTAAATTTGCAAATAACCCGTTACTGTATAAAACAACTGCGGCGTAATATTTAACATAAATAAATAAAACCTCTCAACCACAAATGACTTTTTTCTTTAATTTAAAACATTATTTATATTGCATACATAACAAGTTATTTTATTGTAGATTACCTCTGAGGATGATTGCTATGCAATCGAAATGTACATAAGGTTTTAAATTAAAGAAAAAGTCATTTGTGGTTGAGAGGTTTCGTTTAATTATGTCGTTACTGCGTTATAAATATAACCTATTACTCATTGCTGGCAATACTACATGAAAACATCTGCTGTAATGAACGAGGAATAAGGCGTTACTCTAAATATGGACAGATTAACGCCATTTAATGTCTCGATCGCCTCTGCTGCCCACCGGAAAAGTCGCGGCATGACAAAACGTAATTCCTTACTACGCAGTGCGGGCCTCTGTGTAGCACAGAATTGCTTTCAAGCATAACATAATGAGTGACTACTCGTGCACAAATATAGGTTTTGGGTCTGTTCTAGGTGAATTATTAATGCGGTTTTGCAGTGTTTCATAGAAACTATCCGAAATAAAAAGCCTTGGTTCTAGTAACATACGTGACTGAACCAATCATTGTCAAATAATTTAACGAACGCCTTCTTTACGCCTTCTAACGAAGAAATACCTTATATATATGTGTATATATATACATATATATATATATATATATATATATATATATATATATATATATATATATATATATATACTCGTGTATGTATGTATATATATATATATATATATATATATATATATATATATATATATATAAAATACGTTTTCTTGTTTAATAATTTAAAACAACATAGGTTATTCAAATACAAGAATATTTATTAATTTATATCCAAAGCTTTTCGTTGGCAAACAGTACCAACATCATCAGGAATGAAAATTACAATAATCACAATTACAAATAAATTACAAATTATTGTAATTTTCATTCCTGATGATTTTGGTACTATTTGCCAACGAAAAGCTTTGGATATAAATTAATAAATATTCTTGTATTTTAATAACCTATGTTGTTTTAAAATATATATATATATATATATATATATATATATATATATATATATATATATATATATATATATATCGCAATATGTATTCTTATGTATTAATAAAGAAATAAGTCAAAATACAACTACAAGAATTATTATTGAATTTACAATTCAAAGCTTTTCGTTGGCAAACAGTACCAACATCATCAGGAATATTAAACAATTCTTGTTTAACATTCAGGAATTGTTTAATATTCGTGATGATGTTGGTACTGTTTGCCAACGAAAAGCTTTGAATTGTAAATTCAATAATAATTCTTGTATTTGTATTTTGAATTATTTCTTTATATATATATATATATATATATATATATATATATATATATATATATAACAACATAAGTTATTCAAATACAAGAATATTTATTAATTTAAATAATTAATTAATAAATATTCTTGTATTTGAATAACCTACGTTGTTTTAGATTATTAAACAAGAAAACATATTATATATATATATATATATATGAAGTTAATATATTACTATTGTAAGTTATTTTATCCACCATTAAATGCAATGATTTTACCTTTTTTGATGAGGCACCTTTCGGTCACTTGACCATTATCGAATCACAGATTATAATCAGTGATTCGACAATGGTCAAGTGACCGAAAGGTGCCTCATCACACAGTAGACGGCTACACTGTAGTGAGTCTACTACAACCCCCGGTCAGTGATGTTCGGCAATGGAGATACTATCAATCTTTGAAAGTTAACTCGCATAAATACCAAGTAAGATTCTTGTTTAAGTACATATAGTAAAAGTGATAAGTGAATACAAAAAAACAGTATTGCAAAGTTGATATATATATATATATATATATATATATATATATATATATATATATATATATATGAAAAACAGAGGAATACAAATACAAAAATAATTTATTGAATTATACAATTCAAAGCTTTTCATTGACAAACAGTACCAACATCATCAAGGACCTATAGTGGAAGTTATCAAGGGCCTAAGAATGAATATCTATGAAGCTTTAGAAATATATAAATATAATATTAATAACAAGTTGATAAATGAACAGATACAGTAAAATCAAAATTTGATATTATATTCTATGTATGTAGTGTTAAGGTAGCAAATTAATAAATTTCACAATATTCTAATAGATTTGGCAACACTGTTTGTTAGATGTAACAAACATTTGCATCTTTGTCATTCTTTATTATTCCTGATGGTGTTGGTACTGTTTGCCAACTAAAATCTTTGAATTGTATGATTCAATAAATTATTTTTGTGCTTGTATTTATCTTGTTTCCTCATTAATACACCAGAATACATATTTTATTTTATCCGCATTTTATAATCACATAAAAGAAACAGGACACAAATACACAGACATCTACCATAACCTAGAAATCTTACGCAGCAACAAAAAAAAACCACATCTCAACACACTAGAACAATATGCAATTTACAGACACACAAAAGCACAAAGTACAAACATATTAAACGAACAAACCCAATACAAATCAAACATACTCTTTGATACTATCGAAAACCTCCTTTTAAAACCGTCACCGTTTAACCTAATAAATCCAAGCAGAGACACTGATGAAGATCGCCACATAGGGTCGAAAACGTTCTGTCTCAGTAAGTTTTCACAAATTTACAAAATTTAAAGTTCGGATAGTTACAAACTAATGTAAAAGTGATTAATTAGAATAAACGCTTTAAACACGTCATGAATGTTTCCATTTTTGCTCTCGAAATAAGAAACTCAAGTGACTTCTTTGTCTCTTCCGCTGACAATCTGCACAAAAACCTGGAAGTGGTGACTGTGACAGTTGTGTCAAGAAATTGCCTAAAGTCATAAACAATGATTTCATCAACATGTCATAGTGAAGGCACTCCAGCTGCTGAACAATGACGAATGGTTAGGTGACGAGTGAAATCATTCGAGATTGTGTGACAAGCATTTTATAATACAGTTTAATATGCAATAGCACATTTAGCTCAATATTGTCAGAACCAAAGTGAGTTTCATTCTTGCTATGAAGTGGTAAGATTTAAATAAAATATTTGGTAACAACCCAACAGCCTACTTTCTGTAACGGAACTTCTTTAGACGCTTCTAACACTTTCGGGATGGAGGAAAAACATTCATTTGGGGAAATAATTAACAAGATTTCAGAAGATGAAGGATTCTCGCGAACATTTCCGAAAGTTAAAAACGGCGCTTTTAATGGAATCGGTTAATGATAACATCTATTTCCGTCTTCTTCTAGAGGTTATCTTTAAATAGTTGTCAAATACCATATTCAGAAATATTTGTTATATTAGTTGAATTATATGACAACAAATTAATTATTTAGTTGTTTTATTTCATTTTATTTTGTTTTACTTTTTTGTAAAATAATAATTTATTTTACTTACGTACAAAATTGTACAAAATTAATTATGTTAAAATTTTACTTATTACACTTTTGATATTACTTGCGACCAAACCTTTTGTTAACTAAAGGTTGTTAAATTGTTAACTTACACTTGGAGGATACGTTTTCGTCTTACGACTTCTTCAGCCTCGTGTCCCTGAAGAAGTCGTAAGACGAAAACGTATCCTTCAAGTGTAAGTTAACAATTTAACAACTTTTAGTTAACAAAAAGTCTGGACGCAAGTAATAGCAAAAGTGTAATAAGTAATTAACAACCAGCTCGTCATGAACAGCAACAAGATTTTGATATTTAAAATTTTATTTTTCAATATTACTTAATCCTTAGTAAAAATATTAGATTGTATTTCAGTAAAACATACAATAATGAATTCAGTATAATGACAACAGAATTATACATTTTTATTCCAGTTTTTGAAGGGAAAATAATTGCTTTAAGTTGTTACGTTTTTAGAACCAAGTTCAATTGATAAATTAATTTTTTTTAATATTTGAACATCTATAGGCGTATTCTATTCAAATATTTACCTCTGCCTATCAGCTCTAAGACTGTCAATTTTTTTTAATATGTTCTAGAGTTTTATCGTATAAGTTCTTGTCAAAATCATTTATATATATATATATATATATATATATATATATATATATATATATATATATATATGTATATATATATATATTCTAAATTAATCGCTTTTACATTAGTTTGTAACTATCCGAACTTTAAATTTGTAAAACGTTTTCGATCGCTCCGTGGCGATCTTCATCAGTGTCTTCTACTTAGAGTTGTTAGGTTAAGCGGTGACGATTTCAAAGGCAGATTTTCAATAGTATCAAAGAGTAGGTGTGATTTGTATTGAGTTTGTTCCTTTAACATGTCTATACTTTGTATTTTTGCCTGTCTCAGTTAAATTTACAAAATTTAAAGTTCGGATAGTCATAAATTAATGTAAAAGGGATTAATTAAGTTTCACCAAACGTAATGGACTACAAAATTCAAGAATATTATAAATAACATGCCCATTATAAACCCTAATATGTTGTATGTAATACTCAGTAACGTAGCCAGATAATTATTACGGGGGGGGGGGGTGATCCCAGCCCTAAGAAAGTTTCCGGAAAATTACAAATAAATTAAACACCTGAAAACAATATTTGACGCTAATTTACTACTTAAAAACCTATGACAAAATTTGGCACTTTTAAACTGAAATTTTAAATTTAATGCGGATCGGTATCCGAAGTACCGAAATTTTGTCTAAAAACGCAAAACTGTGGTGGCATTAAAGTTCTAATTTAAAGTTCAAGTCATGCCAAATTAGATTTTAATGACACTGAAAGAGCACTTTATAGCGTTGAATCAATGGTGTGTGGAGAAAGTCTGAGTATGCACTCGAAAGTCGTCTTTTTGTCCTATATGTGACTTTGTAGGTAATGAATTATTTACAATGTTTGTTTACTGTAACAAATAATTAAGAAAATGTAATTGTTACGTCAATTCCTGCTGGTTCAATACATTTCAGCTTAATTAGCCCAACTCCTAACTGTTATATTTCTAATAAATAAAAAAATAACTTGTATATTTCGGGGGAGGTCCGGAGCCCCCTTACCTGCGACGATGCTAATACTAAAGTAGGACAAATACGAGTGGGAAATTAATATTAACACTGCTTATAAAATATGTACTTCAGTACATCAGAATAGCCTTCAATCAAACAGAAATGACCGAACAAGATGCCACATCGATCGTATTCGTCGTTTAACATAGACAACTACGGCCTCCAAAATCTTGTCTCCGTCACGTTTGTCCGCACCATTTGTATTTTGTCAATGCCATCTATTGTAAGTAACATTATGCGGCAGAGCAACGTTAACATTGAACAGCTAGGAAGTGCTTATTAGGCTTTAACTGTAAAAGGTAACTGATCGGGAAATATATCGATTACAAATTAATTCTAACCACTCCGAAGGGATCACTCTTACGTGTATTTTATGAGAAACACGCAGTATACTGAAAATAGTAATTCCTACTTTGTTATCCTGGTTAAATTTTTTCGGATAACAAAATATCTTAAAATAATCTACTGTGTAAGAATGTTTCATACGGCATTAAAAAAATTCTAATTAGGGTTATATTTGCTTTATAGTGAAAATTTAAATATGCTCTTGGGGTTTCAAATTAAACGAGATTTTACTAGAATAGATTTCGTTTAAAGCATCTCAAGTAAGTGACAATATATGTATATTTCTTGTTGCGATTCTAAATCTGTGAGGTCGTTATGGCAGTAGTTCAACCAACATTTGTTCCGTGGGAATATGGTATTTTGGGGCTCGAAGCTGAAGGAAGAGGATTGGGAATCAATTTATGCCCTCGAAGCAAAATTTTGGAAAATTAAATACCATTTTATAAACACATCAGACTCTTAAAATTACACACACACACACACACACACACACACACACACACACACACACACACACACACACACACACACGCACACACGCACACACACACACACACACGCACGCACGCACGCACGCACGCACGCACGCACGCACACACACACACACACACACACACACACACACACACACACACACACACACACACACACACATGCGCGCACGCACATGATGCTTCATGATGTATTTTTTGGGTAGGCACAGTTTAAGGGAATCGTGAGACACCAGGGGTGGGGGTGTCTAGCTCCTTCCCCCAGAAATTGTTTAAAATTGAAATGGTGTGTTTGAGGGCATTTTGACTATCAGGGCAAATAGATATAACCTACGTGTAAAGAAAAGAGCGATTATTTGCTATTTTATTGTTGTTTGTTTTAGGTGCATTCTAAATTTTGTTATAACATTATGAGCATTTCTTTTGGTCTTAGATACATAATTTATCTTTTTAAATTATTGACAATTAAGAAGAGTTTCAACACATAAACACAAAAAAGTTGGGTAGGACGAGGTCCACCTGACCTACCCGGCCTAGCCGCTGGAGGCGCCACTGTACATATAAGTTGATCAAATAAATTAGATTTGTTTTAAATGTAAGTAGATTCCAATTGAATTCGAACTCAATGAACATTAAAATTCTAAAAACTAATATTTAGTTTCCGAGACATTTTTGAAAGTTTAAAAAAAAACTTCATCCTTCGTTACAGGGATTTTATCCTGGACATAAAGCATTTAGGCTCTCTTTAAATATTATTTTTAAATACCACTTGCAACCATCACCGCTCGAGGTTACGTATTTTGTCACTAAAAGCTAGCTGTTTTATGTCAACTATTTATTGTTTAACTTGAATTTTAATTTTTTATGAGTTTGAAATTTATATGAAACTTGTTAAAAACTGAGAAATTTAAAGCAATATTTTAGCTAGTGGAAAATTAAAAGGAATCTTTGAACCCGTTCTAGGGGGGGGGGGCTACTCCCAAACGTCCTCCCTCTGTACTCCCTTTCTTTACGTAGTTTTCTTCAAGTGGTATTTCATTTGCTTCTTCTTAACGCTTTCCTTCTCTACTAAGGATTATTTTATTGTTGTAATATTTCTGTTGTTAATTCTTTTACACCTCATATGCTTTCCCTTTTGCATTCTCTGTAAAGTTTCTTCTTCAATCCTTCCCAAGTGTTAATGGACTCTTTTCTGCCCAAAAGACTTATATTTTCGTAGCTCCATAGTAGCTCATTATTAAATTTTTTTCGAAATATGTTTTGTCATAATATTTTATTTGTCTGTATAAATTAGGTTTTATCACAAATCTAATATATTGTATAACTGTATGAAGCAACTGTGGCGTAATGTTTATTTTTAAATAAATAAAACCTCTAAACCACAAATAATATTTATTTAAACCTTATGTACATTTCGATTGCTCAGCAATCATCTTCAGAGGTATTTAAAAAATGCAACTCTTTTTTTGGTGAATTTTATATTTGTTTGATTTTTAACCAAAATATTATTATTATTTTGGTTATTAGGTTTATCTGATGTAATTCTCATCAACATGCTTAATTTCTTTTCTAGTTTTTCAACTTTTTTCAAATATTTATGTTCATTAACAACATAAACCTGTTTACAAAATTTGTCCCAATCTGTATGTTGTATTTTTTAAATACCTCTGAAGATGATTGCTGAGCAATCGAAATGTACATAAGGTTTAAATAAATGTTATTTGTAGTTTAGAGGTTTTATTTATATATATAAAAAAAAAAAATAAAAAAACTAATATATTGTAGTCTATTATTTAGACCTATTCGTGACTTTCATTCGGCATTATGTATATTCACTTTTGCTATTTCTTGGCCCAAATATACTTCCTGCTTTTCTAGCTTTTTGATGTTATTTTTATATCGTGCTTTATTCAAGTATAAACTTTCTAGTTTAACTAGTATGTCTTATTCCACAACGTAGATGGATCTGTGCGTCCAAATATACTTCCTGCTTTTCTAGTTTTTTGATGTTATTTTTATATCGTGCTTTATTCAAGTATAAATTTTCTAGTTTAACTAGTATGTCTTATTCCACAACGTAGATGGATCTGTGCGTCCAAATATACTTCCTGCTTTTCTAGTTTTTTGATGTTATTTTTATATCGTGCTTTATTCAAGTATAAACTTTCTAGTTTAACTAGTATGTCTTATTCCACAACGTAGATGGATCTGTGCGTCCAAATATACTTCCTGCTTTTCTAGTTTTTTGATGTTATTTTTATATCGTGCTTTATTCAAGTATAAACTTTCTAGTTTAACTAGTATGTCTTATTCCACAACGTAGATGGATCTGTGCGTACTCTGACACAATCTACGCGCTACGTTTTCTGTACCATCATCTTCTCGTTGTTCCCTTTATGTCTCCAGGTTAAACGTTAGGACTTGCTTTTGATTGGACCACACTTGTATACTAAGAATTTTTTAATATAATTTTAAACAGTTATTTCAGGACGTGAATTCCCACAGGAACTGTCTCGATGTCGACAAAATTCTTATGGCGTGAGCGTGGACCAAGTAATCGCATACAGTAATCGATTATTTTTGCGTTTTTCGTACTCCTGAATCGAATAGTATTCCTTCAATATCTGGCTTCAATAATGTTTAATTTCCAATTAATATTACTTACTTCAATTCGGAGTTAAATAGTAGAGTATCGTAAGGACTTAATTCTCCTCTTGCGAAATTTTATCCTCCTACTTTAACCCTATTTATGATTAATTTTCCTTAAACAAAACAATACATTATTAAGGACGAAAGCAGGTTATGTTTATCGTATAAGGAAGAGGGATGCAAAAGAATCTTTGGATTTAGATAGAAAAGATATAGATAAATGTAAACGAAAGAAAGGTCCTCGGTAACGATATCGGGGAAGAACCACGGCTAAAGTTGACGTATGATTAGTTTTACTCGATATTTTTCGGCAGCGTACAGATAAAGTCGATGTTTCATTTGGTTATTAGATGACGAGATAGATCGTGCACTAACATCAATCGAGATAGAGCGATCAGGTGTCACCAGGTTATCGGACACAAGGTTATTGGTCTTCTGAACCGTATTGTTTACAAACTTTCCACGCCAAATCTAATTGGCAATCAATTAATTGATCGATCCTGCGTCAGTAGTTTGAAATCCCATCTGTGGCCACTTTCGTTGATTGTTTTGATTGCCGTTAAGGTCATGGTTTCAGCTTTGTTTAGTGCCTGATATAAGGCTAGTTCAGTCGGTGCACTTGTGACGTCACGAAGGACTCCTCCCTCCCCTATAGTTGTAGTGGGGGGAATCGTGGTGGTCCAACAGAGCAGACCAGTCTGAACTCATTAGTACTGAAACCATCGTGCTGTTTGTGTATCATTTTATTAAGTGTCGCGGTTTTATTGTACGTTTTAAGTGTTTTAGTGGATTATACATGCGGTAATATTATACGTATTTGTTCTTCAGAATTATCAGGTAAATATGAATTTAAATCACAGTCAGTAGATTTTCCGTTAGAAAAGTCGAGTTAACGGGTTTAGGAGAGGTTGTTGGCTGGAGTAGGTTAGGTTTTAGCGACTCACAACTTGTTCGCCTAGATAACTTGTTTGCTTGTAGGTTATGATTCCCCGTTCCAGATAAACAAGTGTTTGTAAATTTTGTGAATATTATACTGTGGCACTGGTCTTGTTAAATGGAAACTAAGTACACTTTATATTAGTTTTAGGATTTAAATTTTACTGTTTTAAGAGATAATTCGGATGATGAATAATATTGACATTTAAAATCTTTGATCCACGTATTTGTGAATTAACAGTTGGGATTCAGTTTTATTATTGTTTAAAATATTACATAAATTTAAATGTAAAAGGTTAATTAATCTCTAATATGTTTGCTATCATAACGGGTAATTCAAATTTTGGTAAATGTCATTTGATAGATTTGCATAATTGATATTAAAACCTCAGTAATTGATTCAAAGTAACAACAAGTAATTATATACACGCTAATCTCAAGACAAAGTACAAAGGTATGTCTAGTTTTATAAATATATTTATTTCAATAATCCTACAGTTTATACTGCAATAATACAAATACATCGAAAGAAAACAAACTAAAGCTATTTTCTCCCAATAAATTCCAGTGATTCCATTTAAAATTCAACAACATTTAACATTTTTAAGTATTTATCAACATTATTTTTACAACTATTCTTTAAGCTTAGCTTGTGAGCTTATGTTACAACTCGCAAATAAATCATTTATTGACTCATACGCGTTTCAATTACAAAGTCATCATCAGCGAGTGTTACAACTCAAGTTAGAGTTTGTAGTAGTAACACTCACTAATGATGATGACTTTGTCATTGAAACGCTTATTAGTCAATGAATGATTTATTTGTGAGTTGTGTGCGTTTTTATTTGTTTTAACAATATTTTGTTTGTTTATGCTTATATTTTTTTAAAAGTAAATTCTAAAGAAAAATCCCAATGACCAAATGTACCGTTGGTTTACATTCCATTTAATAACAATGTTTGTACAATTTTAAAGTGTATAAAATCAAGGGTAATTATTAAGATCAGCGACTATCACTCCGATCGGAGAAATATTTTTTCCTGATCAATTCGACAATGCTGAACACGAATCTGAAGTTTTTTTTTTACTGCAAACACATTAAAAAAATAATAACCTAACCTGACACGACCTGGTTTTGTTAGGTGAATATGTTTGCTGTTAAAAATAACTTTAGATTTGTGTTCAGCAAGGTCATATCTATCGGGAAAAAAATTGTTCGCTGATTGGAGCGTTAGTAAGCACCCAGGTCAGATTAGGTTATTTTTCTTAATGTAAATATGTGTTTGCAGTAAAAAAAACTTATATTCGTGTTCAG
The DNA here is from genome assembly GCA_036971475.1 of Prosapia bicincta. Classification (NCBI taxonomy): domain Eukaryota; kingdom Metazoa; phylum Arthropoda; class Insecta; order Hemiptera; family Cercopidae; genus Prosapia; species Prosapia bicincta. The sequence continues at coordinate 122,034,001 of JBAIZL010000002.1, read as the reverse complement.
CAAGGTCAAATTAATCAGGAAAAAAATTTTTACCGTAGTGGTAGTAGCTGATCTTAATAATTACCAAATCAAGTAAGAAACACAGACACACAATTTTCGCAATAACATCAACATGATTTTCATGATGGTTGGTAACCTAAAAATATTTCGACAATAAACTAACAGGAATTTATTTCATATCAATTGCGCACAATATATCGCAGAAAAAGGCGGTTCTACTGCTTTGGTTTGCAATTTAATATGAATATTAATTATTATTAATGCTGATATTGCTATGAGTTTTAAAGTTCCATTGATAAGCCTAATCGGTCTCTATATTGCAAACATTAATCTGGAGTACATAACAGGAAATAATAAAATGTAAGATTAACATGTATGTGACCTAGTTCTAAGTTTTGAATCAATGAAATGGAAGAGTTTGCAAATTCATATAATTTTAGGAAGTATGTAAGGGTATAGACTAGACAGCCTGGTTTTAGTCTAATATTAGTTGCACTTGAAATGATTGAGCATAACAATTTAATGTTAAATATATATATATTTTTTTTAAAAAAAAGAGGACAACCGCTTATTTTCTAGTCATTTTTAATTAATTATATATTTAATTTTCTAGACAATTTCTTAACCTGAGAGTAAAGTATAAGCATTTGTTGATTCCTTCTTCGCGTGAGCTACTAGTAATCACTAAACACTTTTAACTTCTAAACTAGCTGCTTACAACACCATGATATATCGCCTGTTTAAAACACCGCTAGACAAAGAGGAACACTACCAGGAGTTAAACACCATAAAATATATAGCACAAACGAACGGATACAACCCAACAATGATTGACAAATTATACAACCGCCTAAAAAATAAACATTATAACCCAAATACAAACACACAAGATGACAATCCCATAAAATACTTATCAATACCATACAGATCATCCAAAACCCACAATCTAACCAACACATTACGAAAATACAACTACAAAATAGCTTACTCCACACACAACACTCTCAACAAACAATTTAAACCCAACAACAAAATCAACGACATTTACAACACCACTGGAGTTTACAAACTAACTTGCAGTTCATGCCCCAGCTTTTACATAGGCCAGACAGGGAGGTCATTCTACACACGTTACCAAGAACATATAAAAGCACTAAAAAACAATAACTACCAATCAAACTTCGCCGATCATCTCAACTCCACAAAACATGACTACATAGACATAACATCTAACCTACAAATTCTTCATAAACAACACAGAAATAACCAACGCTACACAACCGAACAATACGAAATATACAGAAACTACACCCTACACACATACTCAATACACAATTACATTACAACTCACACGCACTTTTTGACATCATAACTCCAAATACACACAAAATACACCCACACCACCAAAATATCCCACCCCACCCAAACACCCTAACCTACGTAAACCTTGAGATCAGTTACGGTCTGAGTTGACAAAGGGACACATCTCCCGAAACGGCCGTCCTCTACAAACAAAGTAAGTGCTACTATAGGCAAGTTTAAAACATTTAAAAGTGTTTAGTAAAGTATAAGGTAATATAAAGTTTATATCTGATACAGTATTGCTATAACTTAAGACTTGTTTGCTCAGGAAATATTAATAACAACTAATATTAATGACAATCTTATATACACATTAAATTGAAATTACAAGGTTCATTACAGGCTATATTTAAACATACACGGTGACCTTGTGTTTTACAATCGCCTAGTTTTGTACATAGAACATGTATTGTTTTATAAACAAAGGCAAGGCTAAAAGCTTAAATGTTTGCACAAAGGTAATGTACAGTTATAAGCCAAGCCTTAAGGTAAATGTCCTAAAAGTTGTCAGGAGGAATTCTATTTTGCTCGTTTGTAGGTAAATGGAATTTGGTAATTTTGAATGGAAAGATGTTAAATCTTTGAATGGATAGTCGTTTTGGAAAGATGTTAAATCATGAAACTTGCATTGATAACATCTTGTAAATTTGATACTAAGTAAATAATTGGAAATATAGTTATATTTTATTAATCTAAGGATTATACGCATTCATAGTAAAAAATTATTTGATTAAATACCATTTTCAAAGTACTGCTTCAGTAGTGTTTATGACGTTTTGAATTAAACAAAGGTATTTATTTCCCGTACCCACGTGTACGATTTTAGCGAAATAAATTATAGCGAGCGACGCAGAAAGTCATCCGGGATACGAACAAAATAACGAAAACTCTAGCTCAGGGAAATAAATACCATTTTATCAAATTAAAGTTGGGTAAAAAATTCAGTGCTGAGTTACCGGAAGTAATACGTTTGCGTATCAACAGCACGCAGTACTACGTATACGTATATTTAAATGTAGCTATAAAGTCTCCAGTCAGGATAGATTTGGTTGTAATTTTATACATTACTATATAAGTATATTAAAATATACCTGTAAAGTGTCCAGTCAGGATAGATTTGGTTGTAATTTTATAAATTACTATATACCTATATTAAAATATACCTGTAAAGTGTCCAGTCAGGATTGATTTGGTTGTAATTTTATAAATTATTATATACCTATATTAAAATATACCTGTAAAGTGTCCAGTCAGTATAGATTTGGTTGTAATTTTATACAACATTACCTAATTAAACGTCTACTTCCGAGGAGTAATACTTTTTGCCAGGTGACGTTACGTGATCTCTATTCTAGCCTTACATGTGTACATTTGGTTAAACGTATTTTATTATAACCAAATCTAACCTGACTGGATACTTCATACGTATATAAAATTAACCTTCCGTGGCAAAAACAAACAATAATTACCAATATAGCTTCAGGGCATGTTTTTGATTCGTTTTATAAGCATTGAAATGAGGGTGGGCAAAGTGCATTTTTACCAGCACTCTTAGCACCACGTTACAATTTTCCAAAGTTATTAATTTATACCAACCAGTCAGGATAGATTTGGTTGTAATTTTATAAATTATTATATACCTATATTAAAATATACCTGTAAAGTGTCCAGTCAGTATAGATTTGGTTGTAATTTTATACAACATTACCTAATTAAACGTCTACTTCCGAGGAGTAATACTTTTTGCCAGGTGACGTTACGTGATCTCTATTCTAGCCTTACATGTGTACATTTGGTTAAACGTATTTTATTATAACCAAATCTAACCTGACTGGATACTTCATACGTATATAAAATTAACCTTCCGTGGCAAAAACAAACAATAATTACCAATATAGCTTCAGGGCATGTTTTTGATTCGTTTTATAAGCATTGAAATGAGGGTGGGCAAAGTGAATTTTTACCAGCACTCTTAGCACCACGTTACAATTTTCCAAAGTTATTAATTTATACCAACCAGTCAGGATAGATTTGGTTGTAATTTTATAAATTATTATATACCTATATTAAAATATACCTGTAAAGTGTCCAGTCAGTATAGATTTGGTTGTAATTTTATACAACATTACCTAATTAAACGTCTACTTCCGAGGAGTAATACTTTTTGCCAGGTGACGTTACGTGATCTCTATTCTAGCCTTACATGTGTACATTTGGTTAAACGTATTTTATTATAACCAAATCTAACCTGACTGGATACTTCATACGTATATAAAATTAACCTTCCGTGGCAAAAACAAACAATAATTACCAATATAGCTTCAGGGCATGTTTTTGATTCGTTTTATAAGCATTGAAATGAGGGTGGGCAAAGTGCATTTTTACCAGCACTCTTAGCACCACGTTACAATTTTCCAAAGTTATTAATTTATACCAACCAGTCAGGATAGATTTGGTTGTAATTTTATAAATTACTATATACCTATATTAAAATATACCTGTAAAGTGTCCAGTCAGGATAGATTTGGTTGTAATTTTATAAATTACTATATACCTATACTAAAATATACCTGTAAAGTGTCCAGTCAGGATAGATTTGGTTGTAATTTTATAAATTACTATATACCTATATTAAAATATACCTGTAAAGTGTCCAGTCAGGATAGATTTGGTTGTAATTTTATAAATTACTATATACCTATACTAAAATATACCTGTAAAGTGTCCAGTCAGGATAGATTTGGTTGTAATTTTATAAATTACTATATACCTATACTAAAATATACCTGTAAAGTGTCCAGTCAGGATAGATTTGGTTGTAATTTTATAAATTACTATATACCTATACTAAAATATACCTGTAAAGTGTCCAGTCAGGATAGATTTGGTTGTAATTTTATAAATTACTATATAGCTATACTAAAATATACCTGTAAAGTGTCCAGTTAGGATAGATTTGGTTGTAATTTTATAAATTACTATATACCTATACTAAAATATACCTGTAAAGTGTCCAGTCAGGATAGATTTGGTTGTAATTTTATAAATTACTATATACCTATATTAAAATATACCTGTAAAGTGTCCAGTCAGGATAGATTTGGTTGTAATTTTATAAATTACTATATACCTATACTAAAATATACCTGTAAAGTGTCCAGTCAGGATAGATTTGGTTGTAATTTTATAAATTACTATATACCTATATTAAAATATACCTGTAAAGTGTCCAGTCAGGATAGATTTGGTTGTAATTTTATAAATTACTATATACCTATACTAAAATATACCTGTAAAGTGTCCAGTCAGGATAGATTTGGTTGTAATTTTATAAATTACTATATACCTATACTAAAATATACCTGTAAAGTGTCCAGTCAGGATAGATTTGGTTGTAATTTTATAAATTACTATATACCTATACTAAAATATACCTGTAAAGTGTCCAGTCAGGATAGATTTGGTTGTAATTTTATAAATTACTATATACCTATACTAAAATATACCTGTAAAGTGTCCAGTCAGGATAGATTTGGTTGTAATTTTATAAATTACTATATACCTATACTAAAATATACCTGTAAAGTGTCCAGTCAGGATAGATTTGGTTGTAATTTTATAAATTACTATATACCTATATTAAAATATACCTGTAAAGTGTCCAGTCAGTATAGATTTGGTTGTAATTTTATACAACATTACCTAATTAAACGTCTACTTCCGAGGAGTAATACTTTTTGCCAGGTGACGTTACGTGATCTCTATTCTAGCCTTACATGTGTATATTTCGTTAAAAATATAAGATTACAAGCAAATCTATCCTGACTGGACACTTTATAGGTATATAAAGTTAACCTTCCGTTGCAACAACAAACAATAATTACCAATATAGCTTCAGGGCATGTTTTTGATTCGTTTTACAAGCATTGTAATGAGGGTGGGCAAAGTGCATTTTTACCAGCACTCTTAGCACCACGTTACAATTTTCCGAAGGTATTAATTTATGGGGCGTGAGCGAGAGTTGTAATAATTTTTTCCTATCACTAATAACTTTCTCCGTCGGCAGGTATAATTGTTTTCGCTAAAATCGTACGCGTGAGCACAGTAAATAAATACCGAAACAAAAATTATTTTTTTATTTAAAATTTAAATTTTCAGTGTTTTATATTGCAGTTTTTGAAATTTGAATATTAGGATTTTGTACAAATTTAGAATATGAGTATTGGGTAATTGTGAGAATTGCGGCCACCTACGATATATTGGAAAATTGTTCAAAACCACCAAATAGGACGATATACCCAAGAACATTTTTCATTGTTCTGGGAAAGTTATCTTTTTAAATTTAAAGCTCGATAAAAAATTCAGTGCGGAGCATCAAGTTGTGTATCGGCCGCGGAGTGATACAGTGACGTCACGCATACCTTACGTGTGTAGATATTTGAGAAACTACGTTTTGGCTTAATTTGTATGGTTTTTTCATACGTATATTTAAATATACTTAAAAGTCTCCAGTTAGGATATATTTGGTTTTAAATTTATACATTACTATATACCTATATTAAAATATACCTAAAAAGTGTCCAGTCGGATTGATTTGGTTGTAATTTTATTAATTACCTAAATGATTAAATATAGAAGATTAGAACCAAATCTATCCTGACTGGATACTTCATAGATATATTTTAATATAGATATATAAAATTAACCTTCCCTGGCAATAACAAAATTAATATTTATCAATATAGCTTCAGGAAATGTTCTTGATTCATAAAGTTTAGGTTGCTAAAACACCAACTACAGTTTTGAAGTCACTGTATCACTCCGCGGCGACGCACAACTCTGCTCCACTGAACTTTAATTTTTTACCCAACTTTAAATTAAAAAAAAAAATAACTTTCCGAGGATAATCAAAAGAAATTCTTGTGCATATCGTCCTATTTGGCGGTTTTGAACAATTTTCCAACATATCGTAGGTGGCCGCTGATTCTCACAATTACCGGATATTGTTCATATTCAAATTGCATACCCAGAATTCCACAATTATGTTGCACTATTGAGTCATTTTCCAAACTTCCACAAAAGTGTAAACTTAATTCTGTAAAATCAAAATCTATTTTTAATCATTTGTGGAAAATCATAGAAAATATAAATCAGAGTCTTTGTTATTTTATTATAAAACCTTTTAACAAACTCTTTTATTTTCTTAAGTGTATTGTATTTGTATTAATAGTATCTTTCTTCACTTCTTATATTTAACTTTTACAGATTATAAAGTTATTTTGAAACACTTTGTAGTAGGAGGAATAACTTTTGAATATAAATATGCATCTGAAATTTTAGCTTTTAATTCAAGTTTTTAACAATTAGCTTAACAAACATTCATGCATGGACAGAAATTATTGTTAAGTCTAAGTAGTGTTTCTCTACTTACTGTTATAATGCTTGCAAGTGGAGAACTTATATTGTGTTTTAGTTATAAATGTATTTACACTTTACAAATATTAATTCTAGTAAGAAACCTTTAAATAGGGTATTAAAATACTATTTTCTTAAATAAATTGCAAAACTTTTCTATAATATTATTAAAATATTGAATAATAATGTAATAAAATGTTTTTGTTTTATAGAACTTCAAGATGGGTGAAAAGCGTGGAATGAAGGCTTTGGAACTGTGGTGCAAGCGAGTAACAGATGGTTATCCCGGAGTAAAAGTAGAGAACATGACCACCTCTTGGAGGGATGGTCTCGCTTTCTGTGCACTCATTCATCATTTCAGACCTGATCTCATGTAAGTAGAAGCTTTGCTTTTCTAACATTCAGTCTTACATCTTTTTTAAACTGAAATCTTGCTGTTCATGACGAGCTGGTTGTAAATTACTTATTACACTTTTGCTATTACTTGCGACCAGACTTTTTGTTAACTAAAGTTGTTAAATTGTTAACTTACACTTGGAGGAAACGTTTTCGTCTTACGACTTCTTCAGCCTCGTATTTTTGCCGCTAGGAATGCTGCAGTTGTGCTTCCTCGGTACCATTATTTTGAAAGTTAGAAGTGATGTGATCGAAGAGTTTGTGTGATCTGTGCCGTGTTTGTTCATTTAAGATGTCATTTTTATGTGTGTTGCTATGTCTATATATTTCAAACTGTTCTAGTGTGTTTAATTTATTGCCTTTGTTGCATGTGTGGAGGATGCTTATGTTATTTTCCATACTTTTGCTCTTGAGTGTTTAGTGTCCATGAGGTGATTTGCGAAGGTGGATTCAATAGTAGTGTGCAGTGGGTTTTGTGTTCTTTATATCTTTCGGCGAAAGATCTACCTGTTTGTCCAATATAGAACTTATTGCAGTTGTTGCATATTAGTTTGTATACTCCTGGGTTATTGTATGTGTTGTTATTGTTATTAATGCTGTGTCTGATATCCGTTTGGCTTTTATTTGTTGTTCTGTAAGCTACATTGTATCCTGCTTTTTTAAATTGGGGTGCTATTTTATTTGTGAGTTTGTTTATGTATATGAGGGTGATGAATTTGTTTTTGTTGTTTGTGTTGTTGTTACCGTTCTTGTTGAGCATTTTTCTGTGTAGTTTGTCTATTAAATAATTGTCTAGCTAAATATTTTATTGTGTTTAGTTTCTCTTTGTAGTTAGTTTTTTTTTATCTATCTATTGAATAAAATGTATAAATAAATCTTCACAGTATTTCTCTTACAAAGCACTAGAAAGGTAAAAATTAATTTCAATATTTTTATTAAACTATCAGCTTCATCAGCAATTCTGAAAACCATTAGTGTTGTGATCTCATTACATTACCTTTTTAGATTAACCCACAATCGGTTTCCTTAACTATTTAAATATCACAATGGAGATGTCTTTTGGTGCCTACAATTTTGTGATTAAGCGTCAAAATTGTCCAGTTGTTATGTTTGATAGACCATTATAAAGAGAATTGCTTAAATATTGAACAATATGAGCGTGAGCTTGTACATTTGTATGAGCATGTGTATATGTGTACTTCTTTAATATACCAATAATGCTTTCTTGAATTCAAAATATCACTTATATTTATTGCAAAAAATGTTTCATATATAACAGAGAACATGTCATCATCAGTTCTCTTGGTTTACTCTTACAGTGTAAAGTCCATCCACTGATAATAGTATCTCATCCACGAAACTAGTCTGTTTAGTAAACTTCTAAGTTATTCAAAATATAAATAACAATATTTGCCTTTAGTTCTTTGTTGTGTTAGGGTTATTCAGTGTTTTGGTTTAATAGTGTAATAAAATTATAAAACTTTAATAATCCTGGTATTTTGTTGGTAAAATCTACTCTGTACAATTACATTGCTGCTCACAAGCAGCATTTTGGTAAAATCTGATTGGTGTTTAATGTTTTTATTTTGTCTTTACTTTGTCCCTTTTTGTGAAAGCTATAGGGAAAATGACCTCAATTAAGTTTGAAAGAATTTAGTTTAAATATCTGGATGAAAATAATCAAATGAGCAATTTTGTTTCCAGTATCATTTTCTAAAATTCAATCCTGTAATTAAGAAGACATGACATATTTCAAAACAGTTTAATCAGTGGGTAAAAAAGGAAATGTTTATACTATCACTGCTTTAAAGGTGAATTAAAAGGTCAGTAGTGCCTACTGCTATTTTTATGTGAAGTCATGAATCCATGTGTTGAGTAAAATAACAAAGATAATTCAAGAACCAATATGTTGCTTTAAGACTGTTATTGTCTCAGTAATTAATATGTAGCTCTTTCTTCAATTGAAATAATATATAATTAGTTGTCTTCAAGAAAATTTAATCTTTTTTAGCTCATTTAATGAATATTGTAATCGAAACTGTGATTTACATGAACTTCGAAGAAAGTTGATTACTAAACAATTAATAGGCCTATAGAAAAACAACAATTTAACGTTAATTCCTAGAATCACAATAACAATTGAAATAATATATAATTAGTTGTCTTTAAGAAAATTTAATCATTTTTAGCTCATTTAATGAATATTGTAATCGAAACTGTGATTTACATGAACTTCGAAGAAAGTTGATTACTAAACAATTAATAGGCCTATAGAAAAACAACAATTTAACGTTAATTCCTAGAATCACAATAACAATTGAAATAATATATAATTAGTTGTCTTTAAGAAAATTTAATTATTTTTAGCTCATTTAATGAATATTGTAATCGAAACTGTGATTTACATGAACTTTGAAGAAAGTTGATTACTAAACAATTAAT